>CM053789.1:884324671-884654671 GCA_028749045.1 Cupressus sempervirens
CGAGTAACACAAAATTAGCATATGAGTTTGTGCCTTCACAAACTCATATGTAAACCATTTTTTGAGCTGACTTAGTATGAATCTTGAAGGATTATGAAGATAAGATCGAATCTTTTGCATTCCCCATGTAATTAGCATGTAGCCAATAAAAAAAATGGAGAAGGCATGCAACCAATAAGAGAAGTGAAAGAATTGAGTGAGAAAAGGAGAATGAATATTGATCGTAGATTCATACCTAACCCTAAGTCTTCGAAGCCTTTCAGAGGAGGACGAAACCCCATTATTCATGTGTATGTGAGAAGAGTTTATGAGAGAATGCTAGTGAAGTACAGAGGGGTGTAAAGACTTAGAAAGAGCATAACAGCATTGCAGAATTCAATTGATTAGAACAGAGTATCAGAATTTTGAGAAGAGACATATCAAATCAAGCAAGGATCAAAACAGACAGAGCAGAATAATGATCTAGAATCAGCAATTGAAGATTGCAAGTCATCAAGTCAAGACTTTCTAATACTCTCTAGCCATTATATTAGGAAAGAAAATCCTATGATGATAGGTTGGTTTAATAGCCATATTGTAAGCCTTTAAGCAAGGTGTTAAATCCTTTAATAGGGTAACATTCCAAGTGAATGTTTGTAAATCCTTTAACCAGGTCACTTTTAACAGGGTATAAAGTCTTTAACATGACAGGCCTTTCATAGGGCAAACCATTGGAAGTGGTCAAACTTTGTAACCTTAAATAGTTACATATTGTTGCAATGATACTTTGTGAGTGTCATCCCCACCCCAATTTTATCGTCTCATTTTTGGAGGGTTTCTGGGTGACCAAAATCTTGTGTTATCCATTTTCATGCATGTCTTTACTTTCATGTTTATTAAATGAATTAGATGCATATGAATGATTTCAGCTAAAAGGTTTTAAAAAGGTTAAAGTTAGTTACTTCTGATTCACCCCCCACCCTCAGAAGTAAATCTTCCTACTTGTAAATTCCAATAATTGGTATCAGAGCCAAGTTCTTGCAAGGAGGAGCCTTACAGCTTGGAGAAAAGATCTAGAAATAGAAGTTTACAAACTTGGGAAGATCATAGAGAATCGGGCAATTGATGTACAACTTTCTCTACACACTTTGGAAGAAGCAAGGGAAGAACTAAGAAAATTCTTAAAGAGAAGAAAAGAGACTACCATAGCTAAGAATGATACACAATACAAGGAGATTGACACCTCAAAATTGTTTGCAAATGAAGATTCCAAAGAGTTTGATGCAGCAATAGTAGACCTAATGGAGAAGAATAGAGTCCAAGAAGAAGAAATTAGAACACTCAAGCTTGAACAAGAATCACAAGCCATGATGCTTTGTGAAGTGACTGAACAGAAGAAAAGAGCTATTGAGGATAAGGCTATACTAGAAGATGACAAGAGAAACCTTACTAATAGAGTAGAAGAAAAGTCAATTGAACTTGCAAGAATTTTAAACATGCAACTAGACACCCTAAGCAAATGATGAATGCACACCATGAACTAAATGTCAAGGACATTGAGATCTCTACACTGAACATGCAAAATGAACAATTACAAAATGACCTAAAAAGAGAGAAGGAGATTGCAGAGAGCTTCAAAAAACCAAACAAGGCTATTAAATACTTTGAGAAGCTATTGAAATCACTAAGGGCTAGCAATGATACTTCAGGATTAGGTTACAACAATAGTAAAAAAGGAGAATCATCTAAAACTGTAGAAGAAAGGAGTAACAAAGGTAAGAACACTAAATCCACTTGTCACTTTTGTGGTAAAAAAGGACATACCTATAATGTATGGAGGAGCAAGAAGGCCCATTAGCATGACAAACCTAAGAATGTGGGTCACTGTTATAAGTGCAAAAAGCAAGGACATCAAGCACATGACTACAGGACTAGGACTATCAGAACACCAAGATTTGAAGGTCACTACTACAATTGCAAGAAGTATGGATATAGAGCTTTTGAGTGTAGATCAAAACCTATGTGGACACCTAATTAGCCAGCAAGGGGAAATAACCATGGAAATCACTAAAACTGGGACTACAACACCAAGTATAGTTGTCATTACTGTCACAAATGTGGACACATCCCTGAAAAATTGCATAAGAACACATTTTAGTAGAAACTACAGTAGATGGTTAAGGCAAACCACATGTTTCAGTTGTTTGAAGACTGGTCATATCAGCAGGAATTTCCCAACAAGGTCAAAGGCACCCAACTCAAAGATCAACAAAGGAAAAGAGAACGTAGATGTTGAACACATCAGAGGAGAAATGAATAAGACATGAAGAAGAAAGATGGGAGCAGCACATCAAATGAAGGGATCACTTCACCTAAAAGGTCAAGTGATCACACTTCATCAAACTAAGAAAAGAGAAGGCATGAGGGACTGATTTACAAAGCTTTATCATACATCAGTTCCTAAACAAGAAAGTACTAAAAAGAAGAGATCATCATGAATAGAGATGCAAAGTTAAAATTTCAAGATTTCATCTATGTTGTCGAGTTGTCCTCGGATGTCAAGTAAAATTTCAATACATGTCGAGTTGATTGAAAAAATTAGTAGAAGTCAAATGATTAGTTGTAGCTGAGTTGGTAATGGAAGCTGAGTGACGAAGAAAATTCTATTGAAGCCAAGTGAGGGGTACTTATGTGGATGCCAAGTGGTGGAAAGACAATGGAAATTGAGTAATGTAAAAAAGCTTAAGAAGCCGAGTGGACAACTGTAAACACACTAAGCATTAAATGCTATGAAAATAGGGTACATTATCACATTTTGAATCATTTTTCTTCATCACAAACAAAGAGCAAAGACAAAGAAGAGTGCAGAATGAATTCAAAGCAAAGAATCCAGCATTTGAGCTGATTTTAATAGTGATTTAGCATAGTTTTATCGAATTCAAGGTATTTACATTTGTGTCGAGCTACGTAGTTTTAAGTTTTTTTGTGTTCAAACCCTATATCACACAAATGGCTTCTAGCTCTAAGAAAACATAGGAGAAAAAGCCATTTGAGGTTCAACTAGTGTCAAACGAAGTAAAGCAACCATATTTTTGGCCAATCCCTGAAGTGGCATATAAAAACAACCCAACTAGAGCCCTATCCACTATACCCCTTAAGGTAGTTATGGTCCAAGATGTTAGAAGATGTTACAACTGTAAAATTGGAGCCATAGGAGATATGGAGATAAGGGAATCCTATGACAAATTGTGTAAAAATGGAGTAGTGAAAGAAGAGTATCAAATTGTTGAGAAGAAGGGTTTGATGTGTGCCCTAGAATTCCCCATAGTTTTCAGAATTGAATGGATCAGGATAGTGCTTAGCAGAATTCATGATGGAAGTATATGGATGTATGATGGTCCATTAAAATTTTAAAAAAGGATTGTACATAGAGTGACAGGATACCCAACCCTAGATCAGCCAAAGACCCTTAGGAGTGATTCTAAGGAAGCAATTGAAAATAACACTGGTGCTAAATGGAACAAGAGAGGAATGACAATAGACACCATCCAAGAACCTCTTGTTGACTTTGTTGTTTGAGTCATTGCACATAAATTTTACCAATCCATTAGACTTAACAGTGTACCATGCATTGCAGTGGATGTAGGTTACAAACTAGTGAAAAAGGATCTTACTTATGATCTTGTAGAACTACAATTGCAACAAATCAATGAAAATTTAGCAACAATAAGGAGAACCAAGGGAACATAGTGTAAGTTTGGTGCAATTTTGATTTGTATATTCTTCTATGTATAGAATTAATTTCCATCTTTTGGTAAAGTTGTGTGGAAAGCAAATAGGTCTATAATAGCTCAAGTAAATGAGTATATAGAACAAATGGGAGCTAATTTTGAGACCCTAATGACTAGCTATTTTTGAAGATTTCAAGAAGATTATGAAGCAAAGGCTAAGAATACCAGTTTCATTGGTAGAAAAGCATGTAAATGATGTATGATTTCTTGTAGATATTGATTATACTTACATACAAGTAGTCATGCCAAGAGTTAGATGGTTAAGACCTCTTGGATATGAAATAAATATAAATGAAGCATATACAGCTATAACTACATTATTAGCAAAGGAAGTGGACAAGAGTGCACCACATTTTGGTACTTATGATGTGGTAAGGTCAAAGGTGGATATGGAGTTGAAGATTGCCTCCACACTAAAGAAGAAGGACAAACTTGTGAAGAAACTAAAGGCCAAATTTGGTGAGGGCACAACTAAAGAAGAAGAAGAAGAAGAAGAAGAAGTTGAAGATGATGAAGAAGAACAAGGTCAAGAGACACTTGCATTGACCCAAGGCATGGGTGAGGATGCAGAAGAAGAAGAAGGTGTCGAGCAGGAAGCACCAAAGCCAGAACCTAAGAAGAGAAAGACACAAAAACAACCAGTTGCACAGCCCAAAGGGAAGAAGAAAGCAACAAAGCCTAGCCCATCCAAGCCAACTATAAGGGTAGATACCAAGGAAACAACACAAGTGGAAAAGGAATAGGGGAAGCAAAAAGCTACAAAGAAAGGAGGGCCTACAGAATAAAGAAAAGAAGAAAATATGTTCCAACCCTAGAGTCAGATGAAGAAAAGACAAAGTCTAACAATGATCAATTCAGATTGGTAAGACATTCTACCAAATCTAATTTGGAAAATATTTGTGATAACATTAGGGACAATGAAGATTTGACTAGATTAAAAGGAATTGATTTTAATAAATTTTCAAGAGAAGAACAAAACATAGTGGAAGAGTCTATCTACACTATGATGGCCAAGTTCAAGACTACCCCACTTGAACTGGACAATTCTATGCCTAAGGAGCTAAGCTCCATTGTAGAAAATAAATGGCATTACTTCCTTAATATGGAAAAGGAAATAAGGGAGTCAACATTGGCTCATGTGATGCCTAACCTAACTAAAGGTCAAATAAGTAAGGCCAGTAAGAAACATGGGAGCAAATTTGCACCCGAATATAGAGCCTTCAATATTTTACAGAATAAAATAGAGGATGTTGTAAAGAAATCCACACAAATGTGGAAATTGATTTATGGATTGACTACTATCAAGGAAGGGTAGAAAGATCCCTTTGAGGGAAGAAATGATGAAGAGGAAGAGGAAAATGAAAAAGAGGAAGAAGGAGAGAAAGAGAAAGAAGAGGTAATAGTGGAGAAGACACAACAAGGTGAAGAGGCAATAGTTGAGAACCAGCATCCAAAACAGAGTGTCCAAGACACCCAATTGCCACCACCAAGTCCTCCACATAGAGCACCTATAGAAACTATAATTTTCAAGGATATTCCTAACACCTCAGGTCAAAACATCAATCAACTAACTGCAAAGGATCTCAAAAAGATCCTTCACCAAACAACATTGCAATCACAGTTGTGCACAAATCCTTTTTGGTGAATGTAGAGGTGTTACAAAAAGTTGTAACAAAAATTACTAAGGAGAAGGTGAACACACAAGAATCACCTTCACAACCTCCCACATCTACAAATGATCAACCAAAAGAGAAAGTAGCACAAGACACAACTACTAAGGTTGATTCTACAGTAAAAGTAACAACAACTGTCGAGGAGTCAGCAAAGGAGAAGATAGGATAATAGGATTCTACAGCACAAAGCCAAGGTGCACCTCCTCAAATCATTGTCATTGATCAAGGAAGAAGAGAAGAAGAGTAGGAAGAAGAGAAAACCCCCAAGGAAAGAGAGCAAGAGGCAATATAGACACTGGTGAATTTTCCTACCTCGGGGACTCCTACCAAGCAGTTGAGCACTAATGCAATACCACTACAAATCTCAGCACTAGGCTCGAGCTCCACCAAGGTAGCAAGGGTACTTCACTATGGAGACCCTGCACTTGATGAAGAGATAGTCATACCTAGTTATTACTACAAGACAATAAACCTAGCACAGATAAATGAAGTGCAAGAGGCACTTGAGAGAAAGAAGAAGCGGGAGATACTCAGAAATGAGTATAGATAGAAGCAAGTGTTAGTAGAAATCAAAGACATATTCCTTGATGCATTTAGCTTGCATGTACCTAATGAAACAAAGCCCATCATGGAGCAATTGTCCAACATAGTGGACTAGGTGCAAAATGAAGACCTTGATACTAATGTCAAATTATTAGAATGGTTTGAAAAGAAATTTCAAATGAAAGTTAATGAGAAGATATCTAGTTAGATAGCACTATCATAGCTTGAACTGGCTAAGAAAGTAGAAAAAGTGAAAACAGTACTTGAAAATATATTCTCATTGTACTCCAAATTGTGTGATTCATTATACTTCACACAAGAAACTAGCTAGAAAATACTGGGCTTGGAAAGGAATCTTAAGATATCTAGCACACAGCTACCTAAAGATCCAGCTCAAAGTGAGAAGCATTTTGCAACAACGCTTCACATTCAAAAGGAGTTAGCTGTATTGACAATAGAAGAGGCCAATGTTAAGGCAAAATTAATACAGATTCAATCTACTATTACCCCACATCTGGAAGTACTATATAAGGAAATGGCCTATGCAGAAAATGTTTTAAATAAAGACCCTAATCTTTCTATATTAGAAGGCCTTGTACATCTTGCAGCAAAGACAGCCATCTAGCACAAAGCACTAGAAATTGCCTTAAACAATTGGGATGCTTCTTTGAAGATGATAATGGAGGTAAATAAAACATTTTTGGCTAAATATTCTATTCATTCTCAGGACCCTTTGACATAAGTGTCAAAAATGGGAGGATACAAACATTATGCATATAATAAGAATGGGGTAGATAATACATTATGCAAATAAAAAATAAAGGGGGAGATATTCATGTAAAGAGGGAGACATAATAAAGATAGGAGATAATAAGAATGGATGTGTAAATAAAGGGAGAAATACCTAAAGGGGGAGATAATCAAAATTTTGAGGAAGTAATAACGAGATGCAACCAAAAGGATGCAAACATTGCAAGAAGATGTGAAAGGGGGAGTAGAAACAAAGGGGAAGTACAAACATATCATAAACAAGGTACACAGAAATAGAGGCAATGGAATGAGAAGGCAAATAATGAAATACCAGCATGAGACAAATTTAGCCTAAGAGAATTTTGGTTACAGAAATGGCACATCAGCTCAGGGGGAGTTACAATTTTTTGAGGTATATAGTCTTCTATAAAATTTTGAATAAGCTTTGTACATATGTCGAACTAAATGAGTAGTATACTCATAGAGATCATAGAGATCAGATTCATAATGCTTAGTTAAGTGTTTTTTCCACTCATGTCAAAGGCGAAGATTGTTGGTCTTATATTGGTTTTGACAATTGAGTGTCAACACACGTAACCAATTCTCAAGATGATGTTGAGTATAATATAGATGTTGAGCTACAATATGTGTCGAGCCAGAGATTTAATAGGTGTCGAGTGAACTTCAGGTATCGAGCAAAGTTCAAGTGTCGAGTGACAAGTCATGCTGAGTCACTATAGGTGCCGAGAAAAGTATAGATGTCGAGAAAAATAGAATTATTATAGGAGTCGAGTGAGACAGAATTCCTATATGTGTCAAGCATCAACAACTAGTAAGTGTCGAGTAACACAAAATCAACATACGAGTTTGTGCCTTCACAAACTCAGATGTAAACCATTTTTTGAGTTAACTTAGGATGAATCTTGAAGGATTATGAAGATAAGATCAAATCTTTTGCATTCCCTATGTAATCAACATGCAACCAATCAGAAAAATGGAGAAGGCATGCAACCAATAGGAAAAGTGAAAGAATTGAGTGGGAAAAGGAGAATGAATATTGATCGTAGATTCATACCTAACCCTAAATCTTCAAAGCCTTTAAAAGGAGGATGAAACCCTATTATTCGTGTGTATGTGAGAAGAGTTTATGGGAGAATGCTAGCAAAGTGGAAAGGGGTGTAAAGACTTAGAAAGAGCATAACTGCATTGCAGAATTCAATTGATCAAAACAGAGTATCAAAATTTCAAGAAGAGACATATCAAATCAAGCAAGGATTAGAATAGACAAAGCAAAACAAGGATCTAGAATCAGCAATTGAAGATTGCAAGTCATCAGGTCAAGACTTTCTAATACTCTCTAGCCATTGTATTAGGAATGAAAATCCTATGATGATAGGTTGGTTTAATAGCCATATTGTAAGCCTTTAAACAAGGTGCTAAATCCTTTAACAGGGTAACATTCCAAGTGAATGTTTGTAAATACTTTAACCAGGTCACTTTTAACATGGTGTAAAGTCTTTAATAAACAAGCCTTTCATAGGGCAGACCATTAGAAGTGGTCAAACTTTGTAACCTTAAATAGTTACATATTGTTGCAGTGATACTTTGTGCGTGTCATCCCCACCTCAGTTTTACCTTCTCATTTTTGGAGGGTTTATGGGTTACCAAAATCTTGTGTTATCCATTTTCATGCATGTCTTTACTTTCAGCATGATTTCAGCTAAAAGGTTAAAGTTAGTTACTTCTGATTCACCCCCCCCCCCCCCCCCCCGCCCCCCCCCACCATCCCCTCTCAGAAGTAAATCTTCCTACTTGTAAATTCCAATAGTAATCCTGTAATATAAATCTTTACAAGCTACACTGAGTGACAAGGTGAAAGAAGAAAGACAATGTTCACTGAGTGAATACAATTATCACTGAGCAACTAACAAGGAAAAGATAAAGCTCAGTGTTAACTGAGAGAGTTAACTATTGACCAAGTGCTGTATTACTCAAGTGAAATGTTATGTTCACGAGTAACAACAAGAAGAAAAATTTTGTAAAGATGGAATCTGAGGTTAACTTTTGGCAAAAATAAAGAATGTTTGAGAAGTTCAAAGGTACAAGTCAAAGTTTGTTACAAGATCTACAACCAAAAAAATGCAATGAAGATGTGATGATGAATATTGAAGAAGGATAAGGATGAGCACAAATATCTATGAAATTTATATTTTCTAAGTGACCAAATGCAATAAATTTGAGATCGATAGTTGTGGTTAAGTAGAAAAATGTAGAAGAATGAAGGAGTAGTTGAGAAAGTTTTTTATTTCTGATTAAGTTCTTGAAAAAAGAGATAAAAGTGTGAAGTTGTCAAAGCAAAAAGAAGCAACCAGAACTGAGAAATGAAGATAGAATATCATAACAAATTTAAGTGTAAAGTGAAACTGAGAAGGTGTGAATTAGCCAATAAAGATATTAGAGGAAATAGATCATGAAGAGACCGAGCATAGCAGAGGTCTAAATAAGAAAGGTAGTGATAAACCTAATAGATCATTTGTACTATTACTTTCTTACAATTATAGCAAAAAAACCTCTTAACCTAGTGGACCTAACAAATCTATGAAATCCTATATAGTAACATCAATTTAGTGATGTTTGCAAGTCCTTTAGAGTAGGCCACTCTTTAGACAAGATCAAGGAGTTACAAGGTTTAGATGATATTTTGGTGTAAATCCTCTAACTAGGTCACATTAACAATGTGTATGTAAACCTTTAACAAGGTTGGCTCTTAGCAGAGCTTTTGGGTTACCAGTCCTAGGTGGTTTTTTTGTTTTATAGGGTTTCCACATTAAAATATCATGGTGTCAAATTATGTGTGGTTTTTGTTATGTTGCAAGTTAATTTTCATGATTTTTTTTACTACAAATTGATAAAAACTAGGTAATAGTGAAGTTATAAATCTAATAGTTAGTAAAATAACAGGAACAAATATCTAACAATTTGGTAAAAATTGATTATAAGTATTAATTGTGAAGTTGAATGATATCTATGTTGAGTACATGCTATTGAAGTTTATGAAGTTTTATTTGATACTAAAGTATTTAAAGGGACTGTAGGATAACTGGACATAATTGATTCCTCCCCCCCCCCCCCCCCCCCCAGTTATCTAACAAGCTCTTCAATGAAAAAATAGGGTATGGATACAACAGGACACAAACAAAAGAGGGGGATCCCAACAACAATAACCCCCACCCACATCGACTAATGGTAGAAAATGAATAAGCCCTTAATACACTGACCACCCAACAAAAAGAAAAAAAGACAACAGAATGAAGATCTCCCCTTGGGCCCCAACTTGTGAGTTTTAGGAGAAGAATTGGATGGAAACTTCTTTGAATGCTTGCCTTTAACCATAATACATCCTTCCTCAATCTTAGCTATCATAGAGTGGCATACCAATGAATCAGCAAATTTTTCATAATCAACTACCCCTACACCTTTAATGACATGGCCAATAGTATCACAACTAGCAGCACTAAAACCATTATTCTCAATTAGGACAAGGCCAACAACTTTAGACCATCTCTTAGAAGCTGCAAGATCAATATAGTGGTCATTTCTAGCAACAATAGGCTCTTCAACATCATGTTGGCTAGAGCCAACAATATTATTCTGATCAACAGCAGTAGCTAAAGTAACTCCAAAGGCATCATAGACAGAGTTAGCCATAAGAGGGACCACAACAACAACATCCACCTGACATGGACCAACTACCAATAAATGATCAAGAGAGGGGATAGTATCTCCTTCTTGATGATCAACAATGGCCTCATAGGAAACGTCCACCTCAGATGAAGGCTTCTTGGACATTGTATAATGTTCCAACAAAGCACCCTTCCACCATGAGGGGTTTCTTAGATTTGACCTTGCTAGCTTCACACTTTTCTACAACATGCTAGTGTTGAGACAGATCCTGCATTTGAATGAAATACCTTCATAATCTAAAGATTGAATCCAAGAGCTAGAGGACTACATTATTTTATCTCCTCTGAAAGGCCTTTGGGTGCATCAATATCAACAAGAATCTGAGCATAGGTAGAATGCAATTTCTTAGAGGATTCTTAGTTCACCATTAAAAAATCTCCTAAAGCCTCACCTACTTCCTCAAGAACAAAATCATGCCAAAGATGAAGAGGGAGGATAGGAAGTCTTACCCATATAGGCATTTTGCAGAATGGTTCAGTTGTAGGGTTGAAGTCCTTGTGCCAAGGTTTGATCATCAAAGGGAAGTGATTCTCCCGTGTGAAGAAATAGTCATATAAAATGGTTATCCTATCATCTACATTATCAGATAGTGTGTGTGCAATGTTCAGCTCCCACCTTTTTCTGATATAAATATAGGCTTCACAATGCCCCGTCTTTCTTAAGTTTGATGGATTTATATTTAACCATTTATATATAAAAAATTAACACAATATGAACTTGTACATACTTGTGCAATAAAAAATAGGACAAGTTTCTTCAATGATTATTTTTCTAGACTATGTACAGGTCATCCAACTCTGGGCTTTTCTTGAAAAAAATAATAATACATTGCAATGCACCATTATTTACAAGTATGCTTGAAATTAATGGCCATATGGAAAAAATTATATATACTATTTAGATTTTTTAGAATTGTAATTATTTTGTATATGACATTTGTAATATAATTTAAAATAAGATTAGATTTAAATTGGGTGAAAAAGAGTTTAGATATGTAAATTGATAAATTAAAAAACTTGTTTAGTAGGCAGTGTGACTATAGGTCCCTATAAATCATGCCAAATCAACATGATTATCCAACAACTTGAAAGAGATCACATGAAAAGCTTTTTTTGTTCTTTTCTAAGTTGGTCGTTATTTATCGTTTAGTTTATACAAAATTAAATTTTTAGATATTAGATTTTATAAGTTGTAATTACGATATCTATAATAAAGAATTTTAGAATGATACTATATTGCCATTGGAAATACACCTCTCAACACATTTTTTAAAATTTTGATAAAGGAATAAAATATAAATGATTGACAGTGAAGATTTACAATTCTCAATTATTATTATTTTGAGAGGCAACTCATTTGTTGTTTTAGATCCTACATATCACTTGTATGTCACTCTAATTAAGTTAAGGATGAAAGTTAACTAGTGGAAACTTATTTTCTTTATCTCATTCTAATTATAACTTGACTTTGACTTTAATTGAATTTTATTTGACTTCAAACTATTGACATATCCACTAAATTATCTAGATCAAAATTAATTAATAACTTTTACTTTTTAATATAAACTATTTTTATAATTAACAAAAATAATAGAATAAATTAAAAATTTGAATTATAAAATCAAATCACAACAATGTATATTCCTTCTTGATATATTAAATATTAATAATATTTCTTTTATCAATAAGCAAATATTTTGGAAACAAATTTATTACTTTTCAATATAAAAAACTTAAAGAAAGTTTTCAAAATTTCAAAATTTGAAATATGAAATTTCAATCTATGAAATCACAAATTGAAAATATAAAACTTCATAAATAAATTAATAATAATAATTTAATTTTCGTATTGTCAAAGATATACATTCTTCCCATTACACCTTTGTAGATGCTAATAATTAAATAAAAATGTTCACATCTAGCTGACTTAATTGGGGTGGAAAAACCAAAAAATAAAGTGACTAGTTGAAATGTTAAATGATTTAAAGATTAGGGAAATAGTTTAATATTATTTTCATGTTTAGTCTTCATTCGTAAACGTCGGTTCATGCTTGTAGGGAAAGTTAATTGTTACATATGGACAATCTAAGAAGACAATAGTGCTGGAAAAGCCATTATGTTTGACTTGTAATACTTATTTAATATTGTGTGAACTATTATAAAAATAGCCAACTCGGAGAATATAATTTTTTTTTTAAGAGTTAGGGGAGGACTAAAATCAAAGCGAGAAACAAATATTATGTTTTAAAACCATAGGTCGTTGAAATGTGTAAAATAATCCAAACGAACCTTTCAAAAAAAAAGTTATATGTAAAATAATCTCATAATAAACTTTTAAATTATAATTGTCTTGATCAAAACTCAACTAACCATCAGAGAAATAGTTACTTGTTGATATTAAAGAGGTTGTTGAACCGAGTCGAGTAATAACGTAAGCAATACGCCATAAAGAAGGAGGTGTTGTGGGCATCTAGAACTGGTCGACAGCTTACCAACTCCCGCAAAACGTATGGACCTTTCAAACCGACGACGAGACCAGAACGGAATTATCGAAATCAGCGTGAAAATGGAAAGAATTTTGAGACGGCGGCAAATCTCTGCCTTCGCGATGGTGCTTCGCTTTCACAGCTGGAGGCCGAGACTGGCTGTTCTCATATCGCTACTCTTTTTGCTGGGCTTTGTGCGCAGAGGCACAACGGATGAGGCTGTTGCGCGTCCCACCGCTTTCGTCTTCAACCGCTTCAACGGAACGGAGCGACTCGTCCTGCTGGGAGTCGCTACGGAGCTCAGATCCCAATCGGTTCTGATGCTCACAAATCACTCGCACTTTCTCATGGGCCGCGCATTCTATTCGGCGCCCGTGCAGATGAAACCGCACGGGATCAACACCACCGTTTCGTCCTTCAGCACAACATTTGTATTCTCCATGGTTCCGCCGCCCAACGATGCCGGCGGCCATGGAATCACGTTTCTCATGGCGCCCACGCCTACGCTCTCCGGTGCCCTTTCAGCCGAGTACATCGGCCTCCTCAACTTCACCAGCAACGGCCAGGACTACAACCATCTCTTCGCAGTCGAGTTCGACACCAGCAAGAATGTCGAGTTCCTCGACCCAGACGACAACCACGTCGGCGTCGACATTAATAATCTCCAATCGCTGGAAGCCAAGTTCGCCAGTTATTGGGACGGAAATGGTTTCAGAGCCCTCAGCCTGAAAAGCGGCCGGAATATCCAGGCCTGGATAGAGTACGATCACCTGAAACGCAAGCTTAACGTGAGCATCACATTCGCGGGTCTGCCCAAACCGCAGAGACCCCTCATCTCTCTCGACATAGACCTGTCGGCGTTTCTTGAAGAGGAAATGTACATTGGGTTTTCCGCCGCCACGGGGAATTTCGTTGAAGACCATTATATTCTCGCCTGGAGCTTCTCCACCAACGGAACCGCGCCGCCTCTGGATGTAACCGCGCTGCCTTCATTCGCAAACGGTATCTCGGGGCGGCCGTCGAAGGGTTTCATTGCTGGGGTCACCGTCGCCTCAGCAGTTCTGGTTTTTCTGACCGCGACCGGGATTGTGATGTGGGCGAGAAGAATGAAAGAGAGAGAAGAAACGGTGGAAGAGTGGGAGCTAGAGTACTGGCCCCACAGATTCCCTTACAACGATCTCAGCGTCGCCACCAATGGCTTCAGCGAAGACCGAGTATTGGGCCACGGGGGCTTCGGCCGGGTTTACCACGGCGTTCTTCCCAACACCGGCCTGAACGTCGCCGTGAAATGCATCACGCGGGAATTCGGCGAAGGAATGAAGGGTTTCATTGCGGAGATAACCAGCATGGGGCGTCTGCAGCACCGGAATCTGGTGCAGCTGCGTGGCTGGTGCAGGCGGCAGAAGCAGCTCTTTATCGTCTACGATTACATGCCCAACGGCAGCCTCGATAAATTGATTTTCGGGAACCCTAAAGTGGTGCTGCGGTGGTGCGAGCGATATAATATTCTCAAGGGGGTCGCCGCGGGGCTGCTGTATTTGCACGAGCAGTGGGAGAAGAGGGTTGTCCACAGAGACATTAAATCGAGCAACGTGCTGTTGGACTCGGACCTCAATGGACGACTCGGGGATTTTGGGCTCGCCAAATTGTACGACCACAGTGAGAATCCGCAGACAACGCATGTGGTTGGGACGCTGGGGTACATTGCGCCGGAGCTCATTCACACGGGAAAGGCCACGCCGAGCTCGGACATTTTCAGCTTCGGTGCTCTGTTGTTGGAGGTTGCGTGCGGGAGACGGCCCGTGGATCCGTCCAGCAATGCGGAACGAGTGGTTTTGGTGGAATGGGTTTGGGAGTTGTATACGAGAGAGAGCCTGCTGGACGCTGCGGATCCCAAATTGGAAGGCGAGTACGGAGTGGAGGAGATGGAAAGAGTGCTGAAATTGGGGCTCCTGTGTTCGCATCCGGCGGCGGAGAGAAGGCCCGGGATAGGGCTCGCGTGGCAGATTCTGGAAGTGGAAGCACCTCTCCCCCCCCTGGACGTTGAGTCGTTTGTCCCCGCTGTAATGACTCCGCGAGGTTTTTTCTCTTCAAACAGCAGGGTTTCGTTTTGCAGAAGCGGATCGAAAAGCAGGCATACGTCCGGATTGGATAACTCTTTCTGCAGCACTGACAGTTGCGAACAGTCGCTTACGTCTGGCCGTTGAAGAGAGAGAAGGGAACGAATTGGCAGTGGCCATAATCGTTGCTTGTGTGGAGTCGATTGGCGGACTCAATGCCATTTGGCCAGGGGTTTGGAAGAAGACGATCGTTTAGGGGTTTGCTGGATCTCAAATTGACAATTTGTGTGTTCCACGCAAAGGGCCAGTGCAGGAGGATGAAATCTAATACCGCCTACGGGCTGATCTGGCGATTTTGTGACCGAACTTTCCATTTTTTTTGTACAGTAATCAAATGTTGGGAAATTTTCCCATGCTGTACCTTAGGATTTCGATAATTTGTTTATGTATTTTCTAAATTTTTTCTGTTACATTCAGATTGCAGTCGTGCCAAATTTCTGTTTGGCGGATCAGGGTGAATTGTCCTATGTATAAATTAACCAGGACTGAAGTAGCCTTTTCATGTATTGTCTTAAATTATTCAAATTTCAGTAGATGTGAGTTGAACAAAATAATAACTAATTTGAAACTATATTCATTTTCCTTTCTTTATTTCTATTGTCAAGTCACTTTAATTTTTCAGTTCAGCATTTTGATTTCGTACTTCTTAAAATTTTAGCAGAAAATTTCACTACAATTTTAATTGGTTTTCTATTAGGTATATAAAAAGGGTAAAAAAAGAAATGAGACTCATATTCATGCATAAAGTGATATTTTGTTCGTATATTGATGTAATAAATATAATTTAAAAATTTATTCAATTATAGACATTGTTGTCAACACTAACTTTTTGAAGTCACAACTACGACAACATGGACTTTAAACCTACAAATACTATTAGAATCCACTTCCTAGGTCCCTTTCCCTAATATAAATTGTCAAAATATAATGACAACAAACTACAAAATGTAATAGCATAATGTATTAACTAAAAATATATATAAGACGTGTTTTTAAAAAATAAAATAAATAAAATATTTCTTATGTAAATAAAAATAGTTGTTCAAAACTATAGTAAGGAGTGTTAAAGATTTTATGAAATAAAATGAAATGTCTTTAATAATAAATATAAGAACTTAAAATTGATACGTTTCTAAATGTACTTAGATATTTATAATAATCAATCTTAATTTTATTTTTCAATTACATTATAATTTTTAAAAGTTTAATCTCTCACATAAAAATATTTTTACTTTAAATTTATAGATTTAGTAATGTCATTTTTTAAGGATATATTTATATTTATACTAATATTATCAAAATCTACAAATGAATTATTTCAATAGTTTTATATATTATCCTATTTTTAGAAATAGAAAGAGATTGAGAGTTGTAAAAGTTTGATGATAGCGATATTGTTACTAGGATTCAACTACATAGTTTTCGAGTCAAATTTATTGACCTTATTTCATTCATTTAGAGACTTCACAATTGAATTTTTGAGTCAAAACTCATTGACTCATATTTTTATTGACTCAAAACCTACACAATTGAATTTTGATAGCAATATCACAATTTGACTTGGTCTAGAAAATATCTCCTACTTATCAATTAAATGATAATAAAATAAATTAGAGATGTCTTAATATAAAGTGTTATAGGTATATGAATAAATTACAAAAAAGATGAAAATAATACAAATTTATTTTATTTTGGAAGTCATTATCTCACATAGATGTAATTTTCAGATTTAATAATATTAGCATGGATTATTTCTAGATTTTAGTACACAAGACTTTTCTTTGATTGATGTTTCGAATCAATGTGCATGATCCACATTATGAAATAGAAAATAAGAAAAGAAAATTCAATAATTATTAGCAAATTAGACTAGTTACAAAGGCCTAAGGGAACACAAGACCCAAGAAAATATAGAGGATGGAAAAGGAAACTATTGATTGAATGAGAAATACAAGAGAAGACTAACAAGACCAAAACCTAATGCATAAGTTCAATAAGAAAAATGCTTAGAAAATCATCTAACAAATTACACAAAATTAGAGTAAGTAAGTTTTATAGTCCACGACACTATGCCATAGTTTTTGGGTTTACATATGGTGACAGTGATATGGGACTACCTCATACTCTTTTTCGAGAGGCGCTTAGCACTACAAACGAGGCATACATACCCTACCCCCTAGTGGGATTTGAACTTGTGACCTCTCTTTCAAGAGTACAAGTTCTCCACCACTAGGCCAACTTGGGTTGTAATTTGTCAAGTAATTTGTCAAAGATTAAATAGGTGAAAGTAAATCAAAATTTAATTGTTTAAAAGGCAACCAAGATTGATAAAATAAAGAGTTGCATAAATATAAATTATAACGTTCTCTTTTTTAATTATCTTTGTCTATTAATAATCATTTATTTCTATTCTCTTATTTTTCGCATCTAAAGAATAGATTACAGAATTTGATCGAAAATGTAAGAAACAAACTCATTTGCTTGTATTCTATAATAGTTATGCTTATAATTTTTTTAAATAAATTTTAAATATTTCTTTAAACAAAAATAAAATGAATATGATAAATGAAATAATTCTTCCTTGATTCATGGGGCTTCACAAGTTCGTCTAATTGACAAAGCTAAAGTAGAGTATGTAACAATAACAATAAATATTCAATTGAATGTTTGCATTGACATAAGCTTTTTTAAGATTAAATTATATTTCTTAATTTAATTAATAAATGTTAAAAAAAATATGACATCAAATAATACTAACTATTCCTAAGTATGTTGGGTTGTACATAGATTGGATTAGATTAACTTTGATGTCATATTTTGTAAATATATTACATGATACGTGGTTAGAGACACTCATGAAAATATTTAAGCCGGCAGGTTTTGTGTTGGAGTAAATACATTTTGTTGTCGGAAAAGTTGTAAGACTTTTACCGAATGTGAATGTGGATTATTTATTAAAAGAGAACAAGTTTATGAATTTTTTTGTTTCTAAAATGACATTAAGAAACTTTCCTTCTCTTTATTCTGTATATGTTGGGAAACTTTTTATGTCTTGTACAAATGAGCCATTGTAGGATTTTTAGAAGAAGATTAGATATGGATTCCACTTGTGAGCAGGGTTCTTTGTTTGATGTAGATTTTTCTCTCACATGGTATTTATCTGAATTTTGGGGGAAAAAACATTTTATGAAATGGATTTTATTTGTATTTTGGAAAAAGATCATTTAAGAAATGTGATTCTTTGCAAATGGGATTTGTCTACATTTTGCCAAAATATTAGTTTATGAAAGGAGATTTTTTTCTTATTAGATTATGAATTGAGACTTTTTCCGTTTTTCTATGATTTAAGCTATTCATCATAGTTTAATGGAAAAAATGAAATCATGGTGGATTCATTGACTTTTCCTTAGCTAAAGGAATGATGTGATTGAAGAGCCTCGAATGATTGTTTTAATATATTTTTCTCACAACTCTGAAGTATTAAAGTTGACATTACTGAAGATGACAGAAGCATTCCAACCAAAAAGATAATTGTAATTATTTATAGATGGGTGTTGGCTCAATGACTATGTGTAGTACAATAAATGCTAAATTGCTTTAATCTATTGTGTCTTTGTTTTTATATTAATCTGTTGTTTCTTTGTTAAATGATAGATTGTGAGTGATCACCAACAGATCAAGTACATATAAAAGGGAATAAATCATTCTATCATATTTTGTAGTGGACATATCATTAATGAGTTTTAATCTGTGTGAAAGACGACACCGGCTACGGTGCAACATATTTGCACCGTGTCGTTAACATTTCCGTCACCCGACTCCTCTGACACTTCCGTCCAATGCGCTGTTTCCAAAATTCGTCATTTCGGCTTCAATTTTGAATTGTTATAATATTATAAACCCTACAATATTAATAGATTTAAAATATTTATATAATATGTTAATATTATTATTTTTATAATGAACTATTGTAATAGATAATTTAAATTATTATGATTATTTATGATCCATTTATTAAATTTTTAATGTGTTTAATTTAAATAAATTTTTAATAATTATTATTCATATATTTTATTAATAATATGTATCTAATTTAAATGTTATTGTATTTTAATAAATTTTTAATAGATTTAAAATGTTTATATAGTATGTTAATAATATTATTATTTTTATAATAAATATTTATATTAGTTTACTATAAAATTTGATGTCGATTGTATATTAAATATTTTCCTTAGAATACAAAAAAACAAATCACTCTACAATTGACCTTAAAAATTTCTAATGACCTATTATTTATGACTTATTAAGTTTTAAAAAAAAACACATTCTTAATTAATAATAAATAGTTTTTCTAGTTAATATTTTAGTTTCAATTACATACACTAGGTATTGAAGACTTATCTCTCATTAAATTTTTTGCATTAAAATGCTTTAAAATGCTAACTATTATGTTTTTGGCATATACTTTCGATTAAGTATTGTTAAGTGAAAAAATTAATTTTAGAATTTACATCTAAGAAATTTTTTCTATACTTATTAACTTCTAGATCAAAACTTTAAATGTAAGAAGTTATAAATAATAGGTCACTAAATTTTTTTAAGGGAGTGATTTGTTTTTTTGTATTGTAAGGAAAATATTTAATATACAATCGACATCAAATTTTATAGTAAACTAATATAAATACTTATTATAAAAATAATATTATTATTAACATACTATATAAATATTTTAAATCTATTAAAAATTTATTAAAATAGAATAACATTTAAATTAGATACATATTATTAATAAAATATATGAATAATAATTATTAAAAATTTATTTAAATTAAACACATTAAAAAGTTAATAAATGAATCATAAATAATTATAATAATTTAAATTATCTATTACAATAGTTCATTATAAAAATAATAATATTATTAACATATTATATAAATATTTTAAATCTATTAAAAATTTATTAAAATACAATAACATTTAAATTAGATACATATTATTAATAAAATATATGAATAATAATTATTAAAATTTTATTTAAATTAAACACATTAAAAGGTTAATAAATGGATCATAAATAATCATAATAATTTAAATTATCTATTACAATAGTTCATTATAAAAATAATAATATTAACATATTATATAAATATTTTAAATCTATTAATATTGTAGGGTTTATAATATTATAACAATTCAAAATTGAAAATATTATATATATTTTAGCTTGAAAATATATAAACCTACAATATTATCATGAAATGAGTATAACGTAACAATTTAAGTTTTAAAATTATATAAATGAAATTAACACCTTCATTTTTAAATCCAAAACTATTAACATATAGTATGATTTTTCTTGGGAGTAGGAAGAAATGGCGTGCGAAAACGGAAATCGAAACTACGGATTTTGGAAATAGCGCATTGGACGGAAGTGTCAGAAGAGTCGGGTGACGGAAATGTTAACGGCACGGTGCAAATATGTTGCACCGTAGCCGATGCCGTGAAAGACATCAGAGGTGTCCTACATTTATTTGATAGGACTTTTCTTATACATATCTGATTGGATGGGCACCAACTATAGAGTGGTGCCAAGTCTAGCCCATGCCTAATGGACATGTTGTGTCATCCATCCACCTTGACATATTCATCCTTCGAAATTGGGTGATAAGCATCGAAAGAATTTTTTTTTAACTTATATATAAAATTATGTTAACGAGAATGCATAATGTTTGATTAGAATTTCTTGGAAATGGTCATGGAAACATTTGGAGATAGAATCGAGTGAGCGACAATTTGAATAGTAATGATACACCAATTTCTATATATGTTGTTGGACAGCTTTAAGTGGGAACATGAAGTGTGACAATTTCTATATAGGTTTAGAAGATATCTCGTTGGACGTGTTTAGATGTGAACATGACAAGATCAAGTGTGGCAAGCTTTATCCGAGAATGACCTTCACCTCAAATAATGTGAGTGAAGACAAACTATGGAGCCCACAATATGAGGAATATATGTTAAGAGGAGTGATATGCCCACGTGATTAAGGGGTCGCTCCATGGGTATCATTCATTTTCTAAAATTTGCACGGATAAAACAAAAATTAGGGCTCCACATACACGTGTTATATCCAGATAAAGGAGGCGGCTTCAAACTTTCTAGGTGGACGGAAACAAGTCTATATAAAGGAATGACATATTTGACATTTAGCAATCAAAGCCGTTTTGGCATTAAACTTTCCGTTCAAAGGATTTCTTTGGAGTTGCATTAGCAAGATATGGATGGGAATGCAAAAAGAGAACATGGAAACATACATTTAGATTTAGCGTATAGGTAATTTTAGTGCTTCTTGTAATATATTATAGGTGAATGTGCAAGAAAAATTCAAGGGATGGTTTATGTAGGTGATGGTGAAACATATGAGACATAAAGGCACCATCTGAATTTTATTGTTTGGTTTAAGTTTATATATATACTATCTAATAAATTTAAAATATAATTCAACCCCTTAAAAGTGGTTTGGCCATAATACCAAACATTACAAATTCACATGTACACTATCAATATGTATTTAAATAGGATCTAAATGAGATTTTTAAATAATAGTGATGTCAACTCTCTAGTTTGATAATTGAAATTTTATTGGATAATATATATGCCTTTTAAATCCATTTTCAACAAGACTTTTTGTCTTTCTTTGATTGTCTTTCTTTGAGGAAAAAGAGAACAATTTTCCATTACAATTTTAAATAAAAAATTGTACCATTAGAAATCAACATAAAAACATTTGTGTGTGTGTGTGTGTGTGTGTGTGTGTTGAAGTTCAATATTATTTGATTAATTTAATTTAGAATAAGAAAAAAGAATGAGATCCATTTCTTTTTGTTCATGGTCTATATATTCCTCTGTTTCGATCGAATAAATTTCTCTTCGGCATAAATAAAATGCAACTTTCGTAGAATAAAGTTACCATACTATATGAAAACAAGCAGTAGAATGATAGCTATAGAGATTTAGTTTGGAGATTAGCCCTGTGGGACAACCAACGTGCATGCAAAATGAGCCCTTAAGGTAGGCAAGACCCTACCCTTGCATGCCCCCTTTCAGATTATTGTGGGGCTATGGGCCAACAGAGGTTTGTAGAATGATAGTCAATGGTATTTGAAATCGTAGAGGCATATATATATATATATATATATATATATATATATATATATATATATATATATATATAGAGAGAGAGAGAGAGAGAGAGAGAGAGAGAGAGAGAGAGAGAGGTTACAATTATATGAGAGAAAATAGTTGAACATTTCTTGAAGTTTGTATTGAACATTAAAAAAAATTAGAATATTGTTATGTATTAAATTTTAATATTTATAGTTATGAGGATGGCATGTATTATTATTATTGAGACATTTGAACCTAGAAAATCACATCTTAGTATGCAATGGGTACATCGAAGAAGAGTGGGAGGTCAATTAGGAGAAAATTTGTTCCATTTTTGTAAACATTGTACTATACATGTACTCTCTCTCTCTCTCTCTCTCTCTCTCTCTCTCTACAAGAACAAGTTATAGAGCCAATAGATCTTTTCTATGTGCAAGAACAAGTTTGAGAGTCATTAGATCTTTTCGAGGCAATACAAGAGTATTTTTAGAATCGATGGAAGTTTCATTGGAAAGTGTTGGGCACACATCGCCATTATCAACCTATCCCTAGGTATAGGTTGACTTTCAACGTATCCCTAGGTGTAGACGAGTTTCAATTTGTCCTTCCTATTTTTGGCTAAATGTTTTTGAGCATGTGCATTTTGTCTTCTTATTTCCATTTTTTTAAGTTTCAGCTATATATTTATTCATGTCAACCTATTTTTATCATCCTTTTAGTAATTTTCTTAATGAATAAGTTGCATTACTTAGGTATTATTCCACTTCTATCCATCATTTACATTTTAAAGAAGAACATATTTTATTCCTATTAAGAGCTTGTGTCAACCCTTGTACCTAGTTGGAGTTTTTTTTCTTTCTAATGTGCAAATTACAAAGTGGGGAGTAACTTAAATCATTTCTCAGTAAGTGTACTAAGTTGTTGGTCAAAAAAGTGCCCACTGGATGAAAACATACTTTTTTACAAAATGCATGTATGTATTATTTAAATTTTAAAATAACATGCTTGGGTTATGGATAGATAAAACCGAACCTAAAGTTCTTCAAAATGCATATGTGTTTTGAAGAAATTTTTAGCTCTTCAAAATGCATACACACGCAATTTGAAGAAATTTTAGTTCTTCAAAACATATACACATTTTGAATAACTAAAAAGAATTTTTTAGCTCCTCATAGTATGTATAGGTTATGAGGAACTCTATGTTAGATTTTAGTTAGCCATACCATCTTAATAGTTTATAGAACCTACATACGTTTTTGTTATCTATGAATGAAGCTTCTTCGTAAGACATATCCTAAATAAAATCTAGAGAGAGAGAGAGGGGTGATCCCACAATAATGGGTTCCACTTTTTGACCAATTTTGACACTGAAATCAATATTTTTGCAACAAATGCCATGTTCAAGTGACTATATCTCAAAAACTATAAATAATTTTAAGATGACATAAACTAATGATTTTGAGTACTCTATTCCTACTTTGTAACCATATTTTTTAATCTAAAAAAAAAATCATTTATGTTAATTTTTCATCTCCTTCAAAAAGTGGTACATAATAAAATTCAATATTTTAAAAGAGTGACAGTCTATTTGACACACATAACTTTTTTTCTAAAAATGATAATGAAGTAATTCTTTCAGTGTTAGATTCGTAACATCAATATCCAAAGGATGCATTTGGTTTGATTCATTTTGGTTGAATATTGTATAGTTTATGACATTTTGAAGTGACACAAATCGTAATTCAAACATACGTTCCGTTTGACACAGATAATTTGAAGTCAATTTATCAAAAACCTTTTTTTTTTTTTAATAGAAAGGTATCTCAATAAGCTAGTTCCTACATTTTTTTTTTTTTTTAATTACCTAATTTACTATTTTTCCAAGGTGTCAAAGTCGGTTGATGTTCAATTGGTAATGAACCTATGACGAGTTAAACTCATATTTGAAAGCCTTAATGATTAAAATATGTATTACAATTATAGTCATTAGAAAGCTTGCTCCGAGCAACACATTTTGACATTTTTTATTTTACAGTAGGAGATTATTTATCTACAATTATGGGTGTCGAAAGAGCAAAAAAAAAAAATTAAAAGAAAAAAGGGCCCAAAAAAATTTAATTTTGTATGTTCATTGCGAACATATGTAATATGTTCACATGAACATATGACCCAAAAAAAGGGTAAGAAAGACATTTTTAAAATGTCAGAAGTCGATGTTTCATATGTTCGCACGAACATATTTATTACATATGTACGCAGCGAACATGATTTAAAAAAAAGTTCACAGAGAACATAATAAGTATGTTCACTGCGAACATATGGTAAACTCAATTTTCCATTTTGCAATTTTTTCCATTTTTGTTCGTCCCACTAAAGTGGAACCCATTATTGTGGGTTCACCCAGACACAAATAGAGAGAGAGAGAGAGAGAGAGAGAGAGAGAGAGAGAGAGAGAGAGAGAGAGAGAGAACAAGATAGGGGGGAGGGGGGGAGAAAGAGATAGAGTGGGAGAGGGTGAGAATAGGATAAAGAGAGAAAGAGGGAGAGAGAAGGGGGTAGGGAAGAAGGAGGGTAGGAAGGAAGGGGGGGGGGGAGAGAGAGAGAGAGAGAATTATGGCTTATAATAGATAGGGGTGTTGACAAGGGAAGGAAGATGAGAGAGAGGAAATGAGAAGAGAAATGCATGTATACAAACATAGATACATATATCTATATAAATATGTGTATATAAAACTATCGATATGCCTATACACATACATAGACATATATTATATGCATAAATTTATACATAATTATAATGTATTCTTAATTTAGGAGCACTTTTTTTTTGTCTTCATTACATATATAGGTTACGTAAACCATAAAATTATGCCATTAAATCTACAAAATGCATGTATGTGTTTTGTAAAATTTGAAATGTGTCTTTTTCTTTTCAAAACCTGAGTGGGTTACAATGTGCACCAAAACCCGTACATGCTTTTTCTTGGTTAAAGGGTTGCTAAACAATCATAAGGCTTGAAATGTTATTTTCCCTCCATTTTAGTCCCTTTACACATTTTATCATCTTCCAACATGATTTCTCGACTTCATCCTCATTAGGTTTACAAATGATCAAGTGGGCATCTCTAAAATTGCCACCATATTCTCCCGCATCTTCTTAGCTTTCTAAACATGTAATTTTTTCTATTTTTGGACAACATTAACATAGTGAACTTTAATTTTCTTTACCATTGTCGCTATAGGTCTCACAGACATATGTATACCATTTCTTTAATAAATTTTGATCTACATGACCAAATACAAAAAAAATTACATATTATTGTTATACACTTGAATCAAAAGACTTTGAAAAAAAGATCGCATTTTTTATTATTTTGATGCAAGTTATGCCTAGTGCATGCAAATAGGTATCATATTTTCATATGCGTTCACTTCAAGAACTCATAAAAAAATTTATCAACAATAAATTATAAAAAATACATAACTTCTAGGTCTCACTCTTATCTACCATTCTACCAAACATTTTTTCAAAATATTAAATTCAACTACATCTTTTGTTGAGCACACAAAAATAGCTATGTTATATTTTTTGGAAAAATCAAGAAAAAAAAATTGTGTGCAGAGGGTTTGACCCTCTTAATATTATTTATTTTTTAAAAACTTTAGTAGTTTCGAAACTAGATTCAGAGTACTACAATTACTATTTTTTTACACATCTTCTAAGTTTGATTCAAGACGCTCAAATTTCTCTTTAAGAAGTCCAGGTTTACCCAATTTCAAAAAATAAGGGGTCACTTATACCTTCCTTTTTGCATGTCATCTTTGTGCACTTACCCATAGAATTGCTTCTCGTTCTTGATTGTACATTTTGGTGAACTTGATGTTGGAAATCTATTAGGAAATTAAGATACTGGGGGGGGTGAAGGGGGGTGAATCATGATCTATAAAACTTTTGATCTTTGAAACAAATATCAAACTATCACTACTAACCCTTATCTTAACAATATCATAGATCACATAGATAATTACTACAATGATATGTTAGATATAATCTACTGATCAAAATGATAAGCTTGAAAGTAAATGATAAACACATAACACAAAAGATTTGATTACCTAGAAACCCTCCAAGCTAAAGGTAAAGTTAAGTTTGTAGTTGCAGTCAGATAGATTTGATCATGAGATACATTGTTGATGGTAAATCATCATTAGATAAATATTCTTATATATATAATCTAGATACATATATTATATTTAATATTTAATATTATATATATTATACATATGGTTATTTATATTATGAATATATTAACTAATGATGATTAACTATAGACACATGTCTCTTCATCAGACATGTCTCCTCCTCTCATATTTATGAGTCTTCAAATCTACATTTGGAATATATCAATTACATTAGCAATGGCAGCACATTTGCAGAAAATTATCCATGTTACTCAACATGGTATTAGAGTAGGCTGTTGGGAATGATTAGAATGCCAAAGTCTAAACTTAACAAATAGTTAAAGAGGAAACCCTGCTATAAATTATTTTCATGGAAATAATAGAATGTCTCTATGAGAAGTAAATTAGAGCATTTGACATTCAAAAAACTTTTCCAAACTAGAGTAAACAAATAATTATTTACAAAAGGTTCCTTCCACATATGGGTGACGACTCTATTAAGGAGGAGAGGTCACGAGATTGAATCTATCTATTTATTGGTTGTAAGAACTTGTTGTTTCTTTCTAGCTGTCATAGTGAAATTTACTTTGGCCCTTAAAGATCATAAATTAACAGAACCAAAAGGAATCTAATATCAAAGTAAAAAATATTTCTAGTATTGTGGAGCCTCGTATTCTAAAGTTGGGTGCAAAATAGATTTAAGTAAAAAAAGATCTATCAGACTATTATCAATGACAAGAGCCTGTGCATGCATAATCTCATCAGAATATCAATAATTGCCATAATCAATTATCAAGGAAGCATTATCAAAATTACTTTCTTGTAGATATTGTGACCCAAATACTCTGAGTATTCATTCTAGATATGTGATAATTATTCATGAGCTATCTATGTTCAATGATTCATCCTTATATTTGATAATTTATATTGCATCTGCAATGGACATTTGAAGGATCTAAGTTGAGAGTTGTGTGAGATAGATGAGCATCTTCTTGACTTGAATCATCGACAAATATCACAGTGGATGACCAAACTTAATAGACACTACCAATGTTATGATTGGAAATTTATGATGGTAGAGATAATAATCGTGGGCCCGAACCTATGGAAATTAACTAGTTGATTTATCTTTTGCACTAAATATGGGAAGTTCATACTATCAAATGATATTGGTGGTCATGGGTGATGTGATTCAAATACCTATCTAGAATATCATTGTTGTCTTGCAAAACTACTTAATTTTAGGAGTACAAACAACAAGCACAAACTAGGTGATTAAAAATAATAATAAATAAATAAAATTCTATCAAGGGATGCAATTGATATAATAGGAAGTGATTGTTTGATCTGTTCTGCAGATCCAAGTTAGAGACAAGAATAGATAATTATTTGGATAACAAGGTAACAAGTAAAAGAAACTATTGAGCTTTCAAATGGTTGCATGAGACATATTACTAAGTAGTCAAATATGACGATAGACATTAAAGTCAAGATGGATACTAAAGTGATACTAATGGCATGTAAGGACATATTAATATGGGATCTAAGCCAATAAAGATGGTAAAGATTGTGTTTCCAGATTTCATCTATAGGCAGAGAAGTCTCCACAATTGATTTTAATACAGTATCAAAGACCAGTGCTTAGTTTCACTCTTGCTGTTGGATGATTTGGAGAATAGATATTGGCATACCATGGATGGGTTTAGAGAAATGGGCCTTAGACTATTGGTTTGATGATTTTAAATAAATGGATGCATCTCTCATGGTACCTACAATTAGGATCAAATACCCATTTCAAACTAATTATCGATATAAATTGTTCCACAATCTACATTTACAATGATGAAGATTCTCAAGTGATTATAGACAGTCGATCTGATTGCAGCACTCAAAACTTGACGAGTTTCATTAGATCTGCCTCATGCAATGACCTACGTTGGCTAAAAGGGTATGTATTGTTGAGATAATGGGTGTTGCACACATTGCATAATATTGTTATATTTTATTATTTTATTTTATTATGTAATGTTGTGCCTAGATGGACGTGCAACATGTAAAGATTTTCATAGAATATTCTTGATGTGTTGTATTGTAACATTGTGAAAATATTTCATGTAATTATTTAATATTGGGAAACAGAATTAAATGCCCAATATTAAATGTGGGGTCAGTGGGTTAGGTAGCACATGGTTTTAGCACATGGTTTATGTAATACCACTTAGTGGTTTTGTGAGACTTGTTACTATATAAGCAGCCACAAGGGTAGTTGTTGTAGTGAGAAAGAGTGAGAAAGGCAAGAGTCGAGCGGGACAAGGCTTGATAGGTTAGCCAAGGGAGCATTTGTGAAGGTTGGAAGCATGGCATGGGATGTGTGAATTCATGCGTGTTCACATAGTTTGCTCAATTGTGGCTATGGCCATGAAGGCTTTCATGGTTATATTGCAATCGTACTTTTGCTAAATAATACATGGTGGTGGATGCTTTTGGAGGCTGGGTTTTTCCCTCAATGAGGGTTTTCCAGGGTATATCTTGTGTCACAATTTTGTGGGTATGTTGTCTATTCTCTTGCATGTGGATTTTAATTCCATACTTATTTCAGATCTATTATGGGTTATGTGGAAACGGTTATATTCTTTGTTGCCAAGTTTCCTTACAAATGGTATCAGAGCTATGGTTTTATTGTTTGTAACCCTAAATTGAATCCATGGGAATGCATGAGAGGATAAAAGAAAGGGCAAGATATATGAATGATTTATTGCAGGTCTGAAGGTTTTAGATTTGTTGTTATGATGGGATGTTAAAAGATTTGGGCATGTGAAATTGTTGGACAAAAAGATTGTTCGGATGTTTCATTTAAATGAGGGTTTTAGGGGGAGCTTGCAGAAATGACCTCCTGGGTAAAAACAGACCTCGCCATTGGATCCAGGTTGATATTTCTATAAATTTTGATATATAATATGCCCTAGTTTGGCCATGTTTAGAGGAAATGAAAGAGTTTTTTGGTTTCAGCCCATGATGGCCATCACATTTAATCCCGTGGGAATTTTCGTCACAAAAAAAATAAAAAAATGAAAAATTGCAATGAAAATGGTAAAAAGACTATCTTAGTAAAATAGCCATAACTTTCTCTCAAAATATCGGATTTCAGAGTTTTTATAGGCGTTGGAAAGCTAATTCAGAGCACTACAACATGGTGTAGGTTTGGTTCTATGATTTTAAAATTTTGTTAGGTTTTAAGAGCCCTAAAAGTAGATGTTTTTTATTTTGAGCACGGATTAAGACATAACTTGAGCATACAGAGTCGGATTTTAGACTTTGAGTAGTCAACGGAAAGCTCTTGGAGAGCTCTACACATTGGTTTAGATTTGGTGCAAGTTTGGCATGATTTATTTGGTGATATATTAATCTAAATAGTTTATAGGTATATTTTGACTATGGTAACATTGTGAGTTTATGGCATTGGAGATTTAAGATTTGATGTCATTGTATACTCAGTTCATTATTTCAAATTGGTCTCATGATGATATGGTTATCATTTGGCTTGAATATGTATGATGACTTGTTGGATCTACAAGTTGTGCAGTATTGTAAGCAGTCTATACTTACAGGTTGCATTTATAGCTTGGTTATGTGTTGTCTTTGCCCATTGATCTTTCATTATTAATGCATATTCAGATTGGTGGCTTGGATTTGGGTTGTCTATGCCCTAAGTCACATGATTTACTATTTTCTTCATGTAGAAGGGATGAGATGTTGTTACCAGGTACAGTCATGGTGGAGGATTGTGGTTGACTATTTTATGCTGACAGGTTGGACATATCGAGAGCCATATGCTCAGTTCATGGATGTGATCATGGTGTCATATATTTTGGCATGACATGATTGGATATATAGGTACATCCTTGATGTTCATTAGCTTGGATTTTCTGATTCAGTTATGGTGGTATATCTTTTTGGTAGAGGATCATGGTTATTTGATTTGTTTTAAGGAGCTCATGATGTGCACTTTGAGTTCTTTGTTAGTTTGATGCCTTGGTTGATTCTCATGGTTAGAGGATGGTTTGTTCATCATATGTCATGGATAACTTGGATACATGGTTTAGTGGGAGCTTGTGACAGTGATGGGGTGACAGTGCAAGATTAGTTCCTGGTTTGGTTTTGGATCTTCATGTTGGAGATGGATTTTATGATGCCATAGGTGACTCGGTACCACGGTTGAGTGGGAGTTGTTGGCATTGATATATTTATTGAGTGTTTGTAGATGTTGGAGGTTTGTCTTAGATCCTATTGCTATAGAAGTGTCTTTGACATTTGCATGGTGAACTTGTTATCTTCATGGTGTGTGGAGATGGTTCTTCCTAGTATGTGGAGATGGTTTTCTTCATGGTGTATGGAGATGGTTGCATTTTGAGGACTCACAGGGTTCTTGGCAAAGGTGTGGTTTATGCTTTTATTTGGCATGTTATCTTTAGTGTGAGGATGATTTCATTATTATGTCATGGTATACTCTTGATACACGTTTAGAGTTGTGACATGTTATGGTGTGTTCATATGGAGCATGTTATCTCTTTAGTTGAGATGGTAAAATCATGTTGTCATGTTTATGTTCCTAAGGCCATGGTTGGAACTTTGACATTGATCTTGATTTAGTCTCTTGGTATTGAGTACACTGATCATAAGTTGGATACTTCATGATATTGCTATGTTGCATTTGGAGTTGGCATGGATTGATTGGTTACAGGTGCTCATGGATACTTAGAGACGGTGGTGATGCTGATTTCTCTTGGATTAGAGAAGTATTTGTTGGGATGGTTGATGGTTTCAACAAGAAGTCCGAGGGGCAATCACCTGATATGGACTTCAGAGGAGATTTTTCTTAGATGAGTCTTCGTTGGAGACTTGGGTATCTTGATGAGCATTCTCATTCCCCACTCTTGGTCTACTCGACGGTTTGCTACTTGAGAGGTATAGCCCATTGTTTTTCTCAGGTGCATTATATTTATGCTTGTCTTTCATAGATATGGATCTTGAGCTATGGTACATGAGTTAGTTCTGGAGGGTTCGTTTGAGAGATGGTTTAGCATTGGTTATCTCCATGTGCATATGTTGTTATGATGGTTGACTTTGGGAGATGGTTTTATATTGGGCATATTCCTTGGATTAGGAATGGTTTTTGAGTTTGATCTTCTTGTGAGAGGCTTACATCCATGATGAGTTATATGGTATGGTTTGTGTGTTGTTGAGGCTTCTTGTTGGGGTTTAAAGGAGGAGATCATACTTGCATAGTTTACATCTGGAGGTGTGTGTAGAAAGACATGATACAGGTTATGATTTGAATGGTTTCTCTGGTCTTGGTTATCTTCCTGAATATTCAGTTTTGCCTACATTGGATTTGAGATTGGTTAGAGATTGTGATCACTAGTTTGTGTTCATGTATGTCATGTGAGAGATGATATGGTTATTCCGTTATCTCTTTCCTCTGTTGGTTGTGGAGAATTTGGGAGACTGTTGAAGACTTGTTATAAGAGTTGTTCTTGCAGGATATCAATTTATGTATTGTGGATGTCCTTGATACTACATGGATTCACTTCTTTGAGATGTGTTGAGTGGATCGGTTATAGATTTGACATTATCTTTTGCAGTGGGAGCTTCTTGGTATATATGTGGTAGGTATTGCTCTTGAGGCTTGTGATTGTAGGTTATAGATTGGATATGTCGGTGATATGAGATTCACTTGTTATACCTTTGAGGTATGTATAGTTGGATGGGTTTGGCACTTGCTGTGGGTGCTATTTTAGCTATGGATATTTTGACAACTATGGATACATGTGATTACCTTTGGATCAAGTTTTTTGTGCTTAAAATTTTAGTTGGTACAAGATTTTATGATCTTCTAATGCAACAGGTTGGGTGGCTTTCTCTTTGGATGGCTTCTATGTATGTCTAGTGGTGGTGGCATAATAGGAGGTGAAATCATTCATGTTTGAGATGCTGGATACTTTGATTTTGTTGCGGGTACCAGGATGGAGCACTTGGTGTATTTTGATCCATGATGGTGGATGTGTTGGGAGGGATTGTTCCCTTGTTCATTTGTGTGGCTATGGATTGACCCTATGCAATGTATACAACAAGTGGGAGATTGTTGAGATAATGGGTGTTGCACACATTGCATAATATTGGTATATTTTATTATTTTATTTTATTATGTAATGTTGTGCCTAGATGGACGTGCAACATGTAAAGATTCTCATAGAATATTCTTGATGTGTTGTATTGTAACATTGTGAAAATATTTCATGTAATTATTTAATATTGGGAAAAAGAATTAAATGCCCAATATTAAATGTGGGGTCAGTGGGTTAGGTAGCACATGGTTTTAGCACATGGTTTATGTAATACCACTTAGTGGTTTTGTGGGACTTGCTACTATATAAGCAGCCACAAGGGTAGTTTTTGTAGTGAGAAAGAGTGAGAAAGGCAAGAGTCGAGCGGGACAAGGCTTGATAGGTTAGCCAAGGGAGCATTTGTGAAGGTTAGAAGCATGGCATGGGATGTGTGGATTCATGCTTGTTCACATAGTTTGCTCGATTGTGGCTATGGCCATGAAGGCTTCCATGGTTATATTGCAATGGTACTTTTGCTGAATAATACATGGTGGTGGATGCTTTTGGAGGCTAGGTTTTTCCCTCAATGAGGGTTTCCCAGGGTATATCTTGTGTCACAATTTTGTGGGTATGTTGTCTATTCTCTTGCATGTGGATTTTAATTTCATATTTATTTCAGATCTATTATGGGTTATGTGGAAATGGTTATATTCTTTGTTGCCAAGTTTCCTTACATGTATCCCATGGCAAAGTCCAATCACATTCTCAAAAGTTTGAATTTTTGCTGCTATAGACTACCTTTCATAATGAATAACAAAGTTGAATGATACAAAAAAACTTCACTGAGATATTATTAATTTCTGAATATAAGAAAGGTTTGAGGCAGAAATAAATCCACCATTCAATAAAGACTATGGTTTCCAATAGAGATGAAATATAATTGCACCATATATTTGGGTTATTAATTCGTCATGAACCTATAAATATAAGTTTGGATGACACTCAGTGACAAAATTATCTAAGGAATACATTCTTTCATCCAGTGATAGATCGCCAAGAGGAAGCATCAAATATGGAGGACATTTATTGTTTTATGTCAAAGTCGCAATGTGAACTTGGAATATGAATGACAAATACAAATTATAAAGAATTGGTAATGAATAACATCGGTGTGATAATGTATCTATGCCAAATATATCCATGGCTAATAAACTATATCAGTTAGTTCAGTTTACAGAGGCTTTTCTAAATTCCATCTATAAATTTCAATGATATTTGGAGCATATCATTGGTGGAAGATATTCATTTGGGCTACGGACATGATCTTGGAATATGAAGAGCATTCTTTGTACTAAAGGCATTCTTTCTATGAAGAGCATTCTTTGTACTAAAGTAATTCTTTCTCCACTAGCATATACAATCATTTCATCGAGCATAAAATTATTAAGTCCTTAGCAAGTATGAAGACAATATTATGGAGGAACTTGGAACAAAGGTTGATAGCCAAACCACAAGTGATGATCATGTTTGACTAGAGAGAAAATAATCAGCATGTAAACTTCTCGACAAAAGAAGACGGATATTCAGATCAATTCTTGAAATGAAGAAAGTAACTTGAAGATTGATGCCTGAAGAATAAAAGTGAGTTGAAGACTATCATGGTCTAACATTCCCTAGGAATTTTAATTATGAGTTGAAGACTATCGCGGTCTAACATTTTCCTTCAATGATATAAGAATGGGAATTTTACATTGTGGGGGGGATAATAACCAATGTTTCATTCCCACTTGAACCATTTTTAGAAAGGAGATGTTCGATGACCCTCATGGGCAGATAAGGATTCTTATCCTTGAGTATTACATTTATCTACTCTTTGTGGTATCTCTCATATTTTCAGTTCTATACATAGTAGAAGAGTTACTTACCTTGATCTTTTCCTTTATGTCTAAGGATGTTCTTGCAAGAAAAGAAGGATGATACATATGCTACCAAAATTGTGCAAACTCAATCTTATGACAATAGCTCTAAAAAAAGTTATGATCGAGCTAGATAAAGTGAGGCTCTTAAAGTAAATGTCTTTGATGATTGAGATTATGAGTATCCTTCTACATAGTATGCCACTTCTTCTAAGGAAACATGGGAGCTTAGAAGATTGATACTCAAAGGGAGTCTAGAAATACATGTGTGTAAGTGCATGATTTTGATGGGCCTACTGTTGAGTGTATCATGAGAAAATATTGAGTTATCACTAGAAAATTGGAAGATTAATATCATATTCAGAGTAAGTCCAACAATAATCCTTGGGGGAAGAGATCCTCTAAGGGAGTAACTACTAGACGTATCTTCTTAGGATCATTGTTCAGAGGGAGAATTCTAAGGTGCAATCCTTTGTAAATGATATCTTCTCTATGAGGAGAAGTTCTAAGTAAAATTCCTTGTAATGTGTTCTTCTCTATGAGAGAGAATTGAGGTGAAAGCCTTTGTACCACCCTCTGAATTGGTTCATGGTGGTTACTATTTCGCATATGATATTTAATGAAAGGCAATGATCTTTCATTGACATATATAAACAAAAGGTAACCATTGTAAGATGAAGATCTTATAAATGGTAGACTTGTTATCATGATAGACTTCATTAATTTATTGTCCCAGAGTGTTGAAAGTCATGATAATGAATGTATCATGATCAGACTTCATTAAGTTGTTGTCCTAGAGTGTTAGAGATCATGATACTTCTCATGATAGAGATTGTGACATTGTGATTTCTTGTTATCTAATAGACTATATTAAATTGTTTTCCTTAAGTGCCAAAAATCAAATAACTCATAGCCTTCTAGGATATAACATATTATTTTGGTCAGCATCAAGGATTTGATGCCAGTGCACATACCAAAAGAATATACATGTGATGAATACCATATAATTGATATTTCTTGTTGAATCATACTTTGGATTATATTGAAAGATAAAATCTAAGTTGACAGATTTATGTTGATATCCTTAAATATTTCATTCTAGGAATATCATATTGAGATGATATATCTTCATATACTCAAGAGCATAATGTGTTCTATAAAAAACATCCCTAACTAAGAGGGAGTGTTAAGTTTGTTGTTGCAGTCTTATTGATTTGATCATGAGATACATTGTTGATGGTAAATCATCATTAGATAAATATTCCTATATATATTATATATAATATATTACATATATTACATATATTATATATTATATAAATATGGTAATTTATATTATTAATCTATTAACTAATGATGATTAACTATAGAGACATGTCTCCTCTCATATTTATGAGTCTTCAAATCTACATTTGGAATATATCAATTATATTAACAATGTTAGTACATTTGTAGAGAATGATCCATGTTACTCAACGAGTAAAACTGGGGTGGGGATGACACTGAAAAATCTTCACCACTGCAACAATAAAGTGTGTTTGTTAAGCCTACAATGTTTGATCCCTTCTAGTGATCTAACTTATGAGGGGTCTGCCTTGCTAAGATCTTACAAGACTTATTTAGTCTACCTTGATTAAATAATTTAATACTTGTAACAACAAAGTAAGCACTCTAGTAGGAGATTTACATAGGCATATTGAGACCACTCTATTAATAGGCATGTTGAGACCACTCTACTAATAAATTTACCCTAATTCAATTCCTAGAATATATCAGTACTTGATCCTTTGGTTAACACTCTGATGCTTGAATAAAAATCTCCTCTATCCAATTCTTGATCCTCTCTCTGATTTGATAAAATTTGTTATGCACTTCACTACTCAGTCAAATTGCCTCGTTTTTGCTTCTAACATCCAAACATAGCCTCTTTCACACACATGAATACTTCTCTCTTCACTCTCTCTTAATGATTTAGGGTATAGATTCTCCTTAAATAAGTAACTGGTGAAGCTTCTAGATCAAGATCAATGATCTATATTCAACACTTTTTTCATTTATGGATTCCCTTTTTTCTGATTGGTTGCATGTCTTACATAGGGATTAATGATCAAAACAAAATTTGTAATCATCTCCTTGAATTACTCATCGATCATTAAAACATGCATAGAAGTCAAAAAAAATTATTTAACTAAGTGTATGTGCCATTCCAAACACATATACCAAAACTACCTTACTTAGCATTAAAATTTTGGTGCCTAGTCATAACTATTATCCATATGTTGTCACTCATCATTCACACTGCTCGGTATAAACTATCACTCGACATATACTGGAGTACTCTATGACTAATGAATTTCTTGGAAGTAACTACTGCTCAGTCCATACATGATATTTACACAAGTCAAATACATTTTTCATCCTTAGTAGAATGGCTTGATCATAATGATGACTGACCAACTCTACCTTAGAAATGACTAAGTGTTTGACACTAATTGGCAACATGACTTGGAGATCACCAATCTCCCCCTTTGACATTTTTGGCAAAAACACTTTGTTATGATTTAATATTACATCCAAAATTACAAAATAATACTCCCCCTTAGACTGTGACTCGGTTTTCATAAAGACTTCACAATATATATATATATATATGACTTCTAACATACTCTGACTATACATTATATTACATTCAAAGTGTACATTTAAAATTGATCAAACATTATGTCATACCTTCCTAATTATTGATGTCCTCTTTAATTTTTATCTTATTTCCCCTTTTTTTTTGTCTTATTCCCCTTTGTTTTTGGAACTCATGGTTGTTAGGGTGCTGGGGTCAAATTGTATTTGTCCAAAATTGGTTTTTGAATTTGGAGAATCATGGCTAATGTATTATCCCAAGTAGATCTAACAGATTCAAAAACTTGAATTTTTATTTCTACTTGAGTAGCTAGATCAACCAAGTCGTCTACAATGGAGAGATGAGGATCTCTCTATACTAAATCCTTTGTAGTTCTCAGTTCCCTTTGCATGACCTCCAAATGAGGTATTAACATTGTATGAATGGAGATCAATTTATCCCTTAAGTTTTCATCTTTAGCCATCAATTTAGCTAATCTCTTGGGCATAAGCCAACCCATTAAAATGAATGGAGCTTGAACTAGCATCCATGCATAAAGAATGTCTTGTTGACTTTAAATCTGACTGAAGCTTCTCAGTAAGTTATTGGTTGTCCTTTGTAAAGAATTCTACATCACAAATATTTTTATACAAAGAATGAACATTTTTTACAGCTCACTAGTACATTTGGTTCAATTTTTTATCTAAATTTGTTATGACAAGCCAGTCTAGCTTGTCAAATTTATTTTTTTTATGATCATGGCAACATTGAAATTTTGACGATAATTTACGTTTCTTGTCAAAATTTTGATGACACTTAAGTTCTTTTATCAAAATGTTGACATTGTCAGGATATAAAGAAAAAAAAATGTGAAACTTCATTTTATTTTTATGTGGAAAAGTGCAGGAATTTAGTGTTGTTCCTAAGTGTGACAACGATCTTCTCAATGTTTTGATTAAGTAAAAATAAGTTTTAAAGGACCCAAAACCTTTATTACAAAAAAAGTCTAGAAATAAACAAGAGAAAAGAACATCAGAGAAAAGAAGCTCAGAACAACATGAAATAGACCGCCAACAAAAATAGTCATGAGGTCATACCAGACAGAGCTAGAAAAAATAGCAAAAGAACAACAACCGACCAGCTAAGAAGTCTTTATCAGGTCAATAGCCTGATCCACCAGAGTTTGCATATTTTCATTAGCAACCTTTACCTCGTCCTTCTTACTAACTTCCTCATTATTCTTAGAGTGAGCACAGGTACATTTGCTTGGTCCTTGAGTCTCTGCCCCTGGTGGAGAGTCCTGGCCCTTGTCAAACTCATTCCTCTTCAAGAAGTTACTCACATTGTCTGCCAATTGTTTTAACAATTTATCCAAATTTCCCAACTTTGTTTCTAGTTTCAACACCTTCCCCTGAATACTTCTTATCTCTTTATCCATGACCCTTTGTTTTACTTCAAGCAGTGGTATCTTATGCATGATATTTTTCACTTCTTCTACATTCCCAATAACCTCTGAAATTTTTTCAATATGTTGGCCCAATGTTTGCTCCCCTCTGGAAGTTTTGCTGAGTTGCTCCATTTCTTTTCCCAACAACTACATTTGATGCTTAAGGATACCAATCTCCTTTAGAATTGAACGTAGGTTGCCAAATAAACCCTTGGAAGACCCAAGCCCGCCTTTGGCTTTATCACCCAAATCTGACATATGCCCCTGTTCTCCATCATCCCTTGTTCTGACGATCTTCTCAATGTTGTTCAAAGTAACTTTATGGTTTTGTTGAGTTGGGAGAATGCTAGGGAAACTAAAAGTCATTAAATTTTGATTGATTGTGTTATAACATATTGATCTTCTCCTTCTTATTGGTCATGTCTCAATTGGGGTCTTTTTCAATAAAAAAGAAAGAAAAGGACAAGGAAAAGTAAGGGATTTTTATACATAATGTAGTACAAGTACCTTACACACAACCACACTTAGGGCCCGTGGGAGTACCAGGAGGCTAGGTCAGTACAGGTGTGTGGCTTACATATATTAAAGGTCTAGGGCTTTTATTTGATGATGAATTCTATCATGTATTAATTTCAACAAATGCACATTGATCATATATATAGATTAAGATAAATGATAAAAGATATGAATCTAGTGGAGTGAAAAGATAAATACATGTACTGTTAGAAAACCGATGTTAGGAAACATGGTTTTCTCTTTCAAATAGTGTTTCTTGTTTCTTTTAGAATGTAGAAAGGCATTCTTTTCATAAAACATATTATATTTGCTTATTGAAGGTTAAGGTGTATTTTTTATTAAAGTTAATTTTCAACCACTCAAAACCTATTTGGTTATGTGTGTTCAAGTTAAACTACCCTGAATTGCCTCATAATCCTCGTAAGATGGAGCTTTGAGTTGAACCCTTGAGCTTGTAGTCCAAAAACATTGAATCGCAAATGCTAAATTATTCTAGATAAAGCTCCTCTAAGTGGTATCTCAATCTGGATAAGGATGATCCACCTTTGGTGGGTGTGGTTCCACCTTGTGTGAGTGATAACTTTTCTTTATCATGGTCTCTTATTATCTCAACTATATAAGAAAGCACATCTATGTTATAAATGAATCCATCAATTATGGTATTGTATTAAATTAATTCATTATTGCATCATTGATAAGAGTACATCTTATTCTTGTTCATAGTATCTCTTTCTTTTTTTTTGTTCATTATTTTCTAATCCTATGTTGTCAATGTTATATGCAAATTCTTACAAAGACCTATATAGGCACTCATATGAGATTATGTACCATGTCATTAAGAAGGATAGAACACTTACATAATGTAAAAACTTATCTGGCATGCCCAAAGATTCATATAGACCATAATTCTCCAATAGTCAAGATGAAACATGGACACAACCATATCTTGCAACTGAATATTTTAAATTTTCAACCAAACACCTATAGCTTTACAACATATAAAACTAAATGGATATTTTCAAAGGCAACCCAACATAATTCTCCTCACCAACATCAAATTCTAATGTTAGCTTATGCATCTAAAAAAGACTCTACACCAAAATATAATGGGCAATAGCTCATTCTTGAGTAACTCCATACCTAACTCTCACAACTAAAGAATGAAAAATCTTATCTTACCACAACATGAAAGACAATTTAATATACAATTGTAAAGCTCAAATAAGTAAAGGTATACACCTATTTTGAAGGATGACATACATACTACATTACTTATCAAAAATTGTATTTTTCAACCTCAATAAGTCATTGACCTTTGTAATCCACAAATACTCAATTTCAATCAAATGAAAACACTCACAAGGATGTTGAAGGGTCCTCTTTTCAAGGAGAAATAAATGATTTCATCACAAATATGTTGTCCTTTTTCACCAAGTAAAGTTCACCCCCCTCACAACATATTTGTGAGTTTACAATCAATTAATCATGCACCTTAAGGAGTAACGGTACAGGTTCAAGTCTTGCAATATGATAACATTTTGTTGACACTCCTGCCAAAATAGCATGTGCGATAAGAACACCTACTAGTCAAGTTTGCAGCCCTACACAATAGCACCTATTGATCAAGTTTGCATCTCACAAGTTTAATCATGCACTAATAGCAAACACACTACAAATTCAAATCTTTCAGCATAAAAATAACTATTCAATGACACCATTTCCACAATACCATGTGTAATAAAAAATTCGTTAGAGTAATATTTTTTTTCTTATTAATTAAATCATATTGATTTAATTATTAAGTCACTTATTATCTCTAGTTTACTTAAGATAAAATTTAGGCATCTAATAATTAATTATTTTATTAATTAAATTATCATGCAACCTAGGTTTTACCTATTAGGTTTTGATCTCCTTTATAAGTATGTTCTCTCTTTGTATTTTATTCATTCACTTTTGATTATAGCAATCTCTTTTTTGGCTAATCAAGAATGTCTCATCTACGGATCTGGCAATTCCAACCTCCATAGTTTTTGCTTCTCTCTTTCTGTGACAGGTGTTTACATGTAGGTGATTCTTAGGAGTTGTGGGGTTGATCTTTAATCAACTTCAACATGGTATCAGAACTCCAGATCTTCATGCCCCTGTTCTATTTATGAGACATTTGGCTTGGCTTTCAGATTTGTGTTTTTTTTTTTCCAAAGGGTTTCATTTTTTTAGAGGATTCTTTTATTGGATCCAGGGGGTTCACTAATTTTTGGTGCACTTTGAGCCCAAATGGACATCATCGTTGAGCTTGGAGCACCCAAAAACCCTTATTTCCATTTAAAATTTGTCCAATTTGGACATGGTGGGAATCTGAGGTAAAAATATATTACTTTGAGATTGGGCATGTTTCTCAAAGCGACAATTTGGTGATTTTTTCAAGAAGAAATTGAGTTTTTTGGCATGAAAATTGAGATTTTTTTGTACACAAATCAAGATTTTTGACACAAAAATTGAGATTTTTTGTACGAGAATCGAGACAATTTGTACGAAATTATCATGATTCTCAAGGTAATTTCGGTATTGGTGGATGTGCTTCCCACGAAATTTTGGCATGGATCCTGAGGTGGTAAATATTTTTATTTTGCCCTTCCAGCTCTGTTTTGACCTACATGTGGTTTTTTGGCTATAACTTGCTCATCCAAACTCCCCTTTTTGCAAACTTGATATCATTAGAAAGTTGGTTCTGAGCCCGTTCCAGTGGTGAAAGTTATTTTCAATTTTGGTTTTTTTGGTGGCTAGTTTGGCTGTCAAATTCAAGATTTCTATTTTGTACTACGAGAGACATATCTTGAGACATTCTATTTTCTAGTGCATATCTTGGTTGTTTCAAGTCCAAAAATCAATTTTGTTGATTCATATGATTTTTCATGGGGTACTATCTCTTGTATCAGCCTTATGTCTCTTTTGATCTTTGTTGACATCCTTTTGTAGTATTTTTGCAAATGCACTGAGATAAAGTGCCATGCTATTACATTTTGGGATCTTGCACATCTTTGTGCTTTGTTGTACTCACACTACATTATAAAGTTCCTTGGGCGGTTTCATGTTGGCCATATTTTCCATCTTTCTTTGTTAAGTGAGTGTTCCTTCCATGACATTAGCCTCATGATGTGTCGATGACATGTGCCATTATAGGTGTTTGCACTTCTTTTGCACTCTTGATGTTCCTGGTTCTTCTTTTTGCAAGAGATATTGCATTCAATTTCAATGTTCATGTCTTACCTATCAAGAATATAGACAGTTTATGTTGGTTCTATTATTTTCTTGGTTCGATGGTGTGAGTTGTGTATTTAGTATTTGATCCTATGTATTGGGTGATTGTAGTAGCTGGATACCTATGCATTTTAGTGAGATGGACCATTTTCCCTATAAACATTCTTTCATTCCTATTTTTTGGAGGCCATGAAGATACCTTCTATCTTCAATTGATCATCTCTTTAGACTTAGTCTTCTCTACTTGGACATGTTCTATATAATGGAGGTTCTTTAGATCATTAGTTTGATAGTGTTTGCAGCTTCATGCTTCAATGGTGTTCTTCATGATCATCATTTTTCTTATCTTCTAGGGCATTCCCTAGTTTGGAGGCTTCTTCAATCCTTCACTAGTTCTTTTCATCATTATTTCCACCTCTTTTTGGAGTAGGTTTTTCCCCATGTGGTTTTCTCTATTTCTTCTCTTTACAAAGATTTGGTTGTACTTGGGTACCTCATGAATTCTTGTTGCCAGGACCCAAATTTATTTTCAATAGTAGTTTCTAGGTTTTTAGCTACTCCCTAAGTTTATCTTAAGGAAGGGTGTTAGAGTAAAAGTTTTTTTCTTATTAATTAAATCATATTGATTTCATTCTTAAGTCACTTATTATCTCTAGTTTACTTAAGCCAAACTTTAGGCCTATAATAATTTATTTATTTATTAATTATTATCGTGCAACCTAGGTTTTACCTATTAGGGTTTTGATCTCCTTTATAAGGACAATCTCTTTTTGTATTTTATTCATTCACTTTTCATTATAGCAATCTCTCTTTTTGCTCATCAAGAATGTCTCATCTGTGGATCTGACAATTCTAGCCTCCATAGTTTTTGCTTCTCTCTTTCTATGATAGTTGTTTGCATGCAAGTGATTCTTGGGAGCTGTGGAGTTGATCTTTCATTAACTTCAACAAAATTTATTGGTCAATTTTACACCCTCCCAAAGAATTCAACGTAGGAAACTTTCTATTTGTACCTTATTACAATTAGAACACCTATTGATCAAGTTCACAGCTCACAAGTTTAATCAAGCACCATTAGTGAACAACAATATAAATTCATTCATATTTTTTGAACATGACAACTCTTTATTGTCACCATTTTCATAAAAAAAAATTCAATAAGAACACCTACTATTCATTGCCAAGATATTCAACATAAGAAGCTTTCTAATTGCATCTCTATGGTATACAAACACTATGGTCAAGTTTGCACCTGTCTATGATCAAAATCCTAAGCAGAAGTTCATGGGTCACTACCATAAATGCAACAAGTTTAAGGACATCAGGCACATGAATGTAGAACCAAGATCTTGAGAAAACAAAGATTTGAAGGATACTACTATAACTATTAGAAGTATGGACATAGAGCATATGAATGCAGATCCATGCCCAAATGGTCATCAAACAAGCAAACAAATGTAAAGCAAAATGGAAACTCTTATAATTGGGATTATAGTACTAGGTATAGTTATCACTATTGTCAAGAGTATGGACATGTTGCTGAAAATTTCATAAGAACACATTTCAAAAGTGACTACAAAAGATGGTTGAGTCAAACTACATGTTTTAGTTGCTTAAAGACTGGTCACATAAGCAAAAATTTTCCAACAAGGTCAAAAGCACCCAGTAGTGAATTCAATAAAGGAAAAGGAAAGGAAGATGTTGAGAATGTCAGAGATGGGATGAACAAGACATGGAAGAGAAAGGAAGATTATAGTACATCAAGTTCAGATGGGATCACTTCACCCAATGGGTCAGGTGATCACACTACCTCCAATTGAGAAATCAAGACATATGTGTGGGACTAATATTTAAAAGATATACTATATATCAGTTCCAAGTATTTAGTTCTAAAAATATTATATTTGCATGAAGAAATATGCAAATTTTTGTTCGGAATCTAGAAGAAATATTTTAGTTTTGTCATTTTTCATGCTACTACCGAGTATGAAATGTTTCACTTAAGTTGTCGAGTGAAATCTAGTTGATGTCGAGCTATCGCAAGTGATAGTGATGACCTAGCTCATAGTGGTTGCCGAGCATAAAGGAAACTACATGGAAACTTAATGAGTTTAAGTTTTCTAGTCAAGCCAATCTTACAGTTGTATAAGTACTTAGCATTAATTATGAAGTTTTAAGGTCTATATGATCAATTTTTGACTCATTTGACATCATTTGAATCTAGAGAGAGCACAAAGAGCTAAGGAAAATTGAAGAGATCATTCCAAGCATTTGCAGAGTGAATTCAACCACCATTTGACACCACTGATTAAATTTGTGAAGGTATTTATTGTGTGCTGAGCTATGTTGTTTGAATTTGTGCAAACCCTAGGTATTAAATATGGCATCTAGTTATTTTTCTACTAAGGTTAAAGATGGAAAAGAAGTTCTAAATGTCCAACTAATCAGTAATGAGATTAAATAACTGAATTTCAAATCTATTCCTAAGATTGCTTACAAACAAGATCTATTTGGTGCATTATCCATGATACCACCACATGTCTTAATGATTCAAGATATGAGATGTTGTTACACATGCAAGGTGGGTAGCATAGGTGACATGGAAATCAAAGACCGATATGGAAAATTATGTGAAAATGGAATACTGAAGGAGGGATACAAAATTGTAGAAAGAAAAGGGTTAATTTGTGCCCTAGATTTCCCAAACATCTTTAAGATAGAGTGGATTAAGATTGTTTTGAGCAGAATTTGTGATAATTCAATATGGTTAGAAGGTGGACCTATCAAGATTACTAATAATATTGTGCAGAGGGTAATAGGGTATCCAACCATAGACAAGCCCAAAACCATGAGAAGTGATGGAAAAGAGGTGATTGAGAAAAACACAGGGATAGTATGGAACAAGAGAGGAACGACAATTGACACCATCACAGATCTCCTAATTGCTTTTGCAGTAAGGATTATCTCACACAAATTATTTCAATCAAGCAAGTTGAACAATGTACCTTGTATTGTTGTTGACGTAGGATACAAGATAGTGAAGAAAGATCATTCTTATGACCTTGTCGAGCTACAATTGCAACAATTATCAAAAAACTTGGGAGCTATAAGGAAAACCAAGAGTGCACAATGTAAGTTTGGATCAGTACTTGTATGTATATTTTTCTACATGTAGAACACATTTCCTTCCTTTGGTAAAATTGCATGGAAGAAAAAAAATTCTAGTGTAGTACAAATAGGTGAATTCATTGAGCAAATGGGAGAGAGTTTTGAGTCTATAATGACTAGTTGCTTTGAGGACTTCAACATGTCAATGAAACAAAGGCATAGGATTCTAGTGTCACTAGTTGAAAAACATTTTAATGATGATTTCTTTCTAGTTGATACTAATTCCACATATGTACAGGTTGCAATTCTAAGGGTAAGATGGTTAAGACCTCTAGGATATGAGATTAATGTGGATGAGACATCTGTAGCAATTATAGCTTTACTTGTAGAAGAAGTAGATAGTTAGGCTAATACCTTTTGAAATTATGATGTTCTAAAATCAAAGATAACTATGGACTTGAAGATAACATTAGTAATAAGAAAGAAGAACAAAATTATAAAGAAACTCAAAGAAAAATTTGGTGGAGTAGAGGACGATGAAGAAGAGGAAGACATTGAAGATGATGAAGAAGAAGATGTTCCTACTCAAGCACCATTGGCCCTAACACAAGGTCAAGGAGAGGATCAAGGTGAAGAGGAAGTCGAGCTTGAACAAGGTGTCGAGGGAGAAGAAACCAGTGAAGCACCTATGGCCACAAATAAGAAGAAGAGAAAAGCTAAAGCTCCACCAGTCAGCAAACCAAAGAAGGTTGTAAAACCTAAGCCTGTAGTTCTAGCTACTAGAACCAACACAAGGGCTATTACTAAGAAATCTCAAGATGAGGCAAAGCCAAAAGAAATGAAGACCGAGAAAGCTATACAAATTGATGAGTCTGAGAAGAGACAAAGGATAAAGTACATTGCTCCAGCCAAATCAGATAAGGAGAGGATAGAATCTGATGATAATAGCCAATTCAAAATGGTAAGTCATTGTCCTTCTTCTGATTTGGATAATATATGTGAAAATATAAAGATTAATGAAAATTTAAGTGGATTTTCTTTCTTCTAATTTGGATAATATATGTGAAAATATAAAGATTAATGAAAATTTAAGTGGATTTTCACATATTGAATTTGATAAGCTTAGAAAGATGGAAATGGATAAGGTAGAAGAGTTAGTATATGCCATTATCGCAACATTTAAGATGACTCCAATTGAGGTTTCCAACTCTCTACCAAGGAACCTATATGATAGAGTTGAGAAAAGATGGAAATATAGTCTCACAACAGAGCGAAATATAAGAGAGACTACACTTGCAAGAGTGATGCCAGATTTAGATAAATCTGAGATGACAAAGGCCATTAAGAAGTATGAAGGGATATTTTCTCCAAAGTATTGAGCATTTCTTATTTTGAAAAATAAAATTAAAGATGTTGTTCAGCAGAGTACCCAAATTTGGAAGGCAATTTATGGGTTGACAACACCCAAGGCAATTGAGAAGACACCTGTTGGGGTAGGTGATGAAAAAGATGGACAAGAAGTAACTGAGTTTACTACAGTTGATATTGAGAAAGATGCACATGTGGAAGGCACTAAGACAAATGCATATACACAGGAAATAGTTGAAGATGACAACAAATAGAAGAGAGTATACCAGATATACAGATGTCGAATGCCAGTCCACAACTTGTGATAAAAGTAGATACTAAAACTATAAAGATCGAGGATGTTTCTAAAAATGTGACTCAGAACATCAATCCCCTAATAGAGGAGGACATGCAGAAAATATTGCAAGACACCACCACCAAAGCACAATTATGTAGTCATCCAATATTGGTGAGTGTAGATGAACTTATGAAGGTAATGAAGACATCTGTAGAGGTGGAAATAGAAGACATATCACAAATCCCTCAATTTACTATGATATAATCTACATTACCCATTGTAGTGTATCAAATAAAAGAGACATCCATGACAAACATCAGCAAATTGGTGCACACTATGTCAGTACCAAAATTTTCTATAGAAGCACAAGATGGAACACAAGTTCAAATAAGTCAAGTACATACTCATGTACCTACATCACAAGTTCAAGGTGTAATTGTAGTCAAAAGGAAAGAAGAGAAGAGGACTGAAAAGTTAGACTTGACTACATAGTTTGAGGAGCAATTAGTAATACAAACATTGGTTGCTTTGCCAGCAAATGCTACTCCTCCAAGTCAAGCACTCCATAGGCTAAGTGTAGAAGCTACATCATTTGGTGATGTAAACTTGGATGAAGTGATTTTTCTACCAAAGTTTGACCTTGCCACAATAACTATTGAACAAATGGGCATACTACAGGATGCACTAGCAAGGAAAAAGCATCAAGAATTGCTCAGAAGGGAGCTTACACAGAAGCAAGCATTGCAAGACATCAAGGATATATTTCTTGATGCATTTAGCTTGTTAGTACCTGAAGAAGACAAGTCGATCATGGAGCAGTTGCTAACCATTGTAGAACATATCAGTGATGTAGACCTAGATTCAAATGTAAAATTACTTGATTAGTCTAAACAAAAATTTCAAGAAAATGTTAATGAAAAGATATCAAGTGCTATTGCACTTAGCCAAGTTTAGTTAGCAACCAAGATTGATAGTTTAAAGAAAGTCTTAGAGAATATTTTCTCACTTTACACCAAGTTGTGTGATACAACTCTATTCACACAAGAAGTGCAGTACCATATTGCAAATCTAGAGGGAGATATGAAGCTATCTGGTACTACTCTACCACATTCTCTAGCTCAGAGTCAAAAGCACTTCAAGAATTTAATGAATTCTCAAGGTTAGTTGGCAGCTCTGCATGCTCAAGATGCAAATATTTGAGCTACACTAATCAGCATCTAATCCATGTTCACCCCAGACATGGAAATACTTCACAAGGAGCTAGCCTTTGCAAAAAAATTAATGTAAAAAGATCCCCATCTTTCTACACTTGAAGTCTTAGTTCATCTTGTTGCCAAATTAGCCATCTAGATTAAATCATTGGAGGTAGCTTGTGATAATTGGGATGCAGCTCTGAAGTTAGCATTTGAGATATATAAATATTTCTTGGATAAACACACTATACGTGTATAAGCCTTTGACATAAGTGTCAAAAAGGGGGATAAATAATTTTTGGGGAGGATTAAGTTTTGAGAGTGTCAATAACTTCAAGGAAAGCACAGGTATAGTTTTAGCGGAGTCCAACTACAGGGGGAGTCAAAGACAGTATAGAGTACAGCACAATTCAGCATATGCATATTTACTCAATAGGAGTATTGGTTCACATTCAGGATAGTACAATCAAAGATTTTGAGGTATGACTGTTAAGTCAAGTTTTGCAAAATTTTGAAATTTTGAAATTTTGTACACATGCATAATAGAGATTGTGAGAATCTGAGTTATACTCATAAGTTGAGATCATTCATGTATGACCAAGTGTTTTTGCCACTCATGTCAAAGGGGGAGATTGTTAATCTTAGATTGGTTTTGACATATGAGTGACAATACACTTAAGTCTTTTACTTAGTTCATGCCAAACAAGTAATACATGTCAAGCATAAGTTGTCAGATAGTATATGACGAGCGAGAGATATATAGTATGTGTTGAGTAACTAGTAAGTGCTAAGTCATTCAAGTGTTGAGCAGATAGTAAGTGTCAAGTCATTTAGATGTCGATTGATCAATGAATACTAAGTCATCTAGAGGTTGAGCTATAGCATTGAAGTTACAGTTGATGTCAAGCATCTAGGACTTCAAGTGTCGAGTAATACAGTTTTGACATAGTTGTTTGTAATGGCACAAACTACTATGTAAACCATTTTGGAGCCAACTTGAGGATTATTTTGTGATCCTATATGATAATAATGAATCTTAATTGAGAATCTCTGTGCAGTAAATGCAACCAATTAGTTAAAGGGATGAATTGAGTGGCTCGATGGATGAATCAATCGTTGATTCATACCTAACCCTAATTCACTTAGATCTTCTTAAGGAGGACAAACCCTAAACTTTGTATGAATGTGGAAGGAGAAAAAGAGAGAAGTTTGCATGCACAAATAGAGAATTCATGGTGAATAAAGGAGTCGTGACTTGAAATATAGTGTAGAATCAGTTAGAGGAGAATAGAGGAAAGGAATTAGAGGACAGAAGAGATACATCTGATCAAAAGGATCAAGGATACATGCAAAGAGGTGATTTGTTATCTAGCAGCAGAATGCTAACCGTAGGATCATTGCTGATACATTCTAATAGGTGAATCAGTTAAATCTCTTAATAGAGTAGTCTTAATAGGCTGTTGTAAATCCTTTAAAAAGGTGCTTACTTCATTATAAGTCAAAGTCCTTTTACCAAGCACACTTTTAAGAGGGTGTTGAAATCCTTTAACAAGGTAAGATCTAACAATCTTGTAAGCCTTTAATAGGGAAAACCTTTTACAGGGTAGATCATGTTTCATGATCAAACATTGTAACCTTTATTGGATACACTTTATTATTGCAATAGTGGAGATTTTTGGGTGTCATCCCCACCCTAGTTTTACCTTCTCATTGGAGGGTTTTTGGGTAACCAAATATCTTGTGTCATACATGTGTTGAATTTTTACTTACTTTCAAGTTATGGATATATATGCTTAATTTGGTTTTTCAATTTACATGCATTGATTGCGAGATGGATGTGTGGTGAATGATTTTAAGGTTTAAGTATTGATTCCTCCCCCACCCCCTCTTAGAGTTTACTTTCCCTATTGTATTTCCAACAAGATGTACATAAAAAACATGATAGACTATATGCATCATTTCATTATTTTTTCTAGTTAAAATTATCAAAGCATACTTTTTGTCAAATGAGTCACCATAAAATGACATGGTAGACAACTTGAAAGCAATATATAATTAAGAGGTCAAGTTGATGAAATAGTTATGAAGATGATGCTCTTTGAAACCCTTTGACAAGCACGGTTGCATCTTCTCTAGTTGATAGAGAAGAATATAACTATATATGAAGAAGGGAAAAAATAAGACACATCTTTGCATGGACTGTAAGAAGTAAACTACCCCCTATAGATATATTTAATTACACGTATATGACCTTCCAAGTATATTGTATTACATAAGGAAAAAAATACACAGTATTGAACTGCAAAAATTTAAAAAGAAACACTAAATATTTAAGTGGTTTGTTTCAAAGAATTTATTTAGGAGTTAAAAATAAATGAGAGATCAAAATATTGTAAACAAAAATTACCTCACATATGCTACACTGAAAGAGATAAACTTCTTAGGTGTTGCAACAACGAAAGGAGCCTCAAGGTTATCTGTAATAATATATTTCTAATGCACGAATCTACTATCAATATCAGATCCATCTTTTGGAAAAATGTTGTAACAGTAACAACTTTTCAACCCCTCTTGGCTCTTATAGCAATCATGAATTTTCTTTTTGACTTGTTTGAAATTCCAAGTGATAATAAAATTACCATGATTGGCAACAAAATGGCCCTCCTACTTGCAACTATTAGTAACTAAAGAGAATTGTGCACCGTGAAACTTGTTATTTCTTGCATTATGTGAATCCAAATGACTTAGTTTAAGATTCATTGGAGCTATAATTGTGTTCCCCATTCTACTAGTAAATCCAATCTTGGTCTTCCCATCTTTGTTGATGAAAATACTATTGACAAGAATTGAGTAAGTATTAGTGGTCCCCAAAATCCACTTTCCATCATACATAACATCCACATGGGGCACTAGTGAACTAGTGTTAGGAAAATTTTTTGTAGCCATCCTCATTTACCATGTCACATAAAGCCTAATCATTGTATTAGCATAACCAACCACAACACACCCATCACCTGTAGTATGAAAGCACTGGAAATCGAGGCCTATTGAAAATTGATGGCCCTCTATCCAATTCAACATAGGGCTATTAATATAGTTTAGATTACCATACTTGGCCCTTATATCCTACCTGCACAACATGTTGTCATCCAACCTCAAGAAGATCAATTCTGAAGCATCCAATTATGCACCCTTGTTACTATTGGCCATATCTCTCATTGTATGGGAGTTCCATTCCTCTCAAATTTCCACTCCATGACAACATTTCCACTCTCAATGTCTAATTGATGAACCCTAGTAGAATGAGCCTCTACTATAGGGATCATTAGAAATATATTGGTCCCAACCCTCATGAGCAATACCTTTTGAGTATCGATAAAGATGTACTTCCATAGCCTCCAAACCTCAATTCTCCCAATTGAAACTTAACCATCGAGCTCTTTCTCTAGATACCATTACACAAATTCTTCACTTCCTCGTCCCCTTATTCCACAACCAAAGATCTATGACTCCCAGTTCCCATGGAAAAACTTTGACTGCCCCCAATACCTCATCCTTTGTGGTGACCATAACATACCTATTTTAAACAATGCAATTCTATAAATCCATGACGAAGTTCCTGTAATCTTCTCTATTTGACTTCCCAAAACCCTTTGAGACAATCCATTCCTAATTGATCATCAAATATTTAATCAGCAAGCAATCATCCACCCAACATTCAGAGCCCTTCTTACTTTCCTTGCCCTCCTCCTCCTCCTCATTCTCATTGTCATTATTTTCATGCTTCTCCTCCTCTTGATCTCCCTCACAAACAATTACGATGGTGACATGGTTATCAAATACTAGCCATTGGGATTTAGATGTACCAATTTAGATCTATGTCATCATTAAAAAATTTAAAAGAGATATAAATTATTTTTTGGTATTTAAAAAGAAATATTGGACATAACTTATTAAGATGTATAGTTATACAAAACTATTATGGATTCATATCAAATTTGTCTTTCCTTTAAAAATTTGGAAAACATCTCTAATCTTTCTTTTAAAAAAATAAAATTTCAAATGTTCAAGTCTTAACATCTTTAATTTTCATCTTCAACATAAATTTATTGGAATCTTCAATATATGAAAATTTTAGGTGAGAATGAAAAAGTGCCCATTTTGAGCCTTTGCAATATGAAAAACATCCAAAATAGTCCAATCATCCAAAATATTAGAAAGACACATCAAATTTCATCTTTTACTTTAATTTTCTACATGTTTCCTTTCCCTTATTTTCAACTCCAATTAATTCCCTTATGTTAAAACATTCAAAAGTTTCCCTCAAAACAACACCATATGACTATACTTTTCTTAATATCATTTTCACAAAATATAAAAATGACGAATTTTTTAGTCATTTATTTGATCAATTATTTACTCACTTATCTTGTCTAACCTTGTGATTCTATCTAATGATAAAATTAGTCATTTATTTAGTCATTTATAAATTATAAAACATTACTAGAATTTGATCACTTTAAGTCACATGACTAAAAAAATTAGTCTTGTGACTAAAAGTTCTAGTCACATGGTCATTTATTTACCAAAATTCTACTAATGACATGAACAACATCACTAATCTTCTTGCACAAAAGGAAATATTTCATTTTAAAAAAATCTATCGACCACCACAAATATTGAATCATGCCCTCATTGTGTCATTGGTAAACCAAGAAAAAAATCCATGCTAACATCCTCCCATAGTTTCTCTAGTATAGATAATGAGTGATATAACCCATTATTCTGCTTCACTCCTTTTTCCATTTGGCATACTCTAAAACTCTACAAAAACCTCTTTACATCTTGCTACAACTATGGCTAGTAATAATTTTCAACAACCAAAGCAATGGTCTTATATCTACCAAACTTCCAGCCAACCCTCCACTATACTTCTCCTTGATGAGATTCTCTCTCATAGAACTTTTGGGAATGCACAACAAACTTCCTTTGAAGAACTTACCATTTTGGATTATGAAATCCAACCACTTTTTCATGTCAAGCGTAATAGGTTTTGTACAAGCCTTCCAAGCTTTACAAAAGCAAGATCAGGTACATGGATACAAATTCTTGAGTTCCTTGAACCTAACCACCTCAATCTTCATTTTTGACAACAAAACTTGTCTTTTACTAAGAGAATATGCAACTCTATTAGATTTCCCATTTCTATGTTTCAAAACAAATGTATAACTCTAGAAAAAATCAACCCAGTTCAAATGCCTTTAGTTCAATTTTTATTGACTATTCAAGTATTGCAATGTTTGATGATCAGTATAAAAAAAAAACTCCTTAGGAAGAAGATAGTATCTCCACTTCTTTAATTCTTGAACTATAACATAAAATTCATGATCATAAACAAAATATTTTCTTTTGGCATCATTCAACTCATAACTTCTTGGCTCAAAATAACTCCTATTGCAGAACCACTAGCATCACAATTTACTTGAAACACCTTATTAAAATCTGGAAGTGCTAAAATGGGCTACTCAATAAAAAAAAATTTAACAGATTGAAACTCTTATATACTCCTATAGTCCACTTAAATTCTTTCCTATCCCCTCTCATTGTTTCATTCAAGGGTGCACAAATACTACTAAAACCTCTAATAAACTTTCTGTAAAAACTAGCCAATCCATGGAAAGATCTTACCTCAATCGAGCTCCTTGGAGTAGATCATTCAAGGATAGTTTTCACTTTTTCATGGTCCATTTTTAGACCTTCTGTTGATACTATGAATCCAAAGTACATCAACTCCTTCACAAAACTGCACTTCTTCAAATTTATTAGCAATTTTTCCTCCCTCAACTTATCAAACACCTTATGAATGTGCATCAAATTCTCCTCTAGTGTCTTACTAAAGATCATTATATCATCTAGGTAAACAATGAAAAACTTACCTAGAAACTCTTTCAATACCTTATTCATCAGCCTCATGAAAGTGCTCAGTGCATTGGTTAGCCCAAAAGACATGACAAACCACTTGTACAATCCTTTTGTTGTCCTTGAGGTAGTCTTCCACTCATCTCCTTCTCTGATGTGAATCTAATGGTACCCACTCTTTGGATCTATCTTTGTGACATACACAGCTCCACTCAAACAATCCATAATATCATCCATCCTTGGCAATGGAAATCGGTACTTGATTGTCATCTTATTGATAGCCCATGAATCTGTGCACATCCTCCATTCTCCATTCTTCTTTGGTGCTAATATTGTTGGTACAACACATTGGCTCAAGCTCTCCTAAATCAACCCCTTCTATAATAACTCATGCACTTGTTTTTTCAACTACTCACTTTTTGTTGGTGTCATTCTATGTGCTTCCTTGTTTGGGAAACTGGCTCCTAGAATCAAGTTCATCTGGTGACTGGTCTTCCTTACTGGGGGTAATCCATCAAGTACATTATTTGACACAGTATCAAGAAACTCTCCCAATAAATATGTAACTTCTGCAAGTACCTCCTCTACTTCTTCTTTACCATATTTTGGCATTATAGAAAAATACATATGCTCATGCTTCATACCTTTGAGAACTATTTTCCATCAGCAAAACATATTCTAGCAGCACTACATACATTTTATTCTTTCTCCTTCAATGACTTCACCTTATGTTTCACTCCATCCTTTGTTAGAGTGTAGGTATTTTCTCACCCATCATGTACAACATGTCTGTCAAACTGCCATGGCCCACCCAACAACATATGATGTATGTCCATAGATATGATATCGCAAAGCACGTCACCTTGGTAGCTTCCAATCTTGAACTTTACTAGGCACTGCTCATCGACCATGACAAGTTGTAGTCATCCTATTCCTAGGCAATATGATATGGACACGTGTTTCTGTCTCTTCAGATTTAACTTCATGACCATCTTTTCTCACACCAGATTGCCAGTGCTTCATCCATCAATGATCACATCACAACACTTATCCTCACATTTACACCTTGTGTGAAATGAACTCCTCCTTTGATTAGGTTCATTCTCACCATTCAGCAAGACTCTTTGATTAACTAGGACTTCTCCTCTTTTAGCATCTTTAGAATGGGATGATTTTGCATCTTCATCAATATGTGCAACTCTAGCCTAGCCTTTGGTTCTTCGATATATGCTTCCTTGGCACTAGGAATAATCAAATGCTCTATGCCCTTCTTCTAAGTAGTGAAAAAAATTCCACGAAAACCTCCTCTTAATCTCTTATCTATATTTTTTTGATCATGGAAATGATTGTAATTGTTTCCCCTCTGGTTCTAACTACTACTGTTAGCCTCATCCTTGTTCTTATGATCATCATTTTGGCCTCTAGTAGACTGTCTACTAGATCTTCCATCATGACCTCTTCCCTTGTTCTTGTTATCAAACTTCTCATTCAATTTTTCCTCAACTCTTAGGGAAAACTAGCATGCCTCTTCAATATTGTTCATTCGAATGAGACTCAACTCCTCTTGAATGCTTGGCCTCAACCCATTAAGATAATAGGCAACTTTCTCCTTATCAGCTTCTGCATGGCCAGTTCTAATGAGAACTTGGTAGAACTCCTCGGTATACTCTTGAACGGATCTTTCCACTTGCTTCAACCCTTGCATTTTCTTTAGCGGATCAAGCTCATAATCCATGGGAATGAATTGTCACTTCAATTTAGCTATCATTCAATCCCATCTAGTGATTTTGTCCTTCCCTCTTCTATTCCACTCTAATTGAATCTCTTGCCACCAGATCTTTACATGTCCCTTCAGTTTCACCTTAGCAAACTTGACCCTATCAGTATCCTCAATATCTTCATACTCAAAGCATTCCTCCAATTCATTGATCCAATCAATCAACTCCACTGGGTTACGATTTCCCAAAAATTTGGGAACCTCAAACTTAGGTCTTTGTCCAATCTTGGAGATAGCCTTGAAAAGTGTAAGAATTTGGCTTAGGCTAGAATTCACCCAAGAACTAAAGAACTCAACACAAGCACACAGTAGACCAAAATAGAGAGAGTATGATCAAAATGATGATATTCATTCAATATGCCAGCTTGAGAGTACACTAGGAGTGCCTGTATATAAAGGCCTCAGGAGAGCTTCTAGAATGCATAGAAGTCAGCATCATGATAAGTCATACAATGAGGCACATGTCCACCAAATATGGATTATCCTCCATTAAGCACAGAATTAAGTGTGATGATGTGAATATAAGCCTACAATGGTGTAGTACACAAATCAGTGGTATAGACAACATGTGCTAAATTAGGAGTGCGGATAACTGTGTTGTCATCATGACAACTCAGTGAATGATGCAAACTCCTATGTTGTAGACACCATGTGCATAATTAGAGTTGCATACATCAATGAGAGTACACAAACTCCTGAGTGTCTCACCTAAAATAATAATAAAATAATGCAAAATAATTAAATAATGCATTAACCTAAGTAAACTTAAGTAAGTGTAATAAGTAAATCCTTGTTTACACCAACAGCCCCTCTTAAGTTCAACTTAGGGGAATGTCCTTAAGCTTATGAAATCCAGAATGAAATGCAATATGGGTCCCGGCTACTAGGCCATGTTAGGTACCCATGTACATAATGATATGCAATCTCTCATAAAGCAGGGAAAGAGGGAAAACCTCGTGGGAAAAACCCTCCCCCAAAAAGAGAGATAAATTGATGTAAGGATGCATGGAGTAATCAAGACCCCCCCATTATGACACACATCCATTATATATATAAGAGAATGATGAGAAGAGGAAGAGAGACAGGATAGGCTCCCCCCTCCCAAAGAAGAATGTCAAACAGTGATTGCTCCGATGAAGAAGCTGATCCAAGACTACAGAATGGTGTTCCTCCCCTTGGGAAGAAACAATGCCAAAGGTACAAATGAGATGCTTCCGCTATGTGTGGAAAGAATCCCATGGATAATTGATGTCTTTGAAACCTACTCAACTGGCTAAAGAACCTATCCCAAAGAACTGTCTATCTCTGCAACCGATGAAGAACCTTGCTACAACTGTTGATCATAAGTATCCATAATCACTTCAACCTGTGAGGATCGATCATGTAGAGAATGAACAAGAGAGTTGGATGGAACCCTTATGACAACTAAAGTAGGTGTTTTTGCATCAAGAAGAAGAGGCAAATAATCAATAATGTCCCCCAAATCTATCACTGAACCTGTATCTAGAAGACTGGATGTACCCTACTGTTCTGGTCCTATCACTATGGTTATGTATGCATGCGGACTGAACTGATGTAGTGACCTCTCACTGTAACTGTCAATAGAACCCCATGTGTCTGAATCTATTGAAGCACTATTGCTATAATCACTATCAATTTCCACCCTATATGATGTGCGGAGAGGAGTAGAGGACAAGCTTGGTGAACTTTCCTTAAAATGTACATCCTTCTGCACAAAAATTTGATGTGTCTCTGGATCTAGAAGTCTATATGCCTTCACACCATCTTCATAACCAATGAAGGTACAAGGCCGAGATGACTATGCCTTGCATCCTCTAGAAGATGTCTTTGCCCATGCAGGACAACCGAAGACTATGAAGTGTGTCACAATAGGTTTTCTGTTGCACCATGCCTCAAAAGGAGTTTTTCCATCTAAGGCTGGATGAAGAGAATGATTAAGAATGTGAGTGGCACTAGAGATTGCTTCAATTTCTAATGATGGATCTATAGAGTTTTCTTGAATCATGCAACTTGCCATAGACTAAAGAGTTTGGATCCTCAAAGTTGCAACATCTGTCTTATGCGGACTGAATGTTGGTGGAGTCTAAAGATCAATTCCCTCAAGTCTGCAAAATTCCATAAGTCTTCTATTCACATACATGCTTCCATTATCCATTTGGAGAACTTTGATGACTTTTATTGATTTTTGTTCTACATGAGCCTTGAAGACTAGAAACTTGTCCAACACTTCATTCTTACTATGCAAAAAGTAGACCCAAGTGAATCTTGAAAAGTCATCAAAAAAGGTAAGTATGTAGCGACCCTGGTTGAATGCAAAAGGACCTGCTAATACCATGTGAACCATCTGTAGAACACATGTTGCTCTAAAAGACTTTCCTCTCTATAACTTCCCCTCTGGATGCATATCCACTGAATCTGTTGAACATTCACCCTTAGAAAATTTGATTTGAGGTAGACCTTTGACCATTTGGTTTGTGCAAAGTTGCTGAAGGTAGTGGAAGTCAAGATGACCATACTGCTCATGCCATAATTGCATGTTTGAATTGGATTGAGATAAAAAGGCCTTTGAAGAAGACTCCATAATTGCATGTTTGAATTGGATTGAGATAAAAAGGCCTTTGAAGAAGACTTAGGCACAAAATGAGAGAAAGAGTACAACCTTTTGTTATGATTCACCTTCCCCGCTACAACCAAGGAATCATCTTTAAGACTGTGCACTTTTACTAAGTCCGGAAGGAACTCAACTCTATGTCCATCTCCGAGGTGAGTGATTTGGTAGATTGATAGGAGATTTGAACTTAGGTTTGGAACATAGAGAACATCTTGAAACTCTCCATTGTCCATTTCCACATTTCCTTTCCCTTCAACTTCCATTTTGCCATCATCTCCCATGAAGATATGCGGTACCTTGGACTGCTTCATTGAAGAAAAGTCCTCCTTTGAAGAACCCATGTGATAAGAGGCACCTGAGTCAAATATCCATTCCTTTGAAGAGTTCAAATTAGCCATGAGTGCTTGCCCTTTTCCCTTTGAATCTGAAGATGACCCTTTATCCTTATAAGCATTAGGCAATGGAACATTATGTCTCTTCATGATGTTGGTCAAGTCATCAATCTTCTTAAGATAACACTCATGCTCTTCATGACCCGATTTCTTGCAATAAGCGCACTTCTTCTTCTCCTTATTATTGTCCCCTTTCTTGTTAGAATTTGAAGACTTGCCTTGTTGATTGGATTGTGGAATTGTCTTTTCTGCATCCTCTGATTTGTTCTTCCATTTCTTCTTACCCTTTCCTTTATTTGAAGACTGTCCAACTGAATTTTGAGAACCCTCATTTTTGGCCACCAATGCTTTAGACTGAGGTGATTTGAGAATCCCCATTGATTTCAAATTCTTTTCTTCATCATCCAACAACTTAGCATATTCATCAAAAGTGACTTTCTTGTAGGTATACCCTAAGGTAGTCTTTGATGTGTTAAAAGAAGATACAAATGTGGAATACTCTGATGGCAGCTTGTTATGTATGAGATAGATCAGTCTGTCATCTTTGATGGAATTTCCACAATCAGTAAGCTTTGTCCTTAGTTCATTCACCTCAATGATGAAATCCTGTATGGAGTCATATGACTTAAGATCTAAGGAAATAAGCTCAACTTCAATTTTGAAAACATCCCCTTGAGACACTTTACCATAAAGGATTTTGAGGGTATCCCAAGCTTCCTTGGATGTAGAACACTTCTTGATTTGATACATGATCTTATCATCTACCCCCAAACATATATCACCTAGGGATTTCCTATCCATTGCTACCCAAGCTAAAATATCACTTGCTAAAACATTATCACCTACTGGTTTAGGAAGAGTACCATCTACATATTGTGGAACTCTATTATGCATTAAGTGATACCACATTTTTATGGACCATGTAGCATAGTTATGAGGAGTTAGTTTAGGAAACTTAAAGTTGCCCATAATGTAGAAAATGAAAGAAAAGTGCAAAAAAAAGAGAACACGACACCAAGAACACCCCCCCTTTTCACTAAATCAAGAAACTCCCCCAAAATAGATGCTTTGGGCACTTTATCATTAGTGTGATTATAATGGGCCACTTGCCAATTTTGGCCTCTATGTACTTTTGATTTTTCTTGTTACAACTTCTAAATAGATTACAAATTTGGAACTTTACAAAGTGCTACAATTCTGAAGCATTACAAAGCAAAGAAAGGCCCTATTGTTGAAAGTGACACTTTTGTCCACACAACCCTACAATCTGATAGTAGATCTAGAAAGTAGATGAAAAATAATGCACTTTCAAAAAAAAGAACCTATTTTCGACTCCAAATGTGCTCGTACAGAGCGTTTGAAGTTGCAAAATGTAGGATTATGCAAGTATAGTCGCCAAAAAATGCAATTTTTGATAATTTGTGCACCAAAACTAGAAAATAGCTATACCACTAAAAATGTAGGAAATTCTACCCAATTTCAAAAAAAATTGCACCTGATTTGGAGTCCGAATGTCCGAGTTATGGCCTCCTGAAGTCGGACTACAAAAACCAAAATCAATCTAGAGACGAGTTGCATCAGTGAATGATGAGGTTAAATTTGACAGTCATACGGCCATCACAGTAGTTGTAAATTGCCTTGAAATGACGTCTAGACGGGCATCAAATTTAAGATAGCGAAAAGATGATGTCAACGTCCCCTTGGCCTATGATGACATCAGCATGTATTGTAATGACATCATTGTACTGTTTCATACATCCATACTATACTGAGAAGGTGGAAAAAATGTGTGGCTTCCACATGTCATTAAGCTAGATTGCTGATTAGACCGTGACGTGGGTAGAGGAGTAGCTGACTGTATTACTGGTTGGTAGGTGAGATGTCACTCCTCCGTGGTAGATTCAACAAGCCATGTGTCACAGATTATGTGGTGGTGGCAGCGACCTGATGTAAGCAGCCATGTGTTGGAAAGTTGTCTAAGCATAGACAGTGGGCGAATTGAGTATCGCTACGTGGACAGGAGACCGAGGGACGCAGGTTGTTGGGGCCAGTCTTCCACGTGGTTGAGCCTTATTTATTCATGTGAATAGTACTCTCACTACGTGCGCAGGGCCAGACTTAAATGCAGTTATTGATTTTGTCACTACAGCTAGAATATTTTAAAATCTATGTAGTGGGAATTATTAATCCCACATTCCCCCCGATGGGGAATTGTATGTTGTTTAAAAGGCTTGGTCACAGAGTTATAAACAAAGAATGACCGTTGGATAGTGGGAGCAGGCCCTTATTGGGTTCTGGTGGAATTGATGCCCATTGGATATATTATATAACCTAGATTGTTATAGCCCTCCGAATAATTAAATAATACCCTACAAAATTAATAAAATAATCTGCAGGCTAGGGTGTGACGACCCAAATCTGCAAAAAAAAATTCTCTGACGAGGCAACTGAAAGAGAAAAAATTCAGAAAATAGAAATTCAGAAAAAAAAATTGTAGAGATTAAATCAGATTCAAAAATAAATAATTAGATCAATAAAACAATCAAACCCGAACTGCAAATCGGGGCCTCCGGATTCCAATTTGCAAAAAAAAATGCCTCATGATCAACTTTCACCCAGCATAGGGAAATTTACAGTCGACCTTCAACGAATCGACTCTCCAAATGCAATGGTGAGGTCAAATTTGGCTCTAGATGCTCCCAATTTCTACGGATCCTCTAGATTTAGGTCGAGGTGTTGAAGCATGAATAGTCTCAAACGGCTATGTGCAGAGAATCTCCCTCAACTTTGATACCATGTAAGAATTTGGCTTAGGCCAGAATTCACCCAAGAACTAAAGAACTCAACACAAGCACATAGTAGACCAAAATAGAGAGAGTATGATCAAAATGACGATATTCATTCAATATGCCAGCTTGAGAGTACACTAGGAGTGCCTATATATAAAGGCCTCAGGAGAGCTTCTAGAATGCATAGAAGTCAGCATCATGATAATTCATACAACTAGGAACATGTCCACCAGATATGGATTATCCTCCATTAAGCACGAAATTAAGTGCAATGATGTGAGGATAAGCCTACAATGGTGTAGCACGCAAATAAGTGGTGTAGACAACATGTGCTAAATTAGGAGTGTGGATAACTATGTTGTCATCAAGACAACTCAGTGAATGATTCAAACTCCTGTATTGTAGACACCATGTGCATAATTAGAGTTGCGTACATCAATGAGAGTACACAAAATCCTGAGTGTCTCACCTAAAATAATAATAAAATAATGCAAAATAATTAAATAATGCATTAACGTAAGTAAACTTAAGTAAGTGTAATAAGTAAATGCTTATTTACACCAACATAAAGTCTTTCTTCTTTGAGTTCAAAACTGCCTTTACTTTAGTATTTTCTTCTTCTTCATCCTCATCATCGCTTTCATCTCTTACGAAAAGATTTGCTCCTCTACGCATTTGTTCTTCCAATGCTTGCATCTATCTCTAGAGGACTCTAAAACTCTCAGGTGTAACAACTACGACTCTTCCACCACACACTCTTTGTGGAGGCATTTTCGTGCTTCTATTGAAACCCTAGTGCAAATTGCCTCACAATTGACAATATATCTACACACTCAACCCAAACAATTATCTTGGTGCAACTGCCTCATAGTTGGTGATCTATTTACACACTTAAGAACTCCTACTCTACTACCACTTGATGAAGGGTGTTCCCCTAAATAGCACAAACACATAAAAGAAGCAAAGAAATAACAACAATTTGTGAGAACAAAATATGGGCTTCTTATTATTTCCGCAAATGCAAAATTATAGAATTTTGAAATACAATTGCAAACCCACATGGGCACATTGCTTACAATAATTTTAAACACAGAGTTGTGAACTATAACCCAGAGTTATCCCAAACAATGTATGGGTATTCCTTAAATAGGTAATTTTACACCACTCATGAAGTTTCTAGACATCAAACCCTAACCCTTGAGACCAACTAACTCTAAAATTATATATAGAGTCAGTTTGATACACCTTTAACACTTATTTTAGAAATTTTGGTCAACCAAACTTTAGAATTCCCATAACTTTCAAACAATTGCTCTAGTTGGCTATTATAACCACTTTTCGAAATCCTTAGATTGTGATCTATAGGGCCTGACTTGCACAAGCTCTAGTCAACCCCATTTCAAAGCCCATTTGGGGCCTATAAGGTCTTCAACAGTGAGCCTAAAGCTTTTATACCAGAATTGCACACCAAAAATCTACAATAAGTCTATGAATACTCATGATATGGCATTGAGCCTCAACTGGTAAGTTGATATATCCAAGATGAACATCCACCTCTAAAATTAGGACATTTTGAGCTCGTATGACTAACTTTCTAAGCAACAAGTGTTCACAGACAACAATTCTACACTGAGACAACCCTTACTCAAGAAACAAAAAAGGGAATATTTGTGGGTGATGCAAGATTGCTCTTACACACAAGATGCTTCTACATCATGTTTAGACCATCGATTGAGATGGTCAAAAAATGGAGCAACCATTAGAAACTCAAGGGTAGTGTCTCAGTATCAACGCTATCAGAAGAGATTTTTCTCTTCAAGTTCACTGTAGAGAACGATGTGAACATGGTGTTGTCAAGAACTTAAGGAAACCATGGTTTTTTGTTGACTCACTAGAAACTAGGGTTTGACCCTAAAACAAACCTTCAACATTTGGTTCATGTATGGGTTCATTTACTAGGACCCCCCTTGAATTATGGGATGAAAGAGTCCTCAAGGAGATTGGTAACTCGTTTGGACATTTCATCACTTTGGATGGGGTTACTAGATCTAAGTCTAGGTTTATCTTTTCTTGGACCTTGGTTAATGTTTCCATTAACCAACCCCTTCCAATGACCATGTCACTCAATGCCAAATAGGGGGAAGAGAACCCAAGCTCTAGATTATGAGAATGTAGCCTGCATTTGTCAACTGTGCTCAAAATGTCATTCACCTAGACCTAAAATGTAAAGTTTATTCTAGAAAATTAAGGTGAAAGTGTCATCCCCTAGAGTTTCCAAGGTTGGTGATAATGAGGTGGGTTCTACCTTAGTTGGCCCCCTTGTGGTGGTGTATTTTGTTGATGTGCAAGTGGGTCCCTCGTTGGTGGAATGCAGTGAGATAGTGACTATCACAAAGGGTTCAGAGGACTATCCCTTCACCTTGGTGGAACTGGGTGAGACAGTGACTACCCCAGAGGGTTCAAAGGATTATCCCTTCGCCAAGGAGATCAATGACATATTGCTAACCCCGAAGACTTCTATTCTTGATTCGAGTGAGCTAGTGCTAGAAGAGGGGATATTTCTGGGTAAACCTTTTGGAGGATGTGTTTGACATCAACATGAAGTAGGGGAAGACTTGTCAAAACTACTCACTTTGGGGTTAAATGGGTATGTTAGATAGCTTTGGGGGGATGCTCTTCATTCGGATGGGAAGTTGAGCTTGATGGAAGACCAAGCAACTACATTGCTTGCATTGCAAAATGTTGATAAATAAAGGCAGGTGGGAAGAACTAAAGAGAAAGAATCGTGGAAACTCAAAGGCAAATTGGAAAGTGAGGTTAAAGTGGGGAGACCTAATAGTAGATCAGATAGAACAAGGCTATGGAGATGGAATGCCAATGGAAATCACTCAACCTTGGAAGGTTTTCAAAGGAGAAGGAATAAATGAAGGTCCTTTCCTAGAATATAAGGGGTTTAAACAACCCCCGAAAATAGTTCGCAATTAAACAACTGATTCTCTGCAATAAAGTTGAGATCCTACTTCTTCAAGAGGTTAAGATGAAGTATGATAACTTTGGTAATATTGTGAATGGCCTTTAGCCCAGCACTGGTTTTGACTGTGTGGAAGCTACCAGGGCTTCAGGTGTTGTTGCTACTTTATCGAATCCAAGTAATTTCTTGGATAAGCTTATTCCTTCTTGCGTAACTATTTGGCGATAATGTTTAATTATCAAGATATCTCCTAGCTCCTCCTCTATATATATATATATATATATATATATGCCCCAACCTCTCAAGTTGGGAGGGTACTAGTTTGGGAGGATATCAGTAAAGTTTTGTCCACTAATGCTAATGCTCTTTGTATGGGTGACTTTAATACCCCTCTTCCCCTCTAAAAAGGAGGGAGGTTTGACGAACTTTAATGATAGTATGTTAGATATGGTTAATTTCACTTGTAGAAATGATCTAATCTATATGCAAATAATTTAAGTCTACAGAAATATGTAATGTCTATTCTTGATATCATGCTAACAACTTTTAACTAATTACTTTGATCTTGAAAGAATCGCTACTATTAAATCTATAACAGTTGAAAACCTAGACTTCTAGGCAATCAATAATCCTACATTTCAACATACTTCTAGACAATCCTAGTCTTTCAAGAATTCTTAATTCCGAAGCACTTCCCAATTTGAAAACCCTTGCACCAACGGACTGTATTTGAAAAGAGAAAATGTAAATTGTTCTCGCAAAACCATCAATGCAACTCCCGAGAAGGGTAGGCGGTAATTGATTCAATTTTAATAGGGGAGTGTAAGGATGCGGTTACTCTTTATATGAAATGGGACTATTTATTGGTCTGTACTAAAATTTAAATTTACACATAATACGAAAAATTTGTGCTATTTTTGCTAATTTGATCCTCACTGCCTTCGCAATGCCAGAAAATGAAAATGTGTATTTACAACCGTTCCATTTTCGATAGAAAAAAAAAATCAAAAATGTATGATTAATCCCGCCTGCAAGAGGCTCCTTCTGAAATTACATAAATCTTATCCGTAAAACCTCAGCGACGAAATCCTCTGATTCCAGTGCCATTATGGCATTCAGCCGACCTATTCATTCCCACAACCTCATCTCATGCCCTGATCTGCCTTCAAATTAAAGGGGCGATTGATTGAGCAATTGGATTCTCTGTCAATGATGTAACCAAATTGATCCGCCATGAATGGTTTTCCACCCGCTGCGGCTGAGACTTCCCTGGCGATGTGAGCCCTTGGTTTTGCACCGAATAAAACCTCGGGGATTCATTACAGTCGAAGGAAGCAAGTTACAGAGAAGGCGGAGGCGCTTCCGCTTCAAGAATCTGCAAGGCAAGCCGTATGGCAGGCCTCCTTTCCGGCTCCGGATGCGAGCACAGCAGCCCCAGTTTCAACACTTTCTCCATCTCCTCCACTCCATACTCCCCTTCCAATTTGGGATCCGCAGCGTCCAGCAGCCTATCTCTGCTGAACAACTCCCACACCCATTCCACCAAGACTTCTTGTCCCTCGTCCCTGGAAAAATCCACGGGCCGTCTCCCACACGCGACCTCCAACAACAGAGCACCGAAGCTAAACACATCGGAGCTCGGCGTGGCCTTCCCGGTGCGAATGAGCTCCGGCGCAATGTACCCAAGCGTCCCGACCACATGCGTCGTCTGCGGATTCTCACTGTGGTCGTACAATTTGGCGAGCCCGAAATCCCCGAGTCTTCCATTGAGGTCCGAGTCCAACAACACGTTGCTCGATTTGATGTCCCTGTGAAGAACCCTCTTTTCCCATTGCTCGTGCAAATACAGCAATCCCGCAGCGACTCCTTTGAGAATATTATATCTCGCAGACCATCGCAGCGCCGTTCTGGGGCTTCCGAAGATCAATTTATCGAGGCTTCTATTCGACATGTAATCATAGACGATAAAGAGCTGCTTTTGCCGCCTGCACCAGCCACGCAGCTGCACCAGATTCCGGTGTTGCAGCCGCCCCATGCTGCTGATCTCCGCAATGAAACCCTTCATTCCTTCGCTGACTTCCCGCGTGATGCACTTGACGGCGACATGCAAGCCGCTATTGGGAAGAACCCCATGGTAGACCCGACCAAAACCCCCGTGGCCCAATAATTGTTTTTCGCAGAACCCATTCGTAGCAACGTTGAGGTCTTCGTAGAGGAATCTGTGGGGCCAGTATTTCAGCTCCCATTCTTCCATGGCTTCTTCTCGTTCTTTCATCCTTCTCGCCCACATCACAATCCCACTCACGGTTAGAAACACCAGAACCGCAGAGGCGACGGCAATACCGGCTATTGATCCCTTTGACAGCCGGCTCGAGTCATGGTTTGCGAAGGAAGGGAGAAGGCTTACATCCAGAGGCGACGCGGTTCCGTTGGTGGTGAAGCTCCAGGCCAGAATATAATGGTCCTCTGCAAAGTTTCCCGTGGCAGCGGAAAACCCAACGTACATCTCGTCTTCGACGACGGTCGTCAGGTCTATGTCGAGCGAGATAAGTGGTCTCTCCGGTTTGGGCAGACCCGCGAATGTGATGCTCACATTAAGTTTCCCTCTCAGGTGATCGTACTCTATCCAGGCCTGGATATTCCGGCCGCTCTTTAGGCTGAGCGGTCTGAAACCTTTTTTGTCCCAATACCCGGCCGACTTTGTTTCGACCGAGTCGAGATCGTTGATGTCGACGCCGACGTGGTTGTCGTCGGGGTCCTTGAATTCGACATTCTTGCTTGTGTCGAACTCGACTGCGAAGAGATGGTTGTAGTCGTGGGAGTTGCTGGTGAAGTTGAGGAGGCCGATGAACTGGGCGGAGAGGGCATCCGATGAATTCGGCGAGGGCGTCATGAGAAAGGCGATGCCGTGGCCACCGGCGTCGGAGGGCGGGGGAAGCATGGAGAAAACGAAGGTGGTGCTGAAGGACGAAAGGGTGCTGACGTTGTTTCCGCGTGCTCTCATCTGCACGGGCTCGGAATACAATGCGCGGCCCAAGACGAAGTGCGAGTGATTGGTCAGCATCAGCGCCGACTTCGATCTTACTTCTGCAGCAACTCCCACAAGAATGAGCCGATCCGTTCCGTTGAAGCGGTTGAAGATGAAACTGGTGAGTCGCCCAACAGCCTCATCCGTCTGGGCTCGGCAGGCACAAGTTAACAAAAAGATTAGGAATGTGAAAACCAGGCTCGGCCTCCGGGTGTGGAAGGGAAGCTTCATGGCTAATTTTTAGGTCGATGCAGAGAATGTGAATGGATTACCTACCATGTCAATCTTATATTTTGCCCGATTTCAATATTTTCATGCTACGAGGACCGACGTTTTAAGGCACAGCGGGTCGTCGGTCGACAAACTGTAGACGTAATTCTTCTCGATCAAGGCCCAGAATGCGAACATCGGACGGGCTTCTAATGAGAATACTTGACCGCTAAGTCTACTCCATACAAATAAGTCGTTGGAGAGGAAAATTATACTAGTACTTTGGCAACTTTATGGATGGCAGGATGCGTTAATAGGAAGTTTCGTGGAATTGTATAAAGATTATGAGAGATTTAAGAATGCTACAAAGATTGAGGAATGGAAGGAACATGTAATCTCAATTCAACAAAGTCAAAGAAATACGTATTTAAAATGACATCAAGGTCATGTTACATATAATAATCTAATTTTTATTTGGGATGGTGTACATTGGAAAAAATATCAAAGAAATATATATTCAAATGACAATTAATATCATTTTTCTTAAACGAGTATCTTGAAGTGGAACAAATAATTCTTTTATAGGATAGCATATATGCAAACGAGCTATAGAAAACTTTAGATCTCTATTTTGAAATAGAGATATAGAATGGATATCATGTGAATTCTCTATCTTAATTTCAATATTTTCATGTTGGTGGGACATTTTATGGTGAAGTCTGTACCAATCAAAACTACTACTTCATGGTGCATTTGAAGTTTATTCAAAAGTACTCAAGCAATTATATGAATGTGACGCATTAATTGGAAGTTTTAGGGAACGTGATAAGGATTATATGTGAAATTTAAGAATCTTTAAAATATTAAGCAGAAAAGGAATATAAGTTTTCAATATAAGAAAATCAATGAAATATGCATTCAAAGTGGAATCAAGCTCGGGTTATAATAAAAAAGTCTAGAAAGGATTAAATAATTCATGTTTATGTACCACACTTTTGCGAATGAAATCAATGAATATAAAAATATCAGAAATTAAAATCAAAAGAAAGCCAAGTCAAGGAATAATTAGAATATTTAATTTATTAAAAAAATATTTTTTATCTATTTTTTAAGAAAGTTTATAAATTTTGTATTTAAAGTAGAATTAAACTTATAATTTTTATAATAAAATTTTGCATAAAGCAGCTTAAAGAGATTTTGTATGGGTATTATACACTAAAAGAAAAATAATACATGCACTAAATCTTGTACATATTAAAGTGATTTTTTTTTTAAAAATGAAATTAGTGAAAGATTCAAGATTGTCGAGACAAGTGATTTGATCTTTTTACCTTTCTTGTCTATCATATTAAGATTTGATAACACATTATTTAAAGTGGAATAAATAATTATTTTATAAGATGGAGATTATGTAGACAAAAAAAAAATTGTAGGTAAAATGAAATCTTTCATGTCTCTTAATTTTTAAAATCAATTGATAGATTTATATTTTCTATTTGAAATATTTTTATTAATTTCAAATATATTTTCATTCAAATTGAAACCTTAGAATTGTAACAATTTTTAAATCCTAGAAGGTTGAGAAGACAACAAAGTCCAATTATGATGTTGAACTAAGTTTAGTCCATTCAAAGCCATCATAGTTATTAACAATACAAGAGACTCGTTGACACTAAACTACTATGAATGTCTTAGCTAAAAATGATCATATTATATATTTACACTATAAATTCTTATCAAAAAAATTTAAAATTTAATATATATTTTTTAGATTATAGAAAAATAATAGCTCACGAGGCCTAAGGAGGTTGAGCTTTAAGATTGATAGAAGAAATTTTTGGTATCATTTTTATAGGAAAATTTTGAGTGATCACATCTATTGCATTTAATTAATGAAATTATTCCAATAACTTTCTTTTAAAGGACCAAAACAATATGTTTTCATTATTTGATGTATAGAAGCATTTTATTTGTCTAGTGTTACATTAGTAGAAATTTTAAATACCTAAATTACTTGCTTCATCTCATAGAGCTTCATACTTTGAAGCTAGGACACATTGCAAAGTGTTTGCCATCCTTTGATACACAAATAAGAAATGAGCATAAAATTAGTTGATAGAATCTATATAAAGCTACTCCAATATTTTAAAAGAGTTGAATGATTTATATAATAAACTATTAAGTTTTTTTTTTTTTTTTTAATAAGTTAAATAAACTATTATAATCATTCAACATATAAAAATATTAGATTTTTTAGAAAGGATTGACAATACTTAAATCAACACCCATTTGACTTTCTTCGATAATGTGTTAACTCTTAGAAAGTGTCTTCTTAATTTAATATAATTTTTTAAAATATCTTAATTCTAAATAAAATAAGAAAATGATTGTTTTCATAGTCTACATAGTGTCTGCAAAATTGTTTTATTAGAATTTGTAAAGAATTAAATGTTATTGAAAGAAGCTAAAACTATAATAGCTTTAGAGAAACTAAAATTGTAATAGCTAATGATAAAAATCATTCCAACTATTTCAAATATTAAATATTAAATAATTTTTCAAAATTTGTTAACATTCAAAGAACACGACTCTATAATGGAATAGTAGCATGAGACTTTATCTTTAAAAACTTCAGCCAATCCAAGGAGCATCTTTAGATTTAATTTGCCATTAAATCAAGAACCCTAATTGTAGTTTCCATATGATTATAACATCAGTAAGTCTTTCCATCCTAGGATATATCTAGTTCCCCTTTGAACTTCTATTATTTCTTCAAAATCATAAGGAAACCTACCATAATGTAGCCCACAACCTTCTAAGTACACTATCAATTACATTAGGTCTCCATGTAGTATGCATCCCTCCTCTCTATCCCCAACCACATGTTATTGATACTTAATAGTTCAAACTTCAAGAATTTGTATATTATCTCAATATATACTTCGTTTTATCTTTACTCTTAAAAATGAAATTAATTTCAACATCATAAAAATACATATACACTCACTCAATAACCAATGAAATAGAATACTCTTATATTATATTAATAACTATAAAATTACTTAACTACAACATGAAAAAGTTACTTTAAAAAATATTGATTTGTTGACATTGGCTTTGTAGTGTTTTGGCTCTCATATGAACTCAAACTTTGATGATGCTTTCCTCCTAGACCAGCTCTAACCCTATGAACTCCTCTAACCACTCATCTTTCTAAAGATTTCCCTTATAAGCTGAAAGTAATTAATGACCGAACTGTTTTTGGATGGCAAGTAAAGACAGAACTGCTCAAAAGCGAACGGCTTAAACATCACACTCTAAAGCTTGATTCCTAGTGCAAAAGTGTTAAATAGTCAAAGTTTGACTTACTTTTCCAGGCTTAATTTCTTCCTTAGTGTGTGATGTTTAAGGCTGGCCGCTCAATAGTGGTAATCTAAAGCCACTGGAACTGCCACTCAATGAAGTGAACGTAGGAAAAGACTGTTTGTAGTGAAGAATCCTCGGGGAGTCATTATAGCCGAAGAAAATGAAGGTTTGTCCAGGTGAGGCAGAGGAGCTTCCGCTTCCAGAATCTGCAACGCAAGCCGCATGCCAGGCCTCCTTTCTGCCGCAGGATGCGAACACAAGAGCCCCAATTTCAAAACTCTTTCCATCTCTTCCACTCCATACTCCCCTTGCAATTTGGGATCCGCGGCATCCAGCAGGCTCTCTCTGCTGTACAATTCCCAAACCCAATCCGCCAAGACCTCTTCTCCCTCGTCCTTGGAAAAATCTAGTGGCCGTCTCCCGCACGCAACCTCCAACAACAGAGCACCGAAGCTGAAAACGTCCGAGCTCGGCGTGGCCTTTCCCGTGTGAATGAGCTCCGGCGCAATGTACCCAAGCGTCCCCACCAGCTGAGTCGTCCTTGGGTTATCACTGTGGTCGTACAATCTAGCCAACCCGAAATCCCCCAGTCTTCCGTTGAGCTCCGAGTCCAACAACACGTTGCTCGATTTAACGTCTCTGTGCACAACCCTCTTCTCCCACTGTTCGTGCAAATACAGTAAACCCGCAGCGACCCCCTTGAGAATGTCGTATCTATCAGTCCACCGCAGCAGTACTGTGGGGCTTTCGAAGATCAATTTATCGAGGCTCCCGTTGGGCATGTAGTCGTAGACTATAAACAGCTGCTTCTCTCGCCTGCACCACCCCCGCAGCTGCACCAGATTCCGGTGCTGCAGCCGCCCCATGCTGCTAATCTCCGCAATGAAACCCTTCATTCCTTCGCCGAATTCCCTCGTGATGCATTTCACGGCGATATGCAAACCGCTATTGGGAAGAACGCCATGGTAGACCCGACCGAATCACTACAACATGAAGGGGGGTTTTAAGACAATATTGGAGACAATTTTTAAGCAAATTGTCGTAATTTGAGACAAATAAAAAGTTGTGTATTGTCTTACGTATTGTCTTTAAGTGAGTGTCTTAAACTATTGTCTTAAATTATTGTCTTATAAAGACAATAAACAACACTATTATTGTCTCTTAGAGACAATTTTAATTTTGTCTTTATAGAAAATATTGTCTTTCTTAAGATGATTAGACAGAAGATGGTATAAACTAATAAATTTTAAAAATCATATTATTTAATATAAACTAAAATACAATTATTAATTCATGTTTAAGGCGCGATGGATTCGAACCATCATCCCTTGCTTTTAATGCAAGTGCTCGTCCATTGAGCTAGCACCTTTTAAAATAAAGAAAATTAGAAGTCTAAAGTTTTGCAAATATGACCTACAAGAAGGGAACCACCATCCCCTGCTATTAATGCAGGTGCTTGTCCATTGAGCTAGCAACTTTTAAAATAAGAAAAATTAGAAGTCTAAAGTTTTGCAAATATGACCTACAAGAAGGGAGCAAAACAAATTAATTCAATGAGTAGGAACATTGGTGGTGAGTTGGACTTGCATGTGGATAGACAGTGCTAAGTTTGGCACATTCAAATCTTGCACTCAAGGTTGCTCACTCATCACACAAATGTTTGAACAATTAGATGGGACTTAAAACTTTTTTAATTGTAGACTATGAAGCATGATTTCAAATGTTGATTACAAGCTTTTTATAGTTTTAAAAAAAATGAATTCTAATTTAAAAACCTTTACATGTATGTTCTCTACTTGTATTGACCTAAGGCTTTGAAAATGGGTATCCACATACAACAGAGAGATTTTAGCTGCAGCTGATCTGGTACACATGTATATATAATGTGGAAACAAAGACAGGCATGTCAACCATTTGCCATCACCACTTATGCCAAGAATGAAAACATTAAAAGTAACTAATTTATTGAATCAATTGTAAATCGCTGCATTCCAAGAAGACCATTCAACTCCAATTCTAAACATGACAATATGCATCAAGTAAAAGTTTGATCAATTGTAAATCGCTGCATTCCAAGAAGACCATTCAACTCCAATTCTAAACATGACAATATGCATCAAGTAAAAGTTTGATCTCCTTAGGGAAGTCGAATAGAAGAATTCTTAAAAAAAGAGGGAGCTGCATTCGATTTTAATAAAAGACGGAAGTGCATTAGAAATTAGGGAGGCTGTTGCGAACAAGAAAGAGAAGTGAGGTTGTGGGTAAAGACAAGGAGATGTTAAGGAGGAAGAAAATAGCTGAAAAGGGTGAACTAAGAGGGAAAATAGCCCAATGCCTACGGACAATGATCTTAATTATCTTTGCTTTATTATCGGCTACATTGAAGTGAAAATATGCTCTGGTGCTTATGCCATGTTTTTTGTTCAGGTCTTCTCCACAACTGCCATATGTGCTAAAGAAGGGAACTACTCAAGCTCGCATGCTAGCACCCTTAAATCATCCAAATAATTGTTGGCAATCACCAACAACAAATGGAACAGAATGGAAACTGTCAAATTAACATTAATTTCAATTTTCTCCACTAAACATAAGAGCTACAAGAATTGATGAAATTGATTCTGATATTGTTTAGAGTTTGGAACTTTGGATGATTATGCTGATGATGGATGGTTTACTGGCATGTATGGTTTGGATGCATATGGATTCAATCCAGAGAACCTTCCTACAACCACAACTGACTGGGATGTATTCTCAACTTCTAGGGGGTACACAGATTACACACAGTGATACTGGATCTCTCTTCAGTGGCTCAGATGAGGCATCTTGGAGTACAGAAAGCTAAAGGGATTCAACAAGCATAAAGGGATCATGTTGAGAGAATATCTACTTGACTCAATCTTTATAACTTGTTTCATAGCCTATTTACAAAAATCTTGGTGGGTTTTGTATTTCTGGTATGCAGATGCATGGTAAATTGACTTATGAAGAGTGTCTTGCCTACTTTTTAAAGCTCTGGATGTCTTTGAACGTTAATACATTGTCTTTCTTTCATACCATATTTGTCTCTCATAGTCTAGTGTTTTTTCTAATTATACCTTCACCATGCTTACCTAAATTTAAGTAGGATCTCTATCTCAAGATTCTTTAACATGGCACACCTAGTTATTAACTATTTTTTTGACCATTTATATTTTTTTCATGTCTATAATTTGGTTGTTAAGTTGATTGAAAGGGGATCATCCTCTGCTAAACATCCAAAACATAATCTGGATAAGAAAATGGAAAATGTGAAGGTTAGCTAAAAGACCAAACCTAATTGAAAATCCTTTTAAACAATTTGATCATTTGGTAAAATGTCACAGGCAACCTGTTGATGGGGACAATATGATGGTGAGAGTGAAGAATAAAATGGGGAAATTCTATGAATAAAAATCTAATTTTTCTCATTGTTTTGAAACAAAAACATCCCAATTTTTGAAAGAGATTTTTAAAAACCTCTAGACTAAAGCAATGTAAAGCTCTCAGAATTGCATTATGATCCTCAAGGATACCATATAAATCCCTCCAATCCATAGTTGGCCATATCAAGAAGTAAAAAAAAATACCCTTTTATTTTTCCTTCTTTAGAAGACAATCAATCTGTAAGAAAATTGAAAACTCACCAGTAGTTTGTATCTGCAAGGAAATGACCAATAACCCCCAGCTTAGGAAAATTGAGCAAAAATAGCAACACAGAGCTCTTGACTTTGAACTTGGCCTCAACACTGTCAGTATCTACCATATTAGTGTTGGCCTCAGCACTCTCAACTTCTCCCTATACCACTTTCAGGAATACCATATCCAAGAGCTGGATCAGTGGAAACCAGGGCCTGGTCGTGAAACACATGCAAAATTCAAGAACGGAGATTCAACATGGAAATTAAAATCCATGCACCTACGTAGCCAGATCAAGGTCAACCATGACGATCCCTCCCGCCATTGATGCAACTGATGATGCCTCAGTCCTTGCCGCTAACTGCAAACAGAGAAATTTTTGTTTGAAGAATAAGCAGCATACCATTATTTTGGGTAACAACACCAGTAGTTGATGGCGGTGATCAGGAGGGGATTTCAAAAGAATCTTTCCTAATATCAAAAGCTATTCGACAAAGCATATTGAGCTCAAATTATTTGAAAAAATCCTTATTCCTATAGGTGTTGTATAAATCCATAGTATGTTGAGTCTACCAATAAGCTAAGTTGAGCTCAGATTATTTCTGCAATAAAGCAAAAACTCTTCCTTTTTCTAATAGTGTTCGAACAGCTCAATGCCGTAGAAACATAATGTTTATTGTTAACTATCATATTTTTTGTATGTATATGCATATTAAAAATCTCATTATGGTTTAACGAATTTCCTCCATTAAAACTATTGGCTTTGTTATTATGCTAACTTTACAAGAAACTACAAAATAAATGTGTCATATCATATGAGAACATCTGTAGATTTAAGTTGTTTCAGACTATATAAGTGTAAATTTGATGATAATTTAAAGGTAAACACAAAAAGACTGGAAAGACGAGCTAATTATTCAACAATTTTCTAGGTCATGCTACTTGTTAAAGAGAAAGAATCTAGAGATGACCATGTATCATCTAATATATAATACAGTTAAACCTAACCTATTCGTTTACACTCAAAACTGTAGATTTTATTAAAGCAGAGAAAAATTAATAACAGAGAAAGGAATATTATAAAACAAAATTGAACAGCACTATAACCCACTCAATGATCACCATGAAAGGAAAACTGAATTCTCTGTTTTGACAGAGTATACTCTGTTTTTAGAATGGTAGAGAAAGGAAAAATTATGTGGTGTTTTTTATTTTACCACATTATTAATGTGAGCTTCTATGTTTTATGTGGTGTTTATGACATAAATTTAATGGCATAGTTAGTATATTGGCTGATAATTTAAACCATCTCTTTCTTTCTATAATTTATTAATTTTCAATCAATACACTATACTCTTGCAATTAACTTCTCTCAAGTTTCCCCCTTACTTGTGGGAGAGACAAGGAAGTGAACACTTTACCTAGTGTATGAGGAACCATCAAATGAAGACCAAAGTTGATAATGGCTTCAAGTGTTATAATTTAGATTGAATATGCAGAGCTTCTATTTGTGGAGTCTCTATCCGAAGTTTTGAAATATTTACCATAAACTTGCATGGTAAAGGTTCAAAGAAAAATTCCAATCATCCAGCCCATATATATATATATATATATATATATGATTCTACAAAATTGCGTTGAATGTCATGTATTAAATGCAATTGTTAGTGTACCAGATCTGGGAAAAAGACATTACTAATATGTCTAAGCCTAGAATTTTTACTTTTGGCATAATGCATAGGCTTCTATGGACAGAGTTGCTGATAAAAAACTAACAGATATAATAGAAGAGTACACTAGTATTGAGAGTACCAAACCTAATCCAAACTTTGTGTCGTACATGGTAGCTACAGAGGACTGAAAATGTCTTGAAACACCTACATTCAAAAGAATCTTGCATAATGCCCCTGAATTTTCATTTTTATCTATCATGAAATTTGGAAGACACCTTATTATACCTCCAATATTCATTTTTATCTATCTATAAATTTTAATGTTCTCCCCTATAAAAGTGTATTATATAGTTATATGTAGGAGGGTTTATTGGTTTCATGGCTACTCAAAGCAGAGGACTTGGTAATTGTCCATCTGATGTGTTTTAATGTAATAGAAAGCTAGAGTTCCATGAGACCATATAGCCTTTCAAATGGGAGAGAAGAGAGGGAGAAATTGAATGCACCTACCTAAGCATAAATGAGTCACTACATTAATCGGATAAAAGAAATATAGATACAATAGATAAAGAAGTGATGTACTTAAGATTTAAAAGAATCATGTCACAGCTTTCTTACTAACCTAAATCTAGGGATCAAATGCAAAGTAAATCTATAAGCATTTTTTTTATTAATAATAGGTTTTAGAAGCAGCTAGAAAGAACCTTACTAGTGCCGAAGACAGATCCTTGCTCTCCATACACTTGTACGAGAATGATCATCACCCCATTTTCTCCTACACTGATCAAACCTCAAACCCTTCATATGAATTGGGGATTTATTCATTCAGCTGAGCATTCAATAACTTTTGGAAAAAAAGAATTCGGTAGAAGAGAAGGGGATTGATGAGTTGGGGGTCATCTTTAGGGTAGGGAGCTAACAAGCTCTCAGTACGAAAAGGATCTTGAAGGGTTCTCCACTGGATCTGTTGGCACTACCCCTACCATTCTAAAGGGCATATATATATATATTGAGATTTCTGATGAACAGATCTAGATGCTTTAACTGCACCTGCCTACACTAAGATAGGATAGTTAGGGCCCTCCTTTGCCTTTGCCTGTACCTTGCCTTTGCCGGATCAACTACTACTGGATATGGTTCTCCTGCTTCTGGATCTAGATCTGGAAATGAAACTACCCAACCGGATGATTTGCTAGCTTTTCTCTTGCTATTGTTAGGTCTACTATTACTGCCTCTGCTCTTGCCGTATGCAATAGATCTTTGGGATATGCTCCATCTCCATATAAATATAGGGTTGGATCTGCTGTTGATTCTACTGCATCCCTGTTAATCAAAATATTCCATGAGAATTTAATGCGAATTAGCCTCATTTGGAAATCTGGGGGATCTCAAATTGGGGACCAAGTTGATGAGAGGTGCTAAGGTGTAAAGCCTCTATGTACACATTACCATGCCCAAAAGAGGGGATTAAAAAGGCAACATCTAACAAATCATAGAGTATGAGATAAAGTTTTATTTAAGCTTGGAGCTAAGACAGACTATGCTCTCAAGCATCTTCTCAAATCAATTATCTTTTTATGAAGCTAAATCGAGAAATGCGACATTAACAAGCCACTGGTCATCAACTGGAAGTGAACTACCTATATAGATAAGGTCCCAACATCGTCCAAGCAATCAATACTGTTTAAGAATTTCAAAATCCTTCCTCTATTATAATGGGATCTTGGTTTCCTCTATGAAATCTTTTTCTCTACGTTCTCCTTGGAATCATGTGATTCCTCATGCAATGAGAGACTGTACCAATGCCTTAGAAATGGAAATTTATATAGTACATTGAGAGGGTTTTTGAGGAAGGTAGAACCATATCTGAATTCTCATAACAATCTTGTATCTCAGAACATCAAGTAGTAGTTTTATCCTTTCACAGAACATCGTCCTATTTCTCTGGTTATAAAAGTGTGCCTTCCACATTATGAACACAGATAACTTCCTTCCACTAGGTCTCTAAAATCCCCTTATCTATGAAGCAATGTTTTCAAGAATTTAGAGCGAAATGTGTTTTCAAAACAGTCCCAATCTATAAAAGAAAATTTCTATCTGTATGTTGTCAAATAACTGTAATAACCATAATACAGATCACATAAGGATATATTACAATGTAAAAACATAATAGAAAACGTAAATTATAGAAAGATGAATACCTGTAAATATGTTCAGCTCAATGAACTGGTAATCCTTTACATAAAATTCATACTGGAAATATAGATTATTTTATACTTGAAGGAAACCCATCTTAGCTCATTCCACACCATTGTGCAGTCAGGAAGAGAACAGACGTTATGCCAGTACGGGGGATTCAACTTGGTAAGAAGACTCACTATTATTTCTCCCTTTAGCATTAAACTATTGCCTGTATTTTCATGGACCTGGTTTGCTTCAATTTCGACCTATCATTGAGACTAGTGGTGAGGGATGGGGTGGCAAAGGAGCATTGCCCAATTCTAGAAAGTGTCATCATACTTCATAATTTCAATGTTTCATCATGTCACTATGTCAAGGATCATGCCAACTCACATCATTGAATAATTGGCTTCTATTAGTAAATTTTCCATGGGATACTCTTTAGATGATTCCAATCAATATATCCCAAGGCAGAGAGAAAAACCAGTATTTAAACTTTAAAAAGGAATCTCTTAGTCAGAGTGGGACTCTGAATATGCTTTGAAACTTGCTTAGAATGATATGTTCTATCAGGTATCAAACCTTGTACACCGAACTTGGGGGGCCCAGTATAGGTATATCAGTGGCCTATTGATAACCACATAGAAAGTAATATGGTTGGCTTAGCAGTCTGAAGGATAAGACGTTGGAAAAGAGATGCAGTATGAAAGAAGGCATTTCACATATTCTGTCAAGAATAAATCAACTCTCCCTACACTTCAACATAAGGGTGATGTCTGGAGTAATATTTGTGAGTGATAATCGAATGAACCATAAACCTTGCTATCATTAAAAGTGAAACTCGGACTTTAATGGAATGGAGAACAAAGGAGGATATGTTTGAATCGCTATCTGTGTGCCAGCAAAAATAATTTGAAGACAACAGAACAAAACTGTATACCTTCACAAATGTAATATGCAGAGTCAATTGTGTACACCTAGATACGCTTGGAGTGAAGGTAGAGATGATTTTTGAAGGATAATTCTGAAGAAACAGATGATTTGTGCAACATATAGGCGTAATATAAAGTTGATTAAAGTTTTGTGTGATGAAAATTTTCTCTACAGGCAATAAATATGGAACTTTAATAAAATTAATATTTACCGGCAAAGAACAAAAGCCTGATAACCAGACAAAGTCAGTAGCGATTATCTTTGAAAGGGTGCGATTAAAATCAAATACAAGGATTCCATTATGTATTGAAAGAGAGTAGCTTTTCTATTTGAAAGGTCGCATTCTTAGAAGAAAAAGATATAACTACAAGTTGACAGTTGAAGTAATAGGACATATTCGAACATTCATATCCACAAGAAGTAGTATTTTATGCATTCACTTGTAAAGAGGAATAAGGAGCAAAAAATAACTATGTAATATAAATTCATATATCTTATTTTAATAATAAAATAAAAGGTCGTTTGTTTATTTTGAAATGGCATGGAGTAAATAAGAAGTTCACCATGAAAAATGGTGAAAGAGCAGATGTGAAATTTGCTGCAGAAGAGGATGACGGGACAATTGTTGAAGGGGCAGAGGAAGGAGATAACTCACTCAAGGGGGAGACTTGAGATATGCAATATGTTAAGAGATTTAATTGCTCACAATGGAGTATGGTTCACACCAAAGATGGTTAATGACAACGATTTACCTAATAGAATCCCTACCACACAATTACAAATTGTGGTAGACAAAGTCATTCAACCTTGGCACAACTTGGTACCCAGGATTGTGGATGGTCGGCCCGACACTCCCATACTGGTGGGTAACAGAGATTGTCCTCTCAATGCACAACAAAACCATTCTTTGCACTTTGTTATTTGCAGAAATAATGTTATTGGTTTTAAAGGTGAAACAAGGGATTATGGAGAGTCATCTAACAGCAGAGACGTGGAGCAGCACATTGACCACAATCTAAGCCGGTCTAAGATGACATACACTTTCCCAATGTTTCCTATCTGTGGGGGATTTAATGTGCCCAGGGGTTTGAGAATAGGCATGACCAGGTAATCGCTTTATTGCATGGGTAGATTGTCAACCAAATGAAGGACCGAAACGATTTATTTGATGACAATCTGGAGGAGGAGGCTATTGACCTTCTAGAAAGAGGAATTTAGTTGATCACATATTTATGAGGTTGTTGAACGAGTGCCAATACTCAGGTAGCAATTTTGATACCACTATTTCTAGTATCAATCCACAATTCTCCCCAATATGGAATCCGCAGTTCCGTAGTTTTACCTAAATTTTGTGTTCATGTTTGGATGCAAAAGCATATTAATCATAGAAGAGGAACCAAAATCATCTTTGACAATTAAATATTAAAAAGATCCAAAACAACAATGCTCAAATACATCTTGAGTGAGAAATTAGATTGTCCTGCTTATTGGATACTATCAACATTAACCTCTCCAGTTGAAGCAAAGAACCACACAGAACTTTCTCGTAGTTGACTAGTTGAAAAAGCAAGAAAGTCAAACTTCTTACTCCCTATCACAATGCCTTCCTTCAAAACTAAGTACAATTGTATAGTTTTGTAGATTTTCCCACACAATTCTGTAATTTCTTTCTGAGATAAATCAGTTGAGTACAATCTATTCCCATTCTCATCAATAAAGCTTACAGGGAGAAAGTTATTAATGTATTTAGCATAATCATGTGTCACACAGTTGGACACATTGATTTCTGGTCCAAAAAAGTAGACTTTTGAGGGTGTCACTTGTACTCAGTAAACATCCATAAAGCCATTGTCAAGAGAAGCCTCAAATAAACCAGTATGCCTTCTGAATTTTGTAAAAAAAATTAAATTCTTATACTCCTTAACTAGCTTCACAGGATAATAGCATGTGTTTCTCAAACTACCAATTTTCACATGATCCATGTTCATATGGGCATAAGGTATCCATTCAGGGTGTACCAAATAGAAGAATTCATTAGGCTTGGCCCACTGAGTAGTCCATTGTGAACAAATGAATTCACTTGGAACCGTATTTCAAAAGGCACATTCAATTCCACAGGAGGACTTAAAACTGGCACCAATCTTCAAGAAGAAAATGAAGTACCTAAGACTAGTGAGAGCCTCTCAGTCTTTGCAATTTCTTTGTAATGAGCGAAATTCTCTCAAATTTGAGAAATGTTACTGCCATGTGGAAGTACAAAGTATAGTAATGATGACTGGCCTATGAAGTCTATGATTCTTACCCAAGTATCACAACTAAAGTGTATAAGAATAGTGATTCATGGATACGGTAATAGAAGTGATATCAAATGCATCTGCAAAGAGAATTGATCTAGAATATGTCAAAAATAGAAAGCAATGTTAAAAAATCAATGAGACCAATGTCATCAGAAATTGATATCCATGTAATTAAACAAATGTATCCGTAGGGTATTCAAGAAGAGGGGTGAAAAAACATTTTTAAAGATTTTCTGTAAAAAAAAATTAGCAGTTAAAAACTATCATGAAGAGACAGTAATACATTAAATTAAAGGTACTATTACCTGTTGCAAGGATGGATAAAATGAATGCAAACACACTGATATACATGTCAAAATAAGTGATGAAGATGTAAAAGATAGTCAAAAGGGGATTTACAGTAGCAATGATTTTCACTGGCAATGAATTGAGAAGCATTAAATCATGACCAAGGATAATGATACTGTAAGAAAGCATAGATAACGAATATGATGCGTAAAACACAACTGATATAATGAAGATCATAAATGAACTACATTACGAATTCAAGCACAAATTACTTCTATGATATGATATCCAACAAAATTCAAATCATACCTCTGTGCAATAAAAATAAAAATAAACAATTCCCCAAGCATATAGTACCAGAATGTGTTTCCCATTCATAAACTACCTGATGGCAAGTACATCATCGGATTTCACGATGAGAGAGCCTCAGTGGTGGTGGTAGCAAAAAATGTCCAAGGCAAACACAACCTTTCCTGCAAACTAAGAAATTAAAAAATGCCCTTTTTAACAAACCCACAGCTTGGCAGTGGTGGAAAACCTCTAGTCATCTAGATTTTGTGACTCCTACAAAAGTACATTTGAAAAAATATGCATTTTACCATTTTGGAATGCAAGTCTTTTCCCTTCTATTAAACCCAATCACCGCCTACATCGTCACTTCCCTTGCCTGCTATCCCTCTTGGATCTCTCCTGCTTTGGCATGGTAAAAAAGAAAAGGAGTCAACACAAAAAAGATAAATATTTATTTCCAATGGTCTCTTTATCAATCAAAAATTAAATCATACAAAAGAGATGATAACAATAATTCAAAGGACAAGAGAGATACCGGGAATCACAGAACAATGGAGTGCAAAACACTATGGAAATGCATCTCCCTACTATTGTTGCTCCTCTATTTGCAAAGTTGGAGTTGAATAAATAATATAAAACAAAGAAGGAGTGCATAAAGATGTGACTAAATACCCATAAATGAAAGGAAGCAGATTTTATAATGAAACAATTCAAGGAAGAACATTTACTTGATCTAATTAAGCATCATATCACAGCTAACAACTTCCAGCATAGTTTGAAATAATGTTGCTACATTATCAAGAATTGATGCCTCATCCTTTTTCTGCAGTGAAAAGTTGTTTTTATAATGCTTATACTGACAACAATACAAGATATAACATTATAATTATAAAAAGATAAAGTTGATGTATTTCTGGACAACACTTACCAAGACTTCTATTAGCTCCACAAATTTTCAATAACTGGTAGGTAAAGCACTCATTCTAAAATTGGCTACAAGTGTATTTTTTGAGTGATTCACTTCAACTTCCTTTACAATATTTCTATAATCCTGTTATGGAAATAAACAGAATTAAAATTAAAGGAGTGAAACTAGAGGCAAAATAAATGTCAAAATGAAGCTATTTGTCATTTCAAAAAATCAAGATTAGAGAAATTTATTTTCTATTAAAATACATGGTAAGATAAAACTCAATAGATTAAATATAACCTTATGTTAAAAGAAGATGGGGGTTCTTTTTAGTTGGACACAAAAATGAGAAATTTTGTTTTTTCTGTTCAAAATGTTCATTTTTAACCAGATGTTATCGCACATGCAAAGACTGATTTTTGCAAGAAAATTTCTTCCATTTATATATGAACGCATATCAACATATTTCTGTGTGTTGAACCTATATGAACATATACAAACCTGTGATGAATCTCCACATATTTTTCAAATTATCTAGCAAATCAGACAAATTTCTATTATATTTTCAAATGTTCCCTACATTTGACTTCAAATTTAATATTGTATGTTCTTATTTGTTGGCAGTCAAGCCTTGAGATTGACCAATGTGAGATCCAGAGATTGACTAGGAGTGAGCAAACAGATTTAAGACTCACTCCTTCCTTATCCTCCCCTACTAATAGATTCCACAGTGATGCATTAATTCATTTTTGCTATACACAAATATGGAGGGCCTGGCTACATAATGCATGCTTTCCTGATTTGCTCGCCCATGTGTATGGACCACATATTTCCCACTTCTGCGGAGTAACAGATGAATGGCTATTTCATCAATCCATTTACAAATAGAGCGAATTACAAATGATATATTTTTGTATTTCTTATTTATATTTATATAGATGGATATTAGATATATCTTTATGTTGCTATATCAATTTATATGGATATTAGCTATATTTTTGTATTTCTTATTTATATTTATATAGATGGATGTTAGATATATCTTTATTTTGTTATATCAATTTATCATATACTAAAGAATTTTACTATATGTACATACATGACTTTGTATGCATGAACCCAACTCAAATTTGTTTTAACAAACTCCTCAACCCGAGACCAATCCAATACCACAATCAATAACTTAAGCTTCTTCACATAGGCTTCTGTCAAAACTTTTTTTTAACGCCTACTTGTAGTTGGGCCCTCCTAATATAGCATAGTTCCACTAAACGCTTTGGACCAATCATAGACAGCAACAAAGTTTCTCAGCTCGTAGTCATATAAACATCAAAAGAGAAAATGAAGAAAGAAAGAAGCAAATAAAGAAAGATTGGATCTACATATGTCACTTATGTTCTCGTTTTTGCATATCAGCTCGATTTTATTACAATTTTCATTATGAGGAACCCATATGAGAAAGAAAAACGGTTGGTTGATTTTGTTATGGTTAAAAGACACTCTGTGTAGTTTGTAAGAATAAGTCCAAGCCTCATGCTAGAAACTTGGACATATAGTCAAAAATGAATTCATAAAAATTCTTTCACGTATATAATGCATGTATAAATGCAAGCAAATTTATAATTTACAACTTTTCAGATGTAAATAAACTATTAAAGAGTTTGAGATTACCTGGAACTAAAATTCCATGAATTAATAATCTAATACAAAGAAAGATTTCACTTTTCAAAGCACTTACAAAACCTATACAATTGTGAATATCTACTAGTATATTTGGTGAGCGTTAATGTAACTGACCAACCTTTCAATAAATAAATGAAAGGACATGCAACAACTGCTAGTGCACAAAAAATATCAATTAATGGAACTTCAAATACACTACTACAGTTTAGTCTAGAATTAGAATTGAGTTCATAATGAATTGCAGTAGCTAGAACCTATGCATCATACACCAAGTTCTTGAGTAGAGAATGGTAAGTAGACTTAAGATTCTAGCGAAAGACATAAAACATGAATTGTGAAATTTTGTTGAAATGACAAAATAAGAGAGCTTGGTAGTGTATCACTTCCATTTTTATGATTAATCATAAAGTTATTATCTTCAGTGTCAATATCAGGAGTTCAATGTTCTCTTACACATCAGGCACATGAGTATAACGTGCAGACCATACACCCCAAGCTTTGTATGTGAAATGGATAAAATGTGAATCATTCACTTTGGTTAAATGATAAAATAAGAAAGCTTGCTAGTGTATCACTTCCATCATCGTGATTTACCGTGACCTGATCATCTTCAGTGTCAATGTTAGGATTTGCATGTTCTACCCATGAAGTCCCAATCACCAAATAACACTAGGGGGTTAGTTTTTTCACATGTGAAAAGCATAAATCGATATCACTTCTAAGTAGAGAGGTGTTGGTTATTCTATCATATTTCTTTGAATCAACCTGTAATTCAAGGGTTCAAAATATATACACTTTCACTAGATGACTCTCACTTATTAAGATGCCAAATATGGGCTCACTAGTTAAAAATCTCCATATACACATAACAGTTAACCTAGGCAGTCTTAGCAAGTTTGAGATTATACCTAGTCTTGGAGAAAGTAACCAGTGCTGCCAATAGTATCCATCCCTTACAAAACCAAGAAAAGATTTACCCCACTCAAACTACACATTGGTTCACAATGTTAAGTATTGACTCCTATCCAACTGGAATTTAAATATGTTTGAACAATAAAAGAGCAGAAGATACTATTGGGAGAATTGAGGTGTAATCAGAACATGAGATAAATTAAGAGATAGGGAAGAAAGTTTCATCCCAGAGGTTGTAACCCATTCGGTGAAGATGATGTTTCATCTCTCAAGGTGCAAATTCATTGAGGAAAAGTGAGGGCCAGGTTCATTTTCAAGTGACTGAGAGAATGAATCCTCCTAATCACAACAACTCAAGTGAAGGCTGTCTCTAGTATAGTTGTGCACTTCCTCAGCAAGTTATAATCATCTACTTAAACATAGAGATCACGAATCTGGATAATTGGTTGTCCATTATCAGAAAAAAAGAACTAGAAAATTAAAGGAGCAATTTGAAGGTGAACATAGCAACATAGAAGAGAGTTAAGAGATCACCACCATATACTCTTGAACTTCGAAAAAGGGCATTAATCTTCTTACAGTTCTATTAGTACATTACTGTCTATAGAAATTGACATTAGCCCAATTGTCATTTATGACAGACATGAGTTATTTGGCATAATACTAAAAGAGCTGAAGGTGGGGACAATGCACACGAACTGTTTGTTAAAATATCACAAAACAGGCATCAAGTGGATGCTATTGTAGAAGCAAGGTTTGTGCTCAGTGAATCTAGGTCATTTAGAGAGTGTAGCCTAATCATGGTTTTCTTTTTGCATTTTTGCCATTGCTTTTTATTCATAGTCTAATGTGGTAGGGGTTTGTTCTGCTTCCTACAATTGTTTAAATAGCAGATCTCGTGCTTATTTTTTCGATAAAGGCACAAATAGGGAAAAATCTCAAATATTTGTTATATAATTTAAACTTAACTATACAAATGGGAATAAAGGAAGAACAATGAAAAAAGGATAAAAGGAACTCTTCTTGAATTTGAATGTTAGGAAAGAAAAGAATAGCATTACCCTGTTGCTGAATGTGTCAGCGGCTTCATGAAGTGTTGCAATCGAAAGGGAGTGTAACATTGAGCAGAATAGTGACGTTGTCACCAATAACGTCAGTCTCTCCGATGACAATTCCCTTCCATGGTCAAAAAGCACACCCTCCCTAATCCGAGTGATAGGGTGGATGCCCATAGCGAACATTCCAGAAACCCTATTCTGGATAACCAGAGCGACTGAGAATTGACTCCGAGATTAGAAGGAATGTGCCACGTGGTGTGCTTGGCAGGCGAAGAAAACCTTGAAGCTGAGCGTGGCGTATTTGAGGGTTTTTTTTAAAGGCATCGATTAATAGTTTGCAGAGGTCTGTGATAGGTAGCACAGAGATGATTGGAAGCTCGTTCACCAGATGAAACGCTAGCGCGCTCTCAAATGTGTTGTGGGTGAGAATTGGGGAGATGAGTTACCTTACGAGGATGGGCTTTAGTGTTACCTCTTCCGCCGCCACTCGACGAAGCTTCTTCCATATTTCTTCATATTCCCATCCTCCCTGCAAATTTTGTTTTTCCGTCCTGTCAAGTGGAAGCATGTAGAGGAAATCGTAGAGAACTTGGCTTATATACATAATGGCAATTAACACATCCTCTATCAGGTGATGTTGCTTCTTATTGGCATCAATTCCCCTGCCATGCCCATGCTGGTTGAATTCGTAGAATATATTTACAATAATCTCCCTCCCTGGTTCTCTTCATCGCACTCTGCCAATTGCATGCTCTTCTCTCGGTTAAAACCCTAGCGTCTATGTTCCAAAATACCTTTCGTTTATTAATTTATTGTTAACCGAGCAAATTTTCTTTCCCGCCTAATTATTTTATTGACTTTTAAGTTTTGTCGTATATCGACAAAGTGAATATATTATTTTAAAAATTAAAAAAGGTTAAAAAGGCAAAAGGAAAGTTAAAGACAAAAGATGAATTTCGTCTTTAACAAATGTAGTAAAACTTATCATCATGTAGTAGTGAATCCACCGTGGCCCAACAGTTGTTCTTCATCGAAGCCATTCGTAGCAACGCTGAGATCACGGTAGCTGAATCTGTGGGGCCAGTACTCCAGCTCCCATTCCTCCACTTTTTCTTCTCTCTCTTTCATTGCTCTCGCCCACTTCACAATCCCAGTCGCGGTTAAAATAACCAGAACCGCAGAGGCGACGGTGACGCCCGCAATGAATCCGTTTGAGAGGCGGCTCGAATTATCCTTTGCTAAAGAAGGGAGAACGGTTACGTCCAGAGACGGCGCGGTTCCGTTGGTGGTAAAGCTCCAGGCCAAAATATAATTGTCTTCTACATAGTTCCCCGTCCCTGCAGAAAACCCAACGTACATAGCCTCTTCGATGACAGTCGACAGGTCTATGTCGATAGAGATGAGGGGTCTCTGCGGTTTGGGGAGACCCGCGAATGTGATGCTCACATTAAGCTTTCTTTCCCGGTGATCGTAGTCTATCCAGGCCTGGATATTCCGGCCGCTTTTCAGGCCGACCTCTCTGAGATCATTCCCGTCCCAATAACCGGCGAATTTCGCTTCCACCGAGTCGAGACTATTGATGTCGATGCCGACGTGGTTGTCGTCCGGGTCGTGGAACTCGACGTCCATTCTGGTGTCGAACTCGACTGCGAAGAGATGGTTGTAGTCGTGGGCGTTGCTGGTCATGTTGAAGAGGCCCATGTACTCCGAGGGGAGGGCAGCAGAGAGTGTGGGCGAGGGCGTCATGAGAAACGCGAGGCCGTGGCCGCCTCCGTTTGATGGCGGCGAAACGATGGAGAAAACGAAGGTGCTGCTGAACGAGGAGAGCACAACGCTGCCGTTGCTTCCCACCGATTTCATCTGTACGGGCTCCGAATACAACGCGCGGCCAATTTGGAATGGCGTGTCATTCGTGAGCATCAGAACCGATTTGTACTTCATTTCTGCAGCTCCCAACAGGATGAGCACGCCCGTTCGGTTGAAGCGGTTGAAGACGAAAGTGGTGGGCAGATGAAGAGCCTCATCCGTTTGGGCTCCGCACACAAAACGCAGTAAAAAGAGTAGTGAACATATGGGAACCAGGCTCGGCCTTGGGCTGTGGAAGAGAAGCATTATTGCTAATTCAGAGAATGAAAGAGTTTCGTCCGGGACTTTCATACCTCCACGAACTCAGTTCTTTTTTAAGTCCTGTTTTGTAGGCGGCTGAGAGTGACATCTGATGGTAAATTGACAGTTCGTGAACAAATTGTAGTTGGAGTTCTTCTCTATCGTGGTAATCATCAGACGCTACTTTCTTTACTGGTTACGTTATTTGCTGAGATACATAAGTATGATAACCTCCGAGAGACTATGGAAGCAGCAAAGACTTTGTAGCCTTCCAGGATGTGTATTGATAACCAAACTGAGGAAATATAAGAATCGTATCTGTCGAGATTCAGGAAGAAATAGACTAGGATAATATATGGAAGAGGCTTTTTTTCTCTGTGGCTCAAGTGTTTTTCCTTACCTGCTCGATGTGTCTGTAGCAATTGTCAAAGATTCCGATATGGCGATTGTTTCAATGGTTGTGCCGATCTTTTTTGAAACAATCAGTGAGAGATTTGAATTTTTTTCCTTAAAATTGAAATTTTAACAACTATATGAAAGATGAGACAAAGTAATATATATATTATCATTACCTTTATAAAGGCTAGTATTAAAATCATAAAATATAGAAACTAGTACTTGGATCTGGCCTCATCAATATTAGCATGTTATATTATTAGAATTTTGCACGTGAATATTGTCTAGTGATTTGAATGTGGGGCACTACTATGAAAGTTTGATTAGCTTTTTATTTTAGTTTTTTCAATTAGCTTTTTTTTTGAATAGTTGTTTCATGACATGAATATCATGACTTTATGACCAAAATAGACTAGAAAGATCAATGAGGAAGAACAATGAGAGTGCACTCTAAAAGGTGAAGGTTAAAATATATTAAATAAAGATGTTAATTTTGAAAATCGTCTATTCTAATCTATCTTTGATGAGGATAAAGATGAAAAAATCATTTTGCAAAAAAAAAATGGGATATGAGATGAACAAACTACCCTTTCAGAAATTTTAATAGAAAAGATTGATGACTTCAAAAATGAAGGTATATGATGTATTGGCTATTATAATAATTTTGACAAACAATTTTTCTAATTAAGAAAAATGCATCTAAACTAAATTTCCTCTAAAATGAAACATTCAAAGTACATGCTCAACATAAAACAATATAATTTCTAGTTTTTGTCTATGAAGAGTCATTTGCATAATGAAATGAATCACAAAAATGATGGATTGGTGCAATTTAGAAGGGCATATGGTCATTAAGATGGGCACATCGCAAGGTATTTTTCTAGAAATCATACTTCAATATTTGGTGCACAAAAGAGAAAATATGGTGGTTTGTAAAACACTAATACAAAACCTGCAATATACAAAATTTGTATTTGTTATGAACATAAGAACACATGTTGTCGTCAATGACAAAACTTGTCATCAATTGATACAACATCTATGCAACTCATCCAAGTGCTAACAAATGCCTCAATTCCTAGACATATCCCCCTTTGGAATTGATGAAAACAGGTGATCCCACAATAGTGAGTACCACTTTTTGACCAATTTTGACACTGAACTCAACATTTTTGAAACAAACCTCACATTTGAGTGACTATATCTCTAAAACTATGAATAATTTGAATATGACATAAACTAGTGATTTTTAATACTTTGTTCCTACTTTGTAACCATATAAGTCAAATTTTTCTTCTCCCCCAAAAATTGGTACATATGAAAATCAAAAAATTTTAAGAGTGATAGTCTAGTTGACAAGCATAACTTTTTTTTCTATAAATAATAATGAGGTAAATCTTTTGATGTTGGATTTGTAACATCAATATCTAGAGGAACCATTTGGTTTGATTCAATTTGGTTGAATATTATGTAGTTTATAAAGTTTTGAAGTAACATCAATCATAATTCAGACATACATTCATTTTAACAAGGTTAACTTGAACTCAATATATCATAAATAAAATTTTATTTTTTCAATAGAAAGCTAACTCAATAACCTATTTCCTAGAGATTTTTCAAAAAAAAATTGACCTAATTTATAATTTATCCTGAAGTGTCGAAGTTAGTTGATGTTCAATCGTTAATCAACCAACAATGAGTTAAACTCATATTTGAAAGTCTTAATGAATATAATACATATTAAAATTATAATCCTTGGAAAACTTGCTCCGAGCAGCACAATTTGACTTTTTTTATTTACAGTAGGAAATCATTTGATCCTAGTTTCGAGAATCAAAAAACTTATTTTTTTATTTTTTTCTAAAAAATAGCAGAGTTTTTTGAAACGTATGTTTGCACGGACATAGTGTTCGCATGAACATATTTAAAGTGTTCGCACGAACATACCTACCAAAAAGATCTGGTTGTCATTTTTTTTTTTATGTGTTCGCCCGAACATGTACAAAAAGCTTGTGTTTGCCCGAAAATATAAATAGGTCACTTTCACAATGAGGACAATTTTTTGAAATAAAAGGAAAATTTTATAAAGTAAATGCAAATTTTTCAAGGCAGGGACAATTTTTTAATTTTTTGATTTTTTGATGGGAGACAAGAAAGGAAGACAAAGCAAACATGTAAGGAAGAGATCTCATGAAGCAAAATAAAGAAATTTTCACAAAACTTTGGCACGTTATCATAAAAATAAATAAGGTATGTAATTATACATATATCTTACGTTTATTTATTTCCATGGTCTTGAATTTAATTATGTATCAATATTATTTTTTGTCTAATTTGATTTATTTATAAACGTGTTGTAGACAATCAACAAGGTGAAGGTGAAGAAAATGTTGAAGGAGGCTCAACACATGTAGAAGAAGTACATATGGGAGAAGGGTCAAGATCGCTCCATGTAGAATATCAAACAATGAATGTTGGAGAAGACTCAAGATCGTTCCCTACATAATCTCAAACAATGAATGTTGGAGAAAGCTCAAGATCACTCCCTATAGAAATTCAAGTAATAGAAGTCAGAGAAGGGTTAGAATCAGGTGCTCCTACTGGTATGGACTAACTCATAAATATTGCTCAAACTGTAAAGAATGGAATTTCTCATAAAAATTTAGATTATTTACTTAAAATGGATGCGGATAAATTGAGAACACTTGCAACTACTATTCAACCCTTAAGTCTATCTAAGAATTTTTCAATGAATGAGATGATAAGAGAAATAATGACTAAATTTGATAACATTGAAATACTTGAACAAGCTCAATTGCTTTCACTTTTGCTTACACAAAAGTTGTAAGAGGCATTGAAATTTTTAGGTGTAGACTCACCATAAAAGAAGAGAAGATTTTCTAACATGCAAACTAATGTGATTGAAAATATTAAACAAGGTTTGAGAAACATAGAAAAGTGGTCTCGAACTAAAGATAGGTCAATGGCAAGAAAAGTGATATTGATGTTTGTTGTAAATAAGAATATGACCCAAAATAGACAAATATCTTCAATTTCATCTTAAATGGGTTTTAGTAGGAAAACAATGAGAGAATATGTTAAGAGAAGATTAATTTTGGATGATAGTACTATGGAAGGCAATTGAGAAATCATGTGTAGAGCAACTTATTCTGATAGGATTGATGAGGGATTCAAAAATTTAGTTATATCACTTTGGATTGATAACACTCGTCCTTCATCAAACAGTAAAGATGTTATCAAACATAGTATTGCATCTAGTCAATATGAACATCATACAAAATATTGGTTAGACACAACACAACATGAGTTATATGTGTCATTTTGTAGTGAACATCCTAATATAAAAATTGGGCAAACATTTTTTTGAAAGATTGAAGGCATACTTCGTGCGGTCAAACAAAGTGTTTAAAACTTGTTGTCATTATCATATTGAATTTGATCTCCACTATTGGGTATTTCAAAAGTTTGTAGAAGACACATATGGTTTTTACGCTACTCCTCCTAGTAGGCAAAGTGAGTTTATATCATCCATTTTATGTGACAAAACAGATGACCCAGTTGGTCAAATAAATTGCATCAAAGGAATATGTGAAACATGTGGTGAATTGGCTCTTTTTCCTTTGAAAAATCAAAATATTGATGTTACAAAAAGGTGAATTGCAAAAGTTACAAACATGTAAAGAATGAAACAAAGTTGGGGAAAGAGAAAAAAAGGTTGGAATATGTTGAAGAGAAGTTACCTATTGTAACATTTAACGACAGATTTAAGAATTTGATTTAACCTTATATTCATCAAGCATTTTTTACAAAGTGGCAAGCACAATAATTTTGAACTTTCAGAGATAATTTCCCTTCTTAGAATGATTCTATCAGTCGTTGATTTTGTAGAGAGCTATTCCTTTGTTTATCAGAAAGAAATTCAATCAGATTGTTTCTTTTCTAAGAAAGTCACTATTATGGTACATGTTTTTTATAGACATGCACAGTTAAATTTGGATGGTGTTCAGAGTACACTTGAAGCACGAGTCATTAAAAAGAAATATAACTTTTATGTAAGTGATGATAAAGAACATGACATTCACTATGTAGAACATTGCTTCAATATATTTTTTCTTATTTGAAAGAAAGAGACATAAATATTGATAAACATTATGTTCGGTCTGATAGATGTGTCACACAATTCAAATCATCTAGACCATTTTATGCATTATGTAGGTATCATTGTAATGAAAATATAAAGCACATATGGAGTTTCTTTGAGAGTGGACATGGAAAAGGTAAACGTGATGGTGTTGGAGCTTGCATCAAACATATTGTGCTAAAGTATCAAATGAATTATAAGGGAGTTCGTATAAGTAATGCACATGATGTTGTTGAATGGTGTAAGACACATTTTACATTAGACGAGGTTGAGACATCATCAAGAATGAGTCGACATGTACCATATAGAGTATTTTGGGAGATATGAGTATGGATGTGTACATTTGTTTAAATTTTATGCAATTAAGTTTTAAAATTTAATTTTTAAGTTTTATTTTGATTCATTGAAGTTTAAATTTAATTTGTCCATATTTTTGTAATGAACTTTCAAGAGTTAATAGAAAAAAACATGCATGGTTGCAAGAGGATAGAAAAGACATGTTCTTTACATTCGGTCATGAGTATAGATAATTGCAATTGGACATTGAAGAAGAGAATATTCATATTTTTTATAGTTGCATTGATGAAGACTATCAACAATGCACCAATCAAACACGTGGATATACAGGTGCATGGATTTTGGTACCACTTGATGTTACCAATACATTTGATAAAGATGAAGATGAAAATTTTGATGACATTGCATTAATTTTTGATGATTATAATCATATCTTTGGATTCATGAAAGTGGGTAAGTATCATAAAAATTAATCTCAACTTGTTATTTAATTATCAATGAACTGTCTTATATAATGTACATGTATATACTTGTTTTGCAGGAGATGTATTTGCAATGATTGTTGGGCCTGGATATCATGAAGGTGTCACTTATTATTTATTGTGATGTACTGCAAAGAGGACAAAGCTATATGATCCTCAAGAAAGTGATGAAATTTTTTTCCCCATAGGTATTACACATGCATGTGCACACACACACACACACACACACACACACACACACACACACATATATATAGAGGTAACTTTATATCGATCAAATTTTAAAATATTAAAATTTGTGGTGAAGGTTTTGTTGTGATACAGGGAACATATTTGAAGCAAATCAAAATAGTCCAACATGGAATACACTTTGTTAATTATCGACCTGACAACAAGGTTTTACAATACAACTGGACCTGGTTGTTGCCACTGGGCTTTTGATGTAAATAGAAGCAATGTAGTAAACCACATGTTGGGATACATGAGTATCCTTTAAAAATCCATGAAATAAATTCCATTTTTAGACATCTCATGAGGCAAAACAAAACTCTTTCCAACATTGGTTTACAATACTTTGTCATTCACATGGTCTGACTGCTATACCCGAGTACATTAATCATAACTTTCAATCCTTACATTTTCTTGAAAAACCCTTTGGAATATTTTTTCTAAATTCTAAATTCTAAAACATATCAAAAGATGAGCCAAAATAACTCAATCCATTAGACGTTATAGTCTCTGCATGTAGACCCATTTTCTCTGTCATAAATCAGAAGTAAAACCAGTAACCCTTCCTTGGGAGCCTAATAACTTTCTCTAAACGACTCCAAATAAAAACCAAACCAATTTTAAAGAAACCTTATATGAGTTTGGCTTCTGAATATATAAGCTATTAAATTTTCCAATTCATAAATTTTTCTACAAGCACCAATCATTGCCTATAACTTCAAAACAAATCTTTAAAAACCAGTCTTCATTAAAATTACCATAACTGACACATATCTGAATGAAAACAACTCAAAAAAATTGGAAATAAAAGCTGATTCATATGTCTTTCCAATGAATATAACTAGTATGTCTTTCCAATGAATATAACTAGAACTTCTGTTTCATCCAAATATGCCCGTACCAAACATATAAATCCGACTGTAGCTGGGCATCCTCAAATCTGCAAATGACCACTTTTACCAAAACTAGCATAACTTCTTCAAAACTTAATAAAATTGTTTCAAACCAAAAGCAGAGAGAATATTATTCATCCTACTAGTCAAATATATACAAAATAGAAGGGTTCTAGGCTGTACATGGCCATACAAGACCTGGAACCAGCACTAAAACAGTTAAAACCAATCAAAATGGCAAATTCTTGAAAACCAATTGCTTCAAAATGACTTTTTTTTGTTCTCATTCACCCCTCTCTCTTTGGAACAACCAACACAATTATTTTAAAGTATTTTTGGTGGTTTAGAACTTCCCAACCACCCTTTTTAGCCAACCCAACACAATCTTTTAACCCTTGTACATTTTTCAATGCTTTTTTGAAGCACTCCCATTACAATGAAAATGTATTTTTTTCTACTTTTTAATACATCACAATGCAAAGTTAAGAATTTTAACCATTTCTTCAACATGGTTATATGAAATCTAAATGACTTAAATATTACAATATTATGCAATTCATCATAATGTATGAAGGGTCAAGATGCTACCGCATCATACTCCCAGGCTTAAAAGATTTCCATGTCCCATGGAAATTTGCAGTGGAGAGTTTTGCAAACAAATCTTTCACTTCCTTGTCTTTATCACTAGGTCCATGCTTCTTCTACATACTCTATCTTTTTCAAATGACTCCCATCAATGGAGTAAAGACTGGTTGCTAGCCATCATGCTTCATGTTGCTTCTTCATACCACCTTATTGTCATCTTACCCAACAAGAGACTCGGTCCGGTGATGCACTTCCCACTCTCGCTCAGTGGTTGCTCTCAACATCCTACTCCAGACATATCTCTGATGGAGACAATACCAAGATCCCAACTTGAGATCTTCACATGCACAATTGCAAATGCATCCTTCTTGCAACTATGATGGATCCACATACCACCAGTTATCTCTACCCACAAAAACACCAGACCTTTCGCTGGCTCTGATACCAATCTGATGTAAATAGAAGCAATGTCGTAAACCACATGTTGGGATACATGAGTATACTTTAAAAATCCATGAAATAAATTCCATTTTTAGACATCTCATGAGGCAAAACAAAACTCTTTCCAACATTGGTTTACAATACTTTGTCATTCACATGGTCTGACTGCTATACCCGAGTACATTAATCATAACTTTCAATCCTTACATTTTCTTGAAAAACCCTTTGGATTATTTTTTCTAAATTAGAAATTCTAAAACATATCAAAAGATGAGCCAAAATAACTCAATCCATTAGACGTTATAGTCTCTGCATGTAGACCCATTTTCTCTGTCATAAATCAGAAGTAAAACTAGTAACCCTTCCTTGGGAGCCTAATAACTTTCTCTAAACGACTCCAAATAAAACCAAACCAATTTTAAAGAAACCTTATATGAGTTTATCTTCTGAATATATAAGCTATTAAATTTTTCAATTCATAAATTGTTCTACAAGCACCAATCATTGCCTGTAACTTCAAAAAAAATCTTTAAAAACCAGTCTTCATTAAAATGACCATAACTGACACATATCTGAATGAAAACGACTCAAACAAATTGAAAATAAAATTTGATTCATATATATTTCCAATGAATATAACTAGAACTTCTATTTCATCCAAATATGCCCGTACCAAACATATAAATCCGACTGTAGCTGGGCATCCTCAAATCTGCAAATGACCACTTTTACCAAAACTAGCATAACTTATTCAAAACTTAATAAAATTGTTTCAAACCAAAGGGAGAGAGAATATTATTCATCCTACTAGTCAAATATATAGAAAATACAAGGGTTTCAGGCTGTACATGGCCGTACAAGACTTGGAACCAGCACTAAAATAGTTAAAACCAATCAAAATGGCAATTTCTTGAAAACCAATTGCATCAAAATGACTTTTTTTTGTTCTCATTCACCCCTCTCTCTTTGGGACGACCAATACAATGATTTTAAAGTATTTTTGGTGGTTTAAAACTTCCCAACCACCTTTTTAACCAACCCAACACAATCTTTTAACCCTTGTACATTTTTCAATACTTTTTTGAAGCACTCCCATTACAATGAAAATGTATTTTTTTCTACTTTTTAATACATCACAATGCAAAGTTAAGCATTTTAACCATTTCTTCAACATGCTTATATGAAATCTAAATGACTTAAATATTAAAATATTATGCAATTCATCATAATGTATGAAGGGTCAAGATGCTCCCGCATCACACTCCCATTACAATGAAAATGTATTTTTTTCTACTTTTTAATACATCACAATGCAAAGTTAAGCATTTTAATCATTTCTTCAACATGGTTATATGAAATCTAAATGACTTAAATATTACAATATTATGCAATTCATCATAATGTATGAAGGGTCAAGATGCTCCCGCATCATATATGATGCGGGAGGGGAGCATCTTGACCCTTCATACATTATGATGAATTGCATAATATTGTAATATTTAAGTCATTTAGATTTCATATAACCATGTTGAAGAAATGGTTAAAATTCTTAACTTTGCATTGTGATGTATTAAAAAGTAGAAAAAAATACATTTTCATTGTAATGGGAGTGCTTCAAAAAAGCATTGAAAAATGTACAAGGGTTAAAAGATTGTGTTGGGTTGGTTAAAAAGGTGGTTGAAAAGTTTTAATCTACCAAAACTACTTTAAAATAATTGTATTGGTCATTCCAAAGAGAGAGGGGTGAATGAGAACAAAAAAAAGTCATTTTGAAGCAATTGGTTTTCAAGAATTTGCCATTTTGATTGGTTTTAACTATTTTAGTGTTGGTTCCAGGTCTTGTACAGCCATGTACAGCTTGGAACCCTTCTATTTTCTATATATTTTACTATTAGGATGAATAATATTCTCTCTCCTTTTGGTTTGAAACAATTTTATTAAGTTTTGAAGAAATTATGCTAGTTTTGGTAAAAGTGGTCATTTGCAGATTTGAGGATGCCCAGCTATAGTCGAATTTATATGTTTAGTACGGGCATATTTGGATGAAAAAAAAGTTCTAGTTATATTCATTGAAAATCCATGAAATAAATTCCATTTTTAGATATCTCATGAGGCAAAACAAAACTCTTTCCAACATTGGTTTACAATACTTTTTCATTCACATGGTCTGACTGCTATACCCGCGTACATTAATCATAACTTTCAATCCTTACATTTTCTTGAAAAACCCTTTGGATTATTTGTTCTAAATTAGAAATTCTAAAAAATATCAAAATATGAGTCAAAATAACTCAATCCATTAGACGTTATAGTCTCTACATGTAGACCCATTTTCTCTGTCATAAATCAGATGTAAAACCAGTAACCCTTCCTTGGGAGCCTAATAACTTTCTCTAAACGACTCCAAATAAAACCAAACCAATTTTAAAGAAACCTTATATGAGTTTGGCTTCTGAATATATAAGCTATTAAATTTTCCAATTCATAAATTGTTCTACAAGCACCAATCATTGCCTGTAACTTTAAAACAAATCTTTAAAAACCAGTCTTCATTAAAATGACCATAACTGACACATATCTGAATGAAAATGACTCAAACAAATTTAAAATAAAATATGATTCATATATCTTTCCAATGAATATAACTAGAACTTCTATTTCATCCAAATATGCCCGTACCAAACATATAAATCCGACTGTAGCTGGGCACCATCAAATCTGCAAATAACCACTTTTACCAAAACTAGCATAACTTCTTCAAAACTTAATAAAATTGTTTCAAACCAAAAGGAGAGAGAATATTATTCATACTACTAGTCAAATATATATAAAATAGAAGGTTTCCAGGATATACATGGCCGTACAAGCCCTGGAACCAGCACTAAAATAGTTAAAACCAATCAAAATGGCAAATTCTTAAAAACCAATTGCTTCAAAATGACTTTTTTTTGTTCTCATTCACCCCTCTCTCTTTGGAATGACCAATAAAATGATTTTAAAGTAGTTTTGGTGGTTTAAAACTTCCCAACCACCTTTTTAACCAACCCAACACAATCTTTTAACCCTTGTACATTTTTCAATGCTTTTTTGAAGCACTCCCATTACAATGAAAATGTATTTTTTTCTACTTTTTAATACATCATAATGAAAATTTAAGCATTTTAACTATTTCTTCAACATATTTATATGAAATCTAAATGACTTAAATATTACAATATTATGCAATTCATCATAATGTATGAAGGGTCAAGATGCTCCCGCATCATAGTTGGGTTGGTTAAAATGGTGGTTGGGAAATTTTAAACCACCAAAACTACTTTAAAGAAACCTTATATGAGTTTGGATTCTAAATATATAAGCTATTAAATTTTCCAATTCATAAATTGTTCTACAAGCACCAATCATTGCCTGTAACTTCAAAACAAATCTTTAAAAACCAGTCTTCATTAAAATGACCATAACTGACACATATCTGAATGAAAATGACTCAAACAAATTGGAAATAAAATTTGATTCATATATATTTCCAATGAATATAACTAGAACTTCTGTTTCATCCAAATATGCTCGTACCAAACATATAAATCCGACTATCTGCAAATGACCACTTTTACCAAAACTAGCATAACTTCTTCAAAACTTAATAAAATTGTTTCAAACCAAAAGGAGAGAGAATATTATTCATCCTACTAGTAAAATATATAGAAAATATAAGGGTTCCAGGCTGTACATGGCTGTACAAGACCTGGAACCAGCACTAAAACAGTTAAAACCAATCAAAATGGCAAATTCTTGAAAACCAATTGCTTCAAAATGACTGTTTTTAGTTCTCATTCACCCCTCTCTCTTTGGAACGACCAATACAATGATTTTAAAGTAGTTTTGGTGTTTTAAAGCTTCCCATCCACCTTTTTAACTAACCCAACACAATCTTTTAACCCTTGTACATTTTTCAATGCTTTTTTGAAGCACTCCCATTACAATGAAAATGTATTTTTTTCTACTTTTTAATACATCACAATGCAAAGTTAAGCATTTTAACCATTTTTTCAACATGGTTATATGAAATCTAAATGACTTAAATATTACAATATTATGCAATTCATCATAATGTATGAAGGGTCAAGATGCTCTCGCATCAGCTTTGTATACATCCACTCAAATTTAACCATGGACATCACAAGTGGAGACTAGACAATAAAGATCATGAGAATATATTACACATGTTATAAGTGAACATCATGGTTGAACTAGGCCTTGAGATCCAGGTCTAATTTAATTTAAATCAATTTTTAGGACCTTTAAATGTAGACATTTTTTTTTGTTAATTATTGCTCTAGATATACATGAGCACCATGGTATGAAGGATTTTTAAAATTATATTTAAAAATAAAAATAAAGTTAAATTGATCAAATATATATTTATTGTATGTACAAATTGATTTATATGTTTCTCTCTCTTCCCCGTTCCCCTTCTCTTATCTCTTCCCCTTCCCTTCCCCCCTCTCTCATAATTTAGTTCGTATACAAATTAGATAAATTTAATTAATTATTATGTATGTTTCTTTTAAACATACATCTACAAAATCAACATATATTTTATAAAGATTAAAATGTAAACTCACATAAATTTTTGTAATCTACTAAAAGTATATTTTTTAATATTTATTTAGATCTCTTTTTCTTTCTCTCTCTTCCCCTTCCCTTTCCCCCCTCTCACCCCCCTCTCTCTCTCATAATTTAGTTCATATACAAATTAGATAAATTTAATTAATTATTATATATGTTTCTTTTAAACATAAATCTACAAAATCAACTTATATTTTATAAAGATTAAAATGTAAGCTCACATAAATTTTTGTAATCTACTAAAAAAAAAAAATTTAATATTTATTTAGATCTCTTTTCTTTCTCTCTTCCCCTTCCCTCCCTCCACGCCCCCGCCCCCCTCTCTCTCATAATTTAGTCTATATACAAATTACATAAATTTAATTATTATATATGTTTCTTTTAAACATGCAATTAAAAATTAGCATACATGTTATAAAGAATAAAATGTAAGCTCACATAAATATTTGTAATCTACTAAAATACAAAAATATACATGTACGTCTCAAGAATGAACATCTAGATCTAATATATATACTAAGATGCATGTATGCAAACTATGTGAACAACAAATGCATGTTAGTCTCGAATAAACATGTATACGTAAAATATAAATAGTGAAATACATGTCATCCAGGTACTAAAATACATGTATGTAAGTCTCTAGAACGGGTAAATATGTATACAAAGTCTCGAATATATAAATGCATAAAAATATACATATATCTAGTGTTATTGGAGGGACGCCTGAAGATGCATACAAATAGAATGACCCTTTGATCGAGTCTCGCGTACATCTTGTGACCAATGCACAACAACTAAGCCCTATAAATATATATGCATTAGATCTATCTAAACATATATATATATATATATATATATATATATATATATATATATACATGTATACATGAATATGAGTGCATATAGTTTGAAACATAAATAACTTTACAAATTATTTAAAACTTGTACCTAAGCACTACTGGGTGTCTCAGTAGAATCCTCTCTTTGGCATACATGCCCTAACCCAACACTAGATGCAATAATGTGCTCGGCAACCTGTGCCTGCAAAATTTATTTAATCTATATTATATATTATATTTTTTTAATATCTATCTGAACTATTTTTACATTTTTTATATTTAAATTTAAAAATATTATATATGTACCTAAGTGTCAGGAGCTAGAAGATGATCTTCAAACTCCATTATATCATTTGTCGATGAACCTCTAGTACTAGTGTCACCATCTTGTCCTAATACACCAGAAACATCTCCTAAAGCTCCAACATCTACTAAAGCACCCTCAACACCACAATCTCCTGAAGCACCCAAGCCAACCCCAAAGTTTGCAACTCCATCTGCTAGTAATGATGAGTGAACTGTCATGTGTAATTGGCTAGGTAATGGTGTAGAATCAATGCTCTAGAATAACATGTCCATGAACAATGATGATATCATGCTTTGACTAGTATCAATTTGAGATAGCCCTTGTAACTACTCACCAAAAATATCAAGGCCCTCAGGTGTGATCATATCATCTCCAACTCGTATGTTGAGCCATTTGTAGAGTGTCGTGAGCCTAGTGCAGAATATTATGAACTATGTTGTGTGGTGAATGTCTCTAGTGTGGTATGTGCCTGTAGAACTATGGGGCCTTGATGCAATCTAATGGTGTCAATCACTGAGTAAACTGTTGTCCCCTATGTATCAAAAACATAAGTGATACCTTGCAATAGGTCCTCCAAAAAATACAACGCTAGATCCATATGAGTGTGTTCTCTAGAAAGAGCACGCACATCACCTGGTAATGGTAGTCTAGCAATTCTATGTTCCTCATTAGGGGAGGTGCCTGAAGTGCTACTCAATGCCTTAGAAGATGCTCAACCTAGACAACTCCATTGAGTGTGAATTTACTAACCACGAGAGTCATATGTGATACTACCAGTCGCAAATGCGATGTGTCCAATACTGTCAATTTCTCCCCTCTAGGAAGCAATCACAACTCTATCAACAATAGGAGCTAGTGTTGGAGTCACTAGAGGAAGTCTCTTCCCAACGAACTCTCTGACATCTGGAGGTGGCAGATGTTCTACACTGTGATACTAGTCATGATCTACGATCCTACCACACCCTTATTCGTAATAATCTGGAATATCTAAGTAGTTGATGTTGAATCCCACATGGAACTCAGCATACAACTGTTGTGCAAAATAAAGAGGAATCTAATCATTATTAGGCTAATAACCATGCACAGCTAAGAAACGAGGATAGATCATACTAGTGACAACAAAATCTATGCAACATGTCACTCGATAATCCCTCACCCTAACCTGGATACCCTCATATGATGGAAACAAATCTTGTTTGATTACATCTTTTGGGGCCACCCTCTTGACGTTCTCAAAAGATGCATCTCCTGAAATCTCATATCTAAGCTCCATAGATATGGCAGCTAATAAATCAGCGGTAAAAGAATGATATGCTCTAAATCTAGTAGTCAGATCCTGTAAGCTCCTACATATGGTCACACAGATGTCTCTATATACACCATCATCCAAGTAGAGTAAAGACTGCTCTAATCTAGTAACCTCCTACTCTGCAAATGAAAATAGTGCATCAATATCAATTTCTGGAGGTGTCACACTAGGACCTACACCAAGAGCCACACCTAGACCTACACCAGGATTTGCACCAAGAGCCATAGCAGGACCTACACCACAAGCCCCACCATGAGTCATACCATGAGCCCCACCATGAGTTGCACCACAAGTTGCACCATGAACTGCACCACGAGTTGTACTACAAGCCACACTAGTAGGAGTCACGGTAAGAGCCTCATCACCCTCAGACTCATGACCAAGCTGGTCGTGTGAAATCATATCTATAACGATCAAGCTAATATTATATATATATATATATATATATATATATATATACATGTGCAAAATGCTACTATGATCGAGCTGGAGAAATAGGTAAATTTACATTAGTCTAATACACAAATTTATATTTAAAAGATACAAATCGTACATCGTCTAATCTACACATCTATATCATACATGAGAAAGAGAGTTCATTAGGGTTAAGATTAGAATTAGCTTACAAAACTAGGGTTATATATAGGGTTAGGGTTAAGGGTGGAATTAGATATAGGATTAGGATTAGGGTTAGGTTTAGGGTTAGGGTTAGTATTAGGGTTAGGGTTAGAGATAGAGTTAGGATTAGGGTTACAATTACAGTTAGAGATAGAGTTTGGACTAGGGTTAGAGTTAGGGTTAGTATTAAAGGGTTAGAGTTAGGGCTTAAATTTGAGTTAGAATTTGAATTAGAGCTAGAGTTAGGGTCAAAATTAGAGTTAGAGTTAGAATTAGAGTTCTAGGGTTAATAATAGGGCTATAGTTAAAGTTTGGGTTAGCATTAGGGTTAGGGTTAGGGTTAGGATGAAAATTAGAGATAGGATTAGAGTTAGAATTAGAGTTCTAGGGTTAACAAGGGCTATAGTTAAAGTTTGGGTTGGCATTAGGGTTAGGGTTAGGGTTAGAGTTAGGGTAAAAGTTAGAGTTAGAGTTAGAGTTCTACGATTAACAATAGGGGTATAGTTAAAGTTTGGGTTAGCATTAGGGTTAGGGATACAATTAGAGTTATAATTAGGTTCGAGTTAGAGTTAGAGCTAGTTAGGGTTTGAGCTAGAGTTAGAGTTAGAGTTATAATTAAGATTAGAATTAGGGTTACAGAACTAGGGTTATATATAGGGTTACGGTTAGGGTTAGGGTTAGAGATAGAGTTAGGGTTAGGGTTTGAGTTTGAGGTAGAATTAGAGTTAGAGTTAGGGTTTGGCTTAAGGTTAGGGTTAAGAATTAGATTAGAGTTCTAGGGTTAACAATAAGGGTATAGTTAAAGTTTTGGTTAGCATTGGGGTTAGGGTTACAATTAGAGTTAGGGTTAGAGTTAGGGTTAAAATTAGAGTTAGGTTTGAGTTAGAGTTAGAGCTAGTTAGGGTTAGGGTTAGAGATAGAGTTAGGATTAGGGTTAGGGTTAGGATTAGAATTAGGGTTTGAGTTTGAGTTAGAGCCAGAGTTAGAGTTAGGGTTTGGATTAGGGTTAGGAATAAGATTAGAATTAGGGTTACAGAACTAGGGTTATATATAGGGTTAGGGTTAGGGTTAGGGGTTAGACTTTTTATTATTATTTTATATTTTCTAATGTTAGGATTAGAGTTATAATTAAGATAAGAATTAGGGTTACAAAACTAGGGCTATATATAGGGTTAGGCTTAGGCTTAGGGGTGAAATTAGAGATAGGATTAGGGTTAGGGTTAGGGTTAGGATTACGGTTAGAGATAGAGTTAGGACTAGGGTTAGGGTTAGGGTTGGAGTTAGGGTTTGAGTTTGAGTTAGACTTAGAATTAGAGCTAGAGTTAGGGTTAAAATTAGAGTTAGGGTTAGAGTTAGAATTAAAGTTATAGGGTTAACAATAAGGCTATCGTTGAAGTTTGGGTTAGCATTAGGGTTAGGGTTAGGGTTATAATGAGAGTTAGGGTTCAAGTTAGAGCTAGAGCTAGTTAGGGTTAGGGTCTAGGATAGAGTTAGGATTAGGGTTAGAATTAGGGTTAGAGTTTGAGTTAGAGCTAGAGTTATAGTTAGGGTTTGGCTTAGGGTTAGTGTTAAGATTAGAATTAGGGTTATAGAACTAGGGTTATATATAGGTTTAGGGTTAGGGTTAGACTTTGTTTATTATTTTGTATTTTCTAATGTCAAGGTTAGTCATAATTAAGATTAGAATTAGGGTTACAAAACTAAGGTTGTATAGAGTTAGGGTTAGGGTTAAGGTTAGGGGTGGAATTAGAGATATGATTAGGATTAGGGTTAGGGTTAGGGTTTGTGTTTGAGTTAGAATTAGAATCAGAGGTTGAGTTAGGGTTAAAATTAGAGTTAGAATTAGAGTTCTAGGGTTAGCAATAGGGATATAGTTAAAGTTTGGGTTAGCATTAGGGTTAGGGTTACAAAAAGAGCTAGGGTTAAAATTAGAGTTAGGGTTTGAGTTAGAGTTAGAGATAGAGTTAGGGTTGGGGTTAGAGATAAAGTTAGAGTTAGGATTAGGTTAGGGTTAGGGTTAGAATTAGGGTTTGAATTTGAGTTAAATCTAGAGTTAGAGCTAGGGTTTGGCTTAGGGGTAGGGTTAAGATTAGAATTAGGGTTAGAGAACTAGGGTTAGGGTTAGGGTAAGGGTTAGACTTTTTATTATTATTTTGTGTTTTCTAATGTTATACTAATATTTTTCTAAATTTATTTCCTAATGTTAAATTAATATTTTTATAATATTCTAGACTAATGTTTTTTAAATATTTTCTAATATTTTTGCTAATATTTTCTAATATTCTAGACTAATGTTTTTTTAATATTTTCTTTTTTTTTTCTAATATTTTTCTAATAACACTAATATTTTTCTAAATTTGTTTCCTAATGTTATACTAATATTTTTCTTTAATATTCTAAACTAATTTTTTATTAATATTTTCTAATGTTTTTCTAATTTTTTTCTAATTTTTCTCTAATTTTTTCTAATATTCTAGACTAATTTTTTTATATTTTCTAATTTTTTTCTAATATTTTCTAATCTTTTTCTTATAACACTAATATATAATTAACCAATAAAAAATTAATATAATTAACCAACATTAATAAGCAATAAAAATATTAATTAACACTAAAATATTCTTTGAAAACTTTAAAAATATAAAAAAATATTCAAATAATCAGATATAAACATACCCGAAATAGTGCGACAACTAAAAACTAGAGGAAAAAGATGCAACTCACTCAACACCCTAACACGTTCGCTCCAATGTCCAAAGTGTTTTTACTCCACTGTAAAAATGAAAATGAAAAATGGAAAATGGTGATAAGATGCTTTCATGTCTTTAATATTAGTAGCTCCTTAAGATGGCCTTAAGCAGCAAGGTTCAAAAAACTAAGGGCGTACGGTGGATACCTAGGCACCTAGAGACGAAGAAGGGCATGTTAATCAACAAAATGCTTCGAGGAGTGGAAATTGAGCATAGATCCGAAGATTCCCAAATAGGTTAACTTTTTTAACTATTTGTTGAATCCATAAGCAAACAAGGGACAACCTGGCGAACTGAAACATCTTAGTAGCTAGAGGAAGAGAAAGAAAAAGCGATTCTCGTAGTAGTGGCAAGCGAAATGGGATCAGCCTAAACCATTAAAACGGGGTTGTGGGAGAGCAATCTAAGCGTCATGTTGCTAGGTGAAGTCTATTTGAAATAGTGGAATATAGCACCCTAGATGGTGAAAGTCCAGTAGTTGAAAGCATCATGACAGTTTACGCTCTAACCCGAGTAGCATGGGGCACGTGGAATCCCTTGTGAATCAGCAAGGACCACCTTGCAAGGCTAAATACTCCTAGGTGACCGATAGCAAAATAGTACCGTGAGGGAAAGGTGAAAAGAACCTCCAGCGAGGATTGAAATAGAATATAAAATTGTAACGCTTTCAAGCAGTGGGAGGAGTCGACCTGCTTTGATTCCTTATTATGACAGAAACAACAAAATAAAAAATGAATGCACTTGTTTGGCAGAAACAACGAACATGAAATGCAAAAAATTGTTTTGTTTGACAGAAACTGAATGAATCAAGCAAGAGCTAACTGTGTGCCTGTTGAAGAATGAGTCGGTGACTGATAAGTAGTGGCTTGGTTAAGGGAACCCACCGAAACCATAGCAAGAGCGAGTCTTCATAGGGCAATTGAATTGTCACTACTTATGGACCCAAACCTGGGTGATCTATCCATGACCAAGATGAAGCTTAGGTGAAGCTAAGTAGAGGTTTGAACTGACTGATGTTGAAAAATCAACGGATGAGTTGTGGTTAGGGTTGAAATGCCACTCAAACCTAGAGCTAGCTGGTTCTCCCCGAAATGCGTTGAGGCACAACGGTTGATTGGATCTTCTAGGGGTAAAGCACTATTTCAGTGTGGGTTGCGTGAGCGGTACCAAATGGAGACAAACTATGAATACTAGAGATAAACAAGGGTCAGTCAGTGAGACGATGGGGAATAAGCTTCATCGTCGAGAGGGAAATAGCCCATATCACCAGTTAAGGCCCCTAAATGATCGCTGAGTGATGAAGGAGGTAGGAGTGCAAAGACAATGAGGAGGTTCACTTAGAAGCAGCAATCCTTGAAAGAGTGCGTAATAGGTTACTGCTCGAGCGCTCTTGCACCGAAGATGATTGGGACTAAGCGATCTGCCGAAGCTGTGGGATGTAATAAAAAATACATCAGTAGGGGTGCGTTCCACCTTAGAAGTATCTAAGCAAGCAGAGTTAGATGAAGCAGAAGTGAGAATGTCGGCTTGAGTAACGCAAACATTGGTGAGAATCCAATGCCCCAAAAACCTAAGGATTTCTCCGCAAGGTTCATCCACGGAGGGTGAGTCAAGGCCTAAGATTAGGCCGAAAGGCGTAGTTGATGGACAACAGGTTAATATTCTTGAGGGACGGAGTAGGCTAAGTTAGTCGTCTTAATTATGGTTTTACAGCTTAAGGTCAGAAGGTGACCCTGAAAAAGTGGGGTCAGAACGGGGTAGAGAAAATACCTCAAACCAATGTTTGAATTCCAGCGTGGCATCAAAAAAGTAAAAAGATAGACAACATGCTGGGAAACCCACATCATACTCCTAGGAATAGCTCGAACGACCTTCAACAAATGAGTACCTGTACCTAAAACTGACATAGGTAGGTAGGTAGAGAATACCTAGGGGCGCAAGATAACTCTCTCTAAGGAACTCGGCAAAATAGCTCTGTAACTTCGGGAGAAGGAGTGTCTCCTCAAATGAGGTCACAGTGACCAGGCTTGAGCAACTGTTTACCAAAAACACAGGTCTCTGCAAAGTTGTAAGACACTGTATGGGGGCTGACGCCTGCCCAATGCCAGAAGGTTAAGGAAGTTGGTGACCTGATGACAGGGAAGCTAGCGACTGAAGCCTCGGTGAATGGAAGTCATAACTATAATGGTCCTAAGGTAGCAAAATTCCTTGTCGGGTAAGTTTCGACCTGCACGAAAGGCATAACGATCTAGGCACTATCTTGGAGAGAGACTCGTTGAAATAGACATGTTTGTGAAGATGCAGACTACCTACACCTAGACAAAATGACCCTATGAAGCTTTACTGTTCCTTGGGATTGACTTTGGGCTCTTGTTGCGCAACTTAGGTGGAAGGCGAAGAAGGCCCTCTTCCGGAGGGGCATGAGCCATTAGTGAGATACCACTCTAGAAAAGCCAGAATTCTAACCTTGCGACTGAACCTACTGTCCAAGGGACATTCTCAGGTAGACAGTTTCTATGGGGCGTAGGCCTCCCAAAAGGTAACGGAGGCGTGCAAAGGTTTCCTCGAGCCAGCCAGAAATTGGTCCTCGAGTGCAAAGGCAGAAGGGAGCTTGACTGCAATACCGACCCATCGAGCAGGGATGAAAGTCGGCCTTAGTGATCTGACGGTGCTGAGTGGAAGGGTCATCGCTCAACGGATAAAAGTTACTCTAGGGATAACAAGCTGATCTTCCCCAAGAGTTCACATTGACGGGAAGGTTTGGCACCTCGATGTCGGCTCTTCGCCACCTAGGGTGGTAGTATGTTCCAAGGGTTGGGCTATTCGCCCATTAAAGCGATACGTGAGCTGGGTTCAAAATGTCATGAGACAATTCGGTCCATATCCGATGCAGGTGTTAGAGCATTGAGAGGAATTTTCCTTAGTACGAGAGGATCGAGAAGGACACACCTCTGGTGTACCAATTATCGTGCCCTCAGTAGATGTTGGGTAGCCAAGTGCGGAGCGGATAATTGTTGAATGCCTATAAGTAAGAAGCCCACCTCAAGATGAGTGCTCTCTCAGGTCACGACGAGATGAGCCGTTAGGTGATAGGTGTCAAGTGGAATTGCAGTGATGCATGCAGCCGAGGCATACTAAAAGATCGAAATATTTGAACCTTATTACTATATGACCCGATTGATCTGCTCAGGTACATAGAGTATGTTTTGATAGAACATTTTACTATAGATATGATAAAGAATAAAAAAAGATGGATGAATAAAATAAAGGGAATCAAATCTTTTTGACTCTTAATCAATATGAAAAATATTTTTTTTTATTTCGCAGAGAGAATCCAAAAAGTGATTATTGCATAGCTCCATTTGTATCATTCTGAGCTTTCTGCTTGACAAGGCCCCAAAAAGGAGCCCTTGCCAAGCAGAGAGCTCCACAAGTACTAACCAATATCTTATGGCCTTCTTCATTTATGGTTTGAAATTCTAGTGTCTCAAGCGTAGGGGAACCACACCAATCCATCCCGAACTTGGTGGTTAAACTTTACTGTGGTGATGATACTGCAGGGGAAGCCCTATGGAAAAATAGCTCGATGCCAGAATAATAAAAAGCTTACTTATTTACTTACTTTTTTTATTTTTTAATCAAAAAAAACCCCGGTGGAGTAAAAAGTGAAAATCGTAACTTAAATATGTTTGTGCGAACATTTGTTGTACTTATGTTCGCACAAATGTCCCTAGTTATGTTTGATTATGTTCACGCAAACCTTTATCCAAGAAGTGTTTGCGTGAATGTTTCTTTAATGATTACGCAAACATTGTAGTTCATGCAAACAATTGAAAATTTGGAAATTTTCACTTGCTTCCAATTATGTTTGTGTCACAAAATCCACTATTGTGGGATCACCCAAACATATGTTGAAAAACCATCAATCCAAAAGTAAACAACATAATACAATTTTTTGAATATTCTCAACTTATATAGCCTTCATATGTGCATGTACCTTCCTTGATGAAAGCTTTTTCACTGATCCTCTCCCCCTTTGATGTTGATATTCATCAAAGCACCTACATTAGATCAAGCCAATCTAAAACCAAAAAATGTCAAGTGCCAAAAAACAATATTATGCCAAAAATTACTATGTAAGAGCTCTAGGATTAGCTTCATACCATGTAACCACTCCCCCTAAGGAGCAGTACCAAGCATCACATTCAAATGAACAGACTGCATGCTCTAAAAACATTGGACTGATGCATATCTGCATCAATTACTCTTCATAGTTTGTGGCTATTAGCCTAAGCATACCTCTAAGGTACTCAAATGTGTCTTTAGTCAAAGGTTTAGTCAATATATATATTACCCTATCTTTTGTGCTCGCATATTCCAATCTAATTTCCTTCTTAGTAACTTTCTATTCAAAAAATGATACTTAATTGCAATGTGCTTAGTCTTTGAGTGTAAAACTAGATTATTAGACATGTTAATTGTATGTATATTATCATAATACATAATAATAGGTTTAGAGAATGTTATACCAATATCCTTTAACATTTTTTTCATCCACATTAATTGATTACAATTATTTTCTATGGATATATATTTTGCATTTGTTGTAGATTGTGAAATGAAATCTCGTTTCTTTCTCAACCATGAAACCAACTTTCCTCCAAGAAAAAAATACTCCTCTACTAAGTACTTGTACTATCTTTGACATTTCCTACCCAATCCACATTAGTATAGGAATATTATATGTAAATTCAACTTATATATCATACCACAAACCAAATTCCAAGGTTCCCTTCAAGTATTTGAATATACTTTTTACTACTGCAAGGTATGATTCCTTAGGATCTACCTGATACCTTATTGTAATACCAACTACACTAATTATGTCGGGCTTACTATGAGTCAAATATTGTAAGCCACCAATCATAGATCTATATCTTATCTGAATAGTACTAGGGGAATCATCATTATTAGTCAACTTACATCTTGTAACCATAGGTGCTCCAACTGGTTTGTAATTTTGCATACCAAATATTACTAATAATTCCTTAAGATACCTAGTTTGAGATATGAAGATATCGTATTTTGTTTGAGTTATTTGCAATCCCAAAAATTACTCCATCTTACCTATCATTGACATGTCAAAATCACCTTTCATTTTATTAGAAAATTTATTACTCATCTCATCGTTTCCTCCAAAAATAATATCATATACAATGACTTTTAAAATCAGTAAACCATCTGAATTAACTCTCAGGTACAGATTATTATCTACATGTCCCTTTCTGATTCCTAATTTCACCAAGTGTTTATCCAACCTTACATACCAAGCTCTAAGTGCTTGCTTCAATCCATTAAATGCTTTCTTCAACTTACATGCCAAATCTTCTTGTTTTGTCAATGGAAATCCATCTGGTTGGTCATGAAGGGTGCTCCCCTTAGTAACACAAACACATGACAGAAATAGAGAAACAAAAACAATTTGCAAGAACTAAAATTTGACTTCTTATCATCTCCCAAAAGTATGGAATTACAAATTTGAGAAATAATACATGAAAAGTCACATGGGCAATTTCCTAACAATATTATGTGAGCCAAAGCCACCACCAACATCCCTAAACTTTCTTAGACAACCTTATGGGTCTTCCTTATATATGCAATTTTCTATCACCCAAGAAGGTTGACATAATAGAAACATAGAATCAACGACAATTTGGAAGAACTAAAATGTGGCTTGTTATTATCTCCAAAACATGTGGAATTACAAATTTCAAAAATAATACATGCAAATCCACATAGGCAGTTTTATTGCAATATTTTGTGAGCCAAATCCACCACCAACATCCCTAAACTAACTTAAACAATGTTGCAGACCTTCCTTATATAGGCAATTTTCCACTGCCCAAGAAAATTCTACAAATTTATCACTAGACCCTGAGGCCAACCAACCCTAAATTATTATTTTGTTACATTAGAATAAGCCCCAATAAATTTTGAAGAAATTTGATTTTCTTTGACTTCAAGTATCACAACTTTTGGAGACCATAACTCGTCAATTGTTACTCTAATTTGGTATTATTACCAATTTTTGAAAATAGTGCAACCTAGTCTATAGCACTAGTAGTGCTTGACTAGTGCAAGTTCTAGTCATCCAAGGTTTGAACCCTTTTTAAGGGCTCTAAAGCCTTCAAAACTAAGTTCAAAGATTTTATACCCCATTACTAATACCAACTTCATAAATACACTAGGTATTGAAAAAAAAATTACTAGAAAGTTGATATATCTAAATGAACCTCCATAGATGAAATCAAAATATTTTGAGCTTAAATAACCAACTTCCTAAAAATAGTTATCTTCTATAAATAGCAACTCTACATTAGAATAGCCCCTATTAAAAAGACAAAAGAGAAATATTTTTGGGTGATGCAAGATTGCCCTAACACCTAGGATTCTCTTGCATCAAATGCTCAATGTAAACTTCTTCTAGTTCTCCATTCAATAATGTTTTCTTGGCATCCATCTAATACACTTTGATATGTGTCTTATATACATATGTCAAAAACAATGTAACTGCTTCCAATATTGCACGTGTGGAAAAGGTTTTATCAAAATCAATACCTTCTTGTTGTGAATAACCTTTACATAACAATCTTGCTTTGTTTCTTACCACTTCTCCTTTCTCATTCACCTTGTTTCTAAATAACCATTTGTTTCTATAACATTCTTGTTTTTAGGCCTAGGGGCTAATTCCCATGTATTGTTCTTTTCAATTTGTTCTAGTTCTTCCTTCATAGCATTAATCCAAGATTCATCTTTGCATGCTTCATCAGTATTCTTAGGTTCAATTTCTAAAATCACACAAATTCATTTTGTATTCTTTTTGTTTTCATTACTCTACTACTTACATTACCAATAATATGATCATTAGGATTGCATGTAGCAACATATCTTGGTGTTCTCTATTCTTATCTAGGTTCATCAAGTTGAACATGAATTTCATTATCAATCTCAAAGAGTTCTCGTTCTACGTTATAATTTTGTATTTTGTCATCTAAATCATACTCAAAAGTTCTCTCTTGTACTTGAAATTTTTCATCAATTCTTACATTTGCACTTTCAAAAAAATTATTTAGTCTTAAGTTATAGAAATTTGAAGTCTTACTTTTAGTTAAATATTCAAGGACTATACCTTCATCACTCCTAGTATCATTTTTTTGTATTTCATCATCGAATTTGATATAGCATTTACTTCCAAAAATTCTAGAATACTTACAGTAGGTGTATGACCAAACCAAAGTTCCTAAGGTGTTTTACCCGTTCCTTGTCTAATATGAACTTTATTCATAGTGTATATTGTTGTATTTATTGTTTCTCTCCAATGTAAATGTGATACTTTATCTTCAAGCAACATCACTCTTCTTCCTCACAAACTCTTATGTTTCTTCTCTCTACTACTCCATTTTGTTATGGTGTTTTAGGTGTTGAAGTTTTTCTACAAAATTTATTATCCTCACAATATGCATTGAACTAATTTGTTATAAATTCTCCTCCTCTATCAGGCCTTAAACATTTTATCCTTAATCCTGAGTCCTTCTCAATTTTTTCCTTAAAGATCTTGGACTTACCAAATGCCTCAAATTTATTTCTTAAGAAAGAAACCCACATCATCCTAGTGAAATCATCAATAAAAAGAATAAAATATTTCTCACCATACAATGTTCTTGTCTTAGTGGTCTACACAAATGTGTGTGTACAATATCTAATTCCTCTAAAGTAGTAAAAAAAATTCTCTAAAATGTACTCATGTTCTATTTTGCCATCACACATTCCTTACACATCATGTTAGAGGGTTTTACAATCTCGGTAGATCTCTAAGTGCATTGGAACTATTGACCTTTACTATGTTATCAAATTTTATCTAACAAAATCTCCTATGTCATAACCAAGTGTCATCAACTTTTACAATAAAACAACTAATCTTGAAGGGATTCAACTAAAATACATTACCTCTAGTCCTTCTACCTATGGCAATCTCATTTCCTTTTTTACCCTTAATTGAGCATTTCTTATTAGTGTTTTATAATGATAACTCTTGTCTGCAAGTTGTCCAACACTTAGCAAATTATGTTTCATTCCATCAATAAATAAAACATTATCATTATTCTTACCATCAGGTGATATAGAACCATTTTCTTTTATCAAGTAGGGTCCATTTTCACCAACTCTAACAACGCCTCCAGCATAGCTCTTTAATTATACAAACCTTTATGTGTTACATGTCATGTAATGTGAGCATCCACTATCTATTATTCAATTTGATCTTTGTTTGTCAACATGTAAAACATGTGATTTTTCCTCTTTAATATGACTTTCATCTTTGATAGCAACAAAACCTATTCCATCCTCATTATCAATGTCCATAAAGTTAATATCCCTAATCTCAATTTCATCATCACTAACACAGAGACATTCTTTAGGAAATTTTGAATTGGAAGGTCTAGGTTTAATGTTAGGCTCTCTTGTAGTACATCTTGATTCAAAATGACCAATCTAGTTACAATTATAACAATGTAGAGGTAGCTTACCTTTAATACTCTTGTACCTCTTTTTTCTCTTTTTGCAATCAAGGACTCAAGTTCATCCATTTTTCATTTTTCTTCTTGAATTTTTGCATATTCTCCAAGATTTCTACTATTGGTGTTTCCACTCTTGGTCAATGCTCTTTTATCTTTATGTGCACTAGCTCAAAATGCAGTCTCAATTCTAGGCAAATAATCTTATAATTTCAAAAGCTTTTAACTTACCAATTAAAATTTCCATTTTGAAACCATTGACATGAGGAATGAATTCTTCAATTATATTTACCTTGTTCTCATAGGTTGGAGTTAAGAACCTGAGAATTTTTTGAACAACCTCATCTTTTGTTATAGTTCCTCCTATGTTATTTATCCCTGTTGCAAATTTAGTAATCCTCTACACATATGGTTTAAAAGTTGCATCTTCCTACATTCTAATTCTATGGCTTTTCTTTCTTTGTATATTCATCACCTTCATATAATTCTTCTAATTTAGCTCAAATACCATATGCTAGGTCAAGTTACTCTATCTCAATAAATTCTGACTCAAATAAAGCACTTATCAATGCTTCTCTTGCAATCATGTTGTACTGGAATACCTTCTTATCTTCCTTAGTCCATGAAGACATATATTTTTTAACTTTGACATCGACTTCATCCCTTGCGATCAACTAGTAACCAATTCTCACATAGATCAGATATGTTTGCATTTTGTTCTTCTAGCTATCATAGTTATCACCATCAAATGTAGGACTCTCCTTCTTGTAAGCCATAGTAGATCTCCTCATGTTGTTAACCTTCATTCTCAAAGGGAACCTAATGTTCTGATACCAATTGTTAAGAAGTAAAATCCACACACAACTGAGAAGGGGAGTAAATCAGTTGTGAACAAATATAATTAAATCCAAACTTGTAGATTTGATCTCCAATAATTAAAATAATGATGCACAACAATAACAAAATATACACCATAATGCAATGATTTGTCAACTAGGGAAACCATCAATTAGAGGCAAAACACTAGTGCTAATACTACCCACAAGATAATGTACTAATATATAAATTCCTTGTGAAAGGATGTGACATTGTTAGGAGTCAAATACAATGCATTTAGTACAATTCTCCATGTTAAAGGACCAATCCATGTTAGGAGACCTTGAACCCTTGTTAGAAGGTTCCAACCCTATTAAAGGTTGATAAGAACAAAGAGACCCACTGCCTAAATGCTCCAATAAATGTGAAAGACAATACTTGTAGGATAACATATCCAATAACATGAACTGATTGATCTACAACTTACTTGCCAAAATAGTTTCTGTGAAGTCCACTTCAATCAACCAATATCATCTCTACTCTACTTTAATTATCTAGCATAAAATCTTGCATCATATGTATCTAGACATATCATCCATCTTGTGCATGCATCATCCATGCATACCCAACCAAGGAAAATAACTTACTTTTTATACCCTTTACAAATAATTAATTAGTTCTACTTGTTAGAGCTTCCCCGATGTACAATCAATTACACAATACCATGATAAGCCATACATGTCTTCATAGCATCACTACAATCATTAAATTTTGTTTCAAAAATATGACGATGAGAATATTGCTTTTGCCAATGGTATAACACACATTTACTCAACATGGTTGATTGTCAATAAAATATATCACACTTTTCAGACTAGAAACCTTTCCAAATTAATTCTAATGCTTCCCACTCTCAAGCATACGTACATGAACAAGTATTTTATCACCTTCTATGCCTACCAGGGTTATTTCTTGTTTGCTAATAAGATATAACCAAAAAATGGCTACAACTATCTCTTTCACTAAGGAAACTCTTCTCACTCTTGATGAGGATCTCACCAGATCATAGTTGGCAAAACTTAAGGAGGCCCAGGCTCTTGTTGTGGCTGCCAGACAAGAGGGTAAATGGGTAGTGATCAGAAACCTCAAGGCTCTGATTCGAGACACTTTCCCTATTGATTGGGAGTCAAGATTGAAGTAAGTCCTAAACGCTACAAGCATTTCTTTGGTGGCAGCACTTTTTTCCATTCCTCTCTCTCTCTCTCTCTCTCTCTCTCTCTCTCTCTCTCTCTCTCTCTCTCTCTCTCTCTCTCTCTCTCTATATATATATATATATATATATATATATATATATATAAGAGTTTGGCTGCCAGATAAGAGGGTAAATGGGCAGTGATCAGAAACCTCAAGGCTCTGATTCGAGACACTTTCCCTATTGATCGGGAGTCGAGATTGAAGTAAGTCCTAAACGCTACAAGCATTTCTTTGGTGGCAGCACCTCTCTCTCTCTCTCTCTCTCTCTCTCTCTCTCTCTCCTCTCTCTCTCTCTCTCTCTCTCTCTCTCTCTCTCTCTCTCTCTCTCTCTCTCTCTCTCTCTCTCTCTCTCTCTCTCTCTATATATATATATATATATATATGAGCTTGGATCCCTACTCCTTGTCGAGTGGTTCTTAGTGGCTTCTTCTTTTGGTTTTTGTTCTTGTTCTTTCTCGGACACCGTTTAGTGTTCTCCTATTTGTTGCTTTCATGGTTGTAAGTTTTCAGTCCCATAGGCTTTTGTTGGTCTTTCGTTGGACATTAATACATTTATCTTATCTACTAGCTCTTTCACTCCTTCATGTTCACTAGTTTGCTACTAGTCTTCACCAAATAATTTGTAACTTAACCAAATCATCTCATAAAGCATAGAAAATATAGATATAGTATATATACTCATTGTATTGCACAAATGTAAGCTCTAATACATAATTATGTCAACCATTAACCTCATTGATCTAATAAATAACTTGTAATATATAAAATTAATGTTTGTCATGAACTTGTCATAAATACAATATCTCTACAACTGGTCCAAGTTCCAACAAAGGCTTCAATTCCTAGTATATAACAAAAAAATTGGTAATGATAAAACAAAAATATTACTTTTGCCAATGGTAAAACATGTGTTACCAACATGCACAAATGAATAGATTGCATATATAAATTTAGAAACATCAATCATGCATGACAAACTAAAATTAAACTAAAAGTCCAATTTGTGTGTGTGTGTGCATGCGCATGCGCGCGTATGTGTGTGTGCTTGTGTGTGCGCGTACATACATGTGCATGCACCTATAACAACTAAATAAGAAACATGTTTATAATTTGTTGAATATACAAGATCATGATTGTTTATGTTTTCACCATCATCTTTTCATAAGGAAGACTTCTAATCAACTCTTTCATATGTAATTGTGAAACATATCCATTTGCAATATTCTCCTATTGACTCATTGCATTATTTTCAACACAATCATCACAGTGGCATGATTTATCATTTACATGAATCAGTAGAAGCTTGTGTTGTCTTGTGGTCATCACTTAATGCAAAATTCTAATAACAACAATGAGTTGACAATTGAATGGATTAGATCGATCAATATCTATTGCACGTGTAAAAATATGAAATTTTCATCTATCAACAATGGCAAAAGAAGTAAAACATACTTCATAAAAAATAAAAATTACACTATAAATTATATAAATGAATTCAACACTTTCTACCTTTCACTTCCCAAAAATAACATTTGTTGTATTTTGTGTTGTTATGTGGAGCCTAATCAAACTTAGAGGTAACTGTTTACCCACTTCTTTCAGCATGGTTTCCCCCCAGAGTTCTTCTTAGGGGTTTGGAGGCAGTGCCCCTACGATAGGGAGTCAAGGAGCATGATAGCTTGCCATTGTGAACCATGACATTCAAAGAATCAAATGAATTTTCAAGTACTATTTCTTTTACTTGACCTCTTGAGGGTTTTTATTATTGACACCGAACAACTCCAAAACTAGTGTCATTTCTCTTTTTCTAAATAACATGACAAATAATTGTGTTTTTCCTAGCAAAGATTTATTCTCAAAAATATTTGGCCCACTTTTTTCTAAGATGCAATTTGATTGTGTTGTCAAGTACCATGTCTTCATATCACTTGGTAAAACTTACTGATGGGGCATGCCATGTGGCAGCCATATCACTAAAATTTGCATAGTTGCAGAATCATGTCCTTTAAACCTTAATTTCTATATTAAATTTTGACAAATTAAAAAGATTAAGAATAACTTTTATAGATCTCAGAATAATGAATCTGAGCATATAAATTTTATAGAATTTTGAACAAAAAAATGATGTTTAATGTATTAAATAATGGAAGTAAGTATATTGAGTTGTCAAAAGAGATAGATTGAAAACAAAGAGAAAAATAGTAAATCGCATCTATAAAATATAAAAATTATATGATATAGTAGAGGGGAGAGACCTCTTCATGAAAATTTATTTTTTTGGCATAGATTTGATTGCAGAACGAAGGTGGGAGATGAAAACCATCAATTTTAGATAAGTTTGACTTTGAAACATTATAACTCACAAAATATATATCAAAAATGATTCTTTATTTTTTCTTGCACTAGCTATACATATCATCTATTGCATAGTTTGAATTCAAATGAAAAACAATTATATATAATGTTTTAAACAAAAAGTAGACCCCTTATTTTTTAATAATTTTCAACAATCAATAAATCTACTTTAAAATTCTAAAAACACATCACTTCTTATTCAAAAAAATAGAAAATTTAAAGTCATAAATTTCCCGAACTTTACACATTTCATCAATTTATCACTTTTTTGTCCTTGAATTAAACAGTTTTAGTGTTGTTAAAGGTGGATGAGGGTACTACGACAGTATGGTGAGTCATTCTAATTTTATCGATATTTTAGTTAATATTGACATCTCTACTCTCTTCTCAAGGGATGTGATTCTCATGGTTGGGGACACGCCTTTGACCCAATCATAGATTTTCAAGCAATTCTTCTCTATTGGTCATTTAGCCACTAATTCTTCACTTTTTGTTCCAAGCAATTCTTCTCTATTGGTCATTTAGCCACTAATTCTTCACTTTCACATCGCAAAGATGTCACCACTTGGTGGAAGGATGCAAATGATGACCATTTGACTATCTTAGCCTCTAACTCTTCATCTGACAAGCCTAATGAAGATGTATTTCGAACTCTATCATTCATTTGGATCTAATTCTTTTCTTTAGTCCATCCCTTCTAGCTACATGAACATGCAAGTGATTGTTGCCACTTTTGATATGCTCCACACCAAGACTATCTTCTTCCTCAAGTTTCAAGTAAACTTGTTCATGATTATACTTACTTTCCATCACGATCTTCCATGATAACAAGAAATCATAACAACTTACTTCTTAATGGAACCCAAATGGATGGATTCGACATGACTTGGTTATTGCATGGTCTAACATATGTGTAGAATACCCACAAAATGGCATTTCCTTAATCGAGCATAAGACCAAATTAAGCACTCTATCAATCTCATTTGATGACATATCTTATTTTGAGGGAGGTACCTCATCATTATCCAATGGGGGAACAATATTACAATATGAATCATTGAGTTGAAATTGGTCAACCCTCCTCTTGTTGATGTTGTTGGTTCTCTTAGAGGGTCCAATAGTGTTAGCACATTGGTTCTTGATGATGATGCGCATTTTGTCCTGAGTGGTGGTGATCCATCTAAATTTATTATCTGGACAGTTGTTCATCAATGAAGGAAGAATCATTCTACAAAATGTTGCAAAGTATGTGGTCTATCGACACTTGATGTGCGGTACTAGTACATTATCAATAGTACTTTCATGACCTTGATGTATTTTGTTTCTATCACCACCTTGCTCATGTGTTATGATTTATAAGGGTTAGTCCATCATTAGACCATTGTAATCAAAAAAATTGTAATAAATTTGGATAAAAACAAACATTACAAGGGCAAAGTGATAATATCTTAGCGGATGCTATGTATTTTACTATTGGCCTTTTTCATTTTATTTATGAGCTACCTACTATTAATTTATTGTAAAATGCATGTTTATTATACATTCATGCATCTATAGATATATAGTCTAGTTGTTTTTATTTATCTACCTTGTATTTGTTTACATATGTATGTTGCTTTCTACATATTTAATTTAAGCACTTTAAGTAGTTAGGTAGGTTGAATGTGATTTTTTTTTGTAGTTCTCATATTCTTACACTAACCATTTTCCTTATCCACCTCTCTCTAAGTTCTCCTATTCCCTCTATATATTTCTAGATACTTTCCTATCTCCATGTCTCTATATTTATCCTTCCCTCCCACTTCGTCTCTGTATCTATTTGTATCATCCTTAGCTTTTTCTTCCTCTCTCCTCAACAATCTAGACATTTCTCCCTTTCTATCCATCCACTCATCTATCTCTCCATATGTTTATTCATTCTATCTCTCCATCTCTCCTCTCCCTCTATTAATCTCTCACTATTGATCTCTCATTTTTCTCTTCATGTTTTTGCCCCCTTCTTACTCTCCCACTCTTTTCCTTCCTCTTTATAATCGTAAGTCATCTCCCTATGGATATTTCTTCTCGACTTCGGTGTATTTGGATGGTTGTAATTAATCTCTCATTTTTCTCATGTTTTTGCCCCCTTCTCACTCTCCCCCTCTTTTCCTCCCTCTTTATAATCGTAACTCATCATCTCCCCACGGATATTTCTTCCCGACTTCGGTGTGTATTTGGATGGTTGTAAGTTGATATGGGTCAAATGAGTTTACTGAAACTGACACTTTGTTGAAATCTTTGATGCACAAACAAAATCATTTGCTAATGTCGTACCAACTGACCTCACATATACATAAAAATTGAACAAAATTAATTCAATGCTTGACCACGTGCATCTCTTGAACTTGACCATTGCAATTGTAGGATCCTAATTCATTACTCGGATTTGTATCCAAAGAACAATTTGGTTCAAATGCGTCAATTGTCTTCAAGTCGCCAAATCTCTTGGCAATATGATTTTTGAATGGTGTCGCAACTAAACACAATGCAAAAATGGTGTTCAAATAATATCTTATAGATTCTTTGAATGTTTACAAATCTCTTAGTAATAAGTGTTTCTGTGATATTTTATCTTCAAGAGGTTTTTTCCGCTAAAAGCATTTTTGCTAACCCAACTCTCTTCAATAACTAAATTTAGAGACGACCTTTTATGATAACATGGGATCCCAATGAGCACAAAGAAACATATCTAGCAAAACCCTCCCCGCAATTCATTTGGATGTGCTGAACAATCACCCATGGGAAGAAAGGTCAAAAGAAAAGGAAAAAAGCAATCATAAAAACACAAGTATCGTTGCAGTGAGAATTAGAAGAGAGATGCATACTTAGAAGCCTAAACTTAAAGATTGTTTGTGATAACTAGAAATAGAGTACCATGTTTACAGGCCTGGATTTAAAACTACCCACAGTATTTTACGAATTAAATTCACCGAGGACAATGATTTGTCACACCTAGTTATTTTCAATACTTCAATAAAACCACAAGACCGATGTCAGCATCAAACTAGAAAACAATATTTTAAAAAAACTAATGAAACGTGGTTTTATTACATGATATAACTCCAAAAAGAGAAAATAAAAATGGGGAAAAAAATCAGACACGCCTCTGTAGCACAATGATACCAAACTGAACAAATACTCCATAAGGTTAGAGCCTGGCAAAATTACAAACAATATCTTTGCTAAACTTCGTATTACAATTATTTGAAACTGACAAAAAATATATTTGAAACTGAAGAAAAAAATATTTAAGTAGCGTCTTCATATAATACATAACATGATGAGATTCCGTTGTTTACAGATACTTCCCAGACACAAACTCGGACACAGACATACATCCAGATATGATAATCCTTGCCGTCCTCAATTACTGTAAAGTCTAACAACGTAGAGTCCTAGAACCAACAACAAAACTACCAGGCAAGCTTCAATTCTTTCCTTGAAAGGCATCATCATTCTGTTTGTGGCATACTCAAATTTGACATGGTCTGATCCATGCATGACCATATAAAATTACAGCAATCAGATTGTAACATTTGACTTAATGATTTTTTATCACCATTTGATTACCCGTAAACAGTAGCTTAATACTCCCACTTCCTCATTTCCATTCCCTGTGGCGGGCTGCCTTCAACATGCTTTCCACCGACTTCCTTCCAATTTGTGGAGAGAACAGTACCATTAGACTCCACCTGAAGACAACATGCCATATTAACAAGTTAAAGGAGTGACAACTACAGAATAATTTTCTATTCATTTATAAGGAATTGACACTTACAAAGGACTTGCTCATGGCCCTCCTTGTATCTTCATCTGCATCCCGGTAAATATCGCGGAATAACTTGTTCAGTGCTGCATCACCTTCTAATTTCTCATCCTTTTCCTGCACAGAAATCAGTACAATAGCTCATTAGGTTCCATGTCTATCATGAGGCAACCTGTGGCACAGTTGTACTGTCATATCATTAAAAATATCTTAACAGCTATATATTGAAGAAATCCAGACCTCTTTTTTCACTTGCGCTTCAAGCTTATCCCAGTCTGTGCGTGTCTTCAAATTTGACGATGGGTACGAGGGTCTCTTGGTTTGGGTGCCTGCATCCAATCATAATCTAAGTCACATGAGCACATTATTCTAGGTTAAAAATATATATATAAATAATAATAAATCCTATAATCCAAGTAACGCTGTTACAAATTCAGAGCTCCTGTTTAGATCATAATTGAAAAATTCACACTTATCTGATTTGAGCAAAATTAACAGCTCGCGCCTCCGTAATAAGAACATAATTTTCTAACATTTAAAATTGTAACCTAGGAAAAACATTCTTAAATAATATGTATATTACTGCATTTATAGAGGATCAAAAAATTACTGATTTCCTTCAATTTACCCCAGTATATGTGAACACTTAACAGCTACAACTGTGGTTTGTACCTTGGCATAATAAATTTGTATGTTCCATTTACATTTACCATGCAATCTTGTGTTTCATGTTGTATATTTTGTGTAGAGGTGGCACTAGGACTGTTAATAGTTATATTTGATGTTCTTGATAAAGTCCACAATGATGAGTACTCAGCTATATCAACTCCTATGCACAGACGCAACAATACAAAACCTCATAAAGAAAGCATTGAGATCAAAGAAACAGGAAGAGATTCTACAACTACAACAAAAGCACATTGCTAAAATCCCCAATATCATGAGAGTCAGGGTTACAAGGGCATTTTCTAAAAATCCCTTTCCCAATCACACTTGAGAGAATCAGGTTTACACAGGGACTCTCCTCCTTGCCTCCCCTTATATGATATATCCACATTCAATCAAATTTGAAGTACATTCTAGTGAAAAGGATCTCTCTTTGGAATCCTGTTTGTCAAAAAATCATAAACACGTCCCCACACTGCATGGTGTCCCAGGAACTTCTGGTCGTTCAATCCAGAAGCATCCAGGAACAAGCAGAGGCCACTGAGTCCGCAGTCATATTAGGTTTCTTTTTACCTTTTTAGTAAGTTCAAATAATAAAAGGAGCAATCCAATTGTGTCTCTGCTTAGTCCTTGTGAAGCTATATACTGATCTCCCCAACACAAGATTACTAATAAGGGTAAGCAACTAGATTTTTTTAAGGCATAGCATCCCTATCTTAAAGAACATGAGCTCTAGACTCTTGACAAGGGTTGATTGTCCCAAGGATAAGTAAAAATAGCCACATGCAGACAAGCAGAATGTTGAATAAGAATATACCTAGCCTGATTAAAACATTATGCTACTTGCTTAATTGATGATCTTATTAAGGTTTTTATTAAGTGGGTAAAGAACAAACTGTTCATATGAGACTGAGAGAGAAAGCTTGTAAAGGGGATAGCTAAAAGAACAAAATGAGGAATAAGATGTTAAAACATATGAATCACTTTACCTGAAGCAACATATGCTTTCTGTGGCACGGCCTGCTTTGTGTCATACTCCAGAGATGTCCAGTTTATCGTCTCCGCTTTAGTCAATCGTATCTCAAGTTTAGTTGACAAAATTGAATATCTACACTTCTCTGGAATTATCTGTAATAACAATCAAATGTGTCAAAAATTATTTAAGCTAAAGAATTTAGCATTATTTTTTTCAAAACGACTAGTCATTATCTCTTGTACTTTAAACTCCATCCAGCATCTAGAAATATGAAAAACAAACTTAATCACGACATTGAAGTAGAAAATGCAAAGCAAGGCAAATACTTCAAGGAATCTACCAGATTGCTTTACTCGGACAAAGAAAAGGGTAAGGTCATATATAGATGTAAAATTAAACCAATAGATTAGACCTAAGAAACCAGAAGTTAGACTACATTTTGAACAAGATAAAAATTAATTAATTTCATTTGAACTTGAAAACTTTGCCAGTATTTGAAAATATAGAGATTATGCACCCATATAAAACTAAGAACCAATTTGCAAACATAGCTCTCATTGACAGACCACAGATTTACAGCCATATTATTATTAGATGCTCTATATTACTACTCTCGGAAAAAAGTTACGAATTTCCACAGTGACGAGAAAAGAGCTACCATCAATGGATACAAATCTTGTATAGAATAAACTCAGGAAATCAGGAAGAACAATAAATTTTGACATGGAAAAAATATTATGTTTCACTGGCCATCGAAACTTAATCAAGACTTGATAGGCAGGAATTAACATATGCAGGTAACCATGGGATTCTATTGAAAGTTCTATTGCTCCAGAAAAATAAAAAGGTGACCATTTAAACCAAACAACTTATATTTTGGTATTGACACAGACCAAAGAAATGAAAAGGCATGTGCAGATCAGCAAGACCAAAGCATATCTTACCTTTGCAAACAATCGATTCTGAAGAATGTACTGTTCTGCTCCAGGAGCTTGAATAACAATACTCAACTGAAACCAAAAGAGGAAACCACATAAGCTTCCAATCCAAAACTTGAATCATAAAAACTAATAGACTTCTCCTAATCAAATGAAACCCTTATAGAGAATTGAACCCAAAAGTTCAATAATCATCTTCAAGAAACATACAAACTGTTCCCCAAACTCAATTGTAACATTCTCTTGCGCTAATCCTTTCACAAAAACAGTGACAACTACTTCATTTGCTGACTGGTAAAATTCATGTCTGCACAGAAAACAAATTAGGAACAACTTATCAAGAAGCAAGCTTTATTCTAGACTTCTTGCACAAAATTCAAAGCAGTGTTACTGGGACAATTATTTAAAAGCAGTACGCATAACAAATAAAAATTGTGACTTCCACCTGTATAGAAGATCTCTAGTGCTATATATCATCAAAGACCAAATAACATGATATAAATTATCCTGCAGATTCACCTGTATTTTGGTTTCGCTTGTTGCAGTCTTTCAACAACATTTTCTGCAATAACTGGTTTTTCCTTTTCATTAGCAGGGGTGGTTGCTTCCAAAGGAAGATTTGAGGCATTAGGCACAGTGTTTGCCAGGGGAGAAACAGACTGTACTCCTTTAAAATCAGCTGCAGCTTCCTCTGCAAGGTAACTAGTATAATCAGTGAAAAAACTCATAAGCACCAGATCAATTGAAATACAAGAAGATGCTAATATATGCATGAAACATCTGTATCATCTTAAAATCTAAGTAGAGAAGCCTTAACCACTAGCACCTCATCATTCCTCAGCATAAGAGAAACACAACTGAGACAAGGTTTTCCATGAAGTCATGCAGCAGCATAGCTAGATCCGTCTTCATATTATTATAAAGCAATTATGCCCAAAGAGGGTTAATGGTTGAAACTAATAATGATGACCCAACACGAAGAGGCACTCCTCTATGCAATATACTGATCAGTGCAACACTGTGCACTCTTTAGAGAACCATGCATGGGTATCAATAGTCCTTTGATGCTTCACAAAATTCTACAAGCACTTTTCATTTTGCATCAGAAACCTTCTGTACATCTCACCTAGTTCATAAAGACCAACAACCAAACATGTAGTCTCTTGCACTTCATTTTCACCTATAATCTGCAGCCTTGAAGACAACCATCTACAATTACAACTCAACTGCCAACAATTATGGAATAGAAATCATTTCCAACTGCCTTTTCATCATGTTGATGTAGCTATATCATGCAAAGGGTCATTTGACAGTTCATATTGAAGATTTTATAATGAGAAATATTACTCTTGGTGGACAAGTTTGCTCTGTTCCCCCCTCTATTCACACAAATCTCTATTCTCTACCATGCTATCTAGTGTATCTGTTCTAACCTATTCATTATTTCATTAAATAAAAGTTGTACAAATTTGTAAAAATCTTCCATACATTGAAGGTGTATTGGTTAGCTGTGTTTTTGCCATGCATATTCTGTGTTTGTGTTTATTAAGATAGGATTGTCTGCTGAACCACCCAGGCTCTGGTTCACTGGTATCATAGTAGAGTTTTGCACATACATGTGCACAACAACAGGAGGATGCCTGCCTAACAACTTCAAGCTTTTGAGAATTCAAATCAATATGTGGCAAGTGCAAGAATACGTTCTTAGCTGCTCAATCAAATCATGCACCCCAAAGCAGATTTATATGGACATTTGCACAATATCATAACTTTCAAGGAGTCCTAGCAATGCCTCTACAACACTTGTTTAAATACCACCTAATTCTGTGTGCTCTTAGGACCCATTTGGTTGCAGGAATTGCTGAAAGCGACAATTAGCTATGCTGGAATAAGCTCACTTCTGGAATTTGCGCATTCTTAAAATAATTTCTGGAATATCACTCAGACCTGTTTGGTTGACCTGGAAAATGAGTGGGAAGATGCATTTTCTATGTTTGATTGCAAGAACTGAAATTGGAATTGGATGATAGCATTGGAATTGGATGGTAGCACAGTTCACATGCCATGGCGGTCTTCATGAAAAAAAATCATACATAAATTTGTAATTCTCATAGAAATTGACAGACAAAAAAAAATTCAATCTGACGTATAGAACCTACCTGCGCTGTTTTAGCAGGCCACTATAGACTTTGTATTCACACCCCTCCTTATCATCACTTTTCTGCGATGAATCTGTACACACCCAAGATAGGTTCAAGAAATCAAGTGAATTTCTCCTGACTCTTGCGTTTTATTTTTGCTTCTGAAGCTCATGGGTTCCCCTTTCAAATGAAAATTTTCATGGTTGTTACTGCTTGAGGCACAACAAATTCATGGTTATAATTGTTTGAAGCAGAATGTTTGTAATAGCTTAAATGGGGTTGGAAGAAGCAAACAATGGTGAATGAAAAAAATGGCCACCATCCTCTGTAAACACAATAATTTTTTCCCTCCAAATGGTAATGAGCAGACCCGACAATACATAAATTGGGGTTTACCAAAAGGACATAAATTGGGGTTTACCAAAAGGTGCAGACCCAACAGTGGATCCAATTGAGTTTATAAAAAAGGTGGAATAGGAATTCATTTCCTATTCCACCTATAAAGAGGGAAGAGTGGCCTGCCTATTTTGGGCTAAAATAAGCATATTGGAATTCTAATTCGATTTTTACATTTTACAAACAAACCTCAAATTTGCACATTCAGGTATTTCAATTTTCTAATTCTTGTTGAATTCCTGCTACCAAACAGGGCCTTAAGATTCAAATCAATGTATCTAATGGTGCAGTCAACATAATTCCCAAAAACATGGGCATCCACTTGCATTTCATCAAAGACCTCTGGCAGCATGGCTTGACACTGCACTTTGGAAGAAACTATGCACCAACATTTAGGCTTCATGTCTTGACCCAACTACTTTCTATGTAAGGAACTATCTTCATTCCAATCAAAAAAACGTTTCAATATCACCACCGTTCTAGGGCCAAAGATCTAGATTTTGAAGTTTTCATCTAAGGTAGTAATAGAAAAAGTGATCCTCATGTTGTAGTTTTGGGAGCAATGTCAACATGCAATGGTGTTCATTTCAGAGTGGTTTTCTTTTGGAGTTATTTCCTTCTCAAAACAATCAAGTAAAATAAAGGATGGGTGTCACTATCGTGTGCATTATCAATCTCCAAATTTCTCTTTCCATTCTCAAAAGCATCTACTCATTGTGCAGCACAAGATTTTGAGAATCTATAAAAGCTGAATCTTCTGGGCAAGAGTTGTTAGGAAGTGGGTTCCAACAAAGAGAGAGAGATTCACATGATACTACAATGTTGCACTGAAGCTAAGAAATTTCCGACACAGAAAGGATGCTGCACTATTGATCAAGGCAACATTTTCGTCACTTCTAGGTGATGCACATAATTTTGATTCTCACGTAATTATGATGTAAAACTCTGTTTTCTACAAGAAAGAGCAGATGATCACCATGATGAAGAATCATTCTGGTTTAGATATGAATGTAATCTCATTAAAAAGAATAAGCAATTTCTGTTTCTAGAGAGCCTTAAAAAGAGCTTCTGCAGAAAGGATCTAAATACATCATTTATATGCCCTTTTAGATTTGTGCAATTTGTTCTCCTTTCAATTTTTTATTGATGTTTGTGCAAATCAATAACACAAAAGCTGTTGAGATCATTAGCATGGAATAAAGGGTAAACTACCTATGAAAAAATTACCAAAGTTATTCTATATTTGTTGTAGTAAACAAATTTTTAGAAGCTTGTTGTATTAGTTGGTTGCATGCAAGGAAAGCATCCTTGTGCATCTTTTCTTTACCCGTGGCTGTGGTCATCTACAAGCATCCATTATGTTTAATTGTGATCAAACGTTTGTTAGCCAATTTCAATGAGCTGATACATAATTAGATCATTTAATGGCTCTTTTTCTCATAGACAAACAATCAAATGAAGCAGGTCAACCACACAATCTTGCATCTATAACCCCACACAAGGGATTACAATCTACTGTTCAGTATCTTGGATGCCACCCAGCCACCTACTTGGACATCTTACTACACATCAGCAATCGCAGACTCATATACATGGGAGTGAGAAGTTAATGCAAACCAAATGCTTCAACAGAAGATTCACTTCATTTTAAAAGTCACTAGCAGCAGTACTGTGACAATTTTTTGGGGTCTTCCATACTCAAAACATTGAACAACATACCAAGTCTTGTATTCCCTATTGAATTACAAAGCCCACACCAAAGAAGCTAGGGCTCTGCAATCCTCTACTAATATCCAATGTCCCAGGGAATCATTAGCATTGATTTTATTAGGAAACCACCTACATGAGAAATGGTGCAGGAGCACCTAGGCTAACCTCTACTAGTTAGTCAATTTTGGCTTGTACTTGACTCTAGCCAAGTCAAGAAGTTAGTGTAATTTGGTTGAGGACCTTAGAAGGTCTTGTTTTATGTTGGTTAGGTGAATTAGTCACTAGGACTAAGGTCACTAATTAACCTTTGTTTGTTGTTATTTCAATTTCCTAGTGTTAGGAGCTTAGCTTAAGTTGGAGTCTTAAATGTGTTCTAAATACATAATGGTTGTTGTAAAGATTCCATAAAGTCATAAATGGCTTTGAATCCATGAAAAATAGGTGGTTATGAGTCCTAGAATATAGGATTGAGGCACATGACAAAGTTGCCAAGTGTTGAGAAGAAGTTGTCTTCAATTTTGCAATTATTGCAAAAGAGTGCATGCCATTCAGGTATCTTTGGATTCCCTAAGTTATAGGATGGTTATGCTGCATCCAATAGGCCCTAAAATGAAGGAAATGGCATCTAATGAGACCTAATATTCGAACACAAAGTATGATGGAAGTATTGTAATAGTTTAGAGAAAGTTTAGAGAGCTCTGCAAGCATTTTTAACAGATTTTTACTGGTGTTTGTGTTGACAGTCATATTTAATGGACTGAACAACTAAATATAATTCTTGATTAGTGTTCTATAAGTTGTTTATGAACTTTTTCATTTGGATATCAGGTCATTTTGAGTTCATCTAAGTACTGGTTTTGGGTGTTTTAGTTCAGGCAGTCTATTTTCAGCTTATTTTGAGTAGTTTAGAGAGTCATGACTCCTCCATGAAATCTAACCATGGATAATCATTCATGATAGATGGAAATGGAAGAGGAGTCATTTTTGTATATATTTTTAGGAGTTAGGAGTTGTGAAAGCATGAAGAACTATATATTATGCTAGGCCCTAGGCGAGTTTGTGCAACCCGGTTAGAGGTTTAGAGGTGAAAAGAGTGAAGAAACATTGTATGGTTGTACGTATCCGTACTGCTCCAGGAATTTTTCATGATGATAAACATCATATCTATCCATTCTATGCATATAGGAGTCATACCAGTCATTTAGGATTTACTTTGAGCAAGTTTGCTATCAAAACCACAGTTCAGTCCTAGAAATCAGGCCTATTAGGCATCTTGTCCTTATTTATAGGAACCCCCTGTACGATCACTTTCAGACCCAGAACCCTTAATGAAAGTTTTAAAACTTCCAAAAGGGTATCCAAATCAAGTTTTAGTTTTTTGAGTTGTTTGGAAAAAATTTACTAAAAAGGGGAAAAACGGACTGGTGAAGACTACAAGGAAATAAACCTATTTTAAGGTCTCTACATGATGAATTGCTGAAGCTGATTGGAAGATGATTCAAGATCCTTCCAAAATAGTTCAAATGGGAAATATTATGATTTTTTACATGATGGAGAAGACCCCTACAATGTTGGAGCATGTTTATAGAGATTTGGCACTTAGAGCCTTCTAAGGGAGTGTGGAGAAGTGAATCAAAACTAGGGTGTTGATCATTCAAGGTGAAGTTTTCAGAGATTGACTCTTATAGAAGAGTTTGAATAGGTCTTAGTTAATGATCTAAGCCTATTGGAAGATCCTATAGAGAAATAGGATACTAGGAGGCAAGTGAAGTCTCTTGGAGGGTGTGAAAACAAGCCTTGGAGTTTTATCTTACACCATATTGGTATCAGAGCCAGGTTGATCAAGCTTGTGGTCAATGCATCAATCTTCTGAATCAGTAGGAGAGAATACACCAGCCCAAGCCATGGTGACTAATGCTGAACTAGCAAAGAAGGTTGAGGAACAAGAAGAGGATAACAATTTGTTAAGACAAAGAATAGCTCAAATGGAGCAGCTCTTGGGTGAAGTCCAAGACAAAGCTGATAGGGTCAAAGAAAAGATTGACCTTAAAGAAGAAGCTGAAGCAAAGGAGAAGGAAGTAGAGTTGGAGGAAGAAGCACCAGCTCCTGATCCTGTTCTTCCTGAAGAGCCATTCTTGAAAGCATTGAAGGCATTGAGTGGCAAGGCTTTAGAAGGTGTTCCACTTTTTAGTGGACAAATGGATCCAGATTCAGTTGTGGATTGGATAGACAGCATTGAGAACCATTTTGAATGTGATGGTATCTCTGAAGCACAAAAGGTAATGGTGGACAAGTCTAGACTAAGAGGTTCAGCTCTTACTTGGTGGAAGTTTGTGCAAACCAAGAGGGAAAAGGATGGTAAAGGTCCTATTGTGACATGGATGGGTATGGTATCCAAAGTCAAGCAAACATATCTTCCTGATGACTATGAAGTCCAAATGCATAGAAGGAGACAAAATCTTAGGCAAAAAGATTTGGATGTCCAAGCATATACCGAGGAGTTTCAAAAACTGTGTTTGAGGTCCAAGGTAGTTGAGGATGAGAGCATCAAGCTAGCAAGGTATTTGAATGGTCTCAAATGGTCTATTCAAGAAGAGATGAGCCTAGTGAACTTCAAATCCATTAGGCAATGCTATCAAATGGCCTTGAAGATAGAGGAGAAGAGCAAGAGAAAGCAAGATAGCTCCAAAGGTAAAGGCAAAGGAAAAGATACAAAAGGTCAAAGAGGTGGCTATGGTGGAAGAAGTTCTGATTCTAGAGCTCAAGGTGAGGTAAAATTCGGTGAGCAGCAAGAAGGAAGCTCAAGTAGAGGTGGTAGAGGAAGGAATTCTAACTCTAACTTTAGAGGAAGAAGTGGTGGTTCTTCACAAAGTGGAAGAGGCAATTATTTTGCCAATATGAAGTGCTACCATTGCAATCAAATGGGGCACCCTGCCTATAGATGCCCTGAGAAAGGTGGCTCATCACAAGGAGGTGATAAGAGAGCTAACCTTGTTCATGAAGACACTAATGCAGCAGCTAAACATTCTGAGATTCCATTAAATTCAGAGGAAGGGGAGAACCTCATGATGAGGAGAACTCTAATCAAGGAACTGGTGAAGGAGGAGCCAAGCCAAAGAAGATCTTTGTTTAGAATCAAATGCAAGATAATGGGAAAAGTATGTAGGGTCATTATTGATTCAGGCTCTACTGATAATATAGTGTCAGAAGAAGCAGTCAGCAAGCTCAAATTGAAAAGGATATCCCATACCAATCCTTACAAGGTCACTTGGCTCAATAAGGGTCAACATGTGTTAGTAAATGAACAAGCATGGGTGGAGTTCTCCATTGGAAGGTACAAAGACAAAGTTTTATGTGATGTGTTGCCTATGGATGCATGTCATTTGCTCCTAGGTAGACCTTGGCAATTTGACCGTCAAGCCATACATGATGGAGGAAAGAATTCCTATTCTTTCAAGAAGGATAATACTACCTTCAAAATTCAGTCATTGTTGGAGGATGCTGAAGTAAAGACAGCAGGTCCAAATGTTCTTATGGTAGGTGAAAAAGAGTTCCTACAAACCATGGAAGAAGGTGAAGGCATAGGGTATGCATTGATGTTGAAACCAAGAGAAGGAGATGAAGACAAGGTGACTAAGAAGACTGGATTACCAAAGGAGATTCAAGGTATGTTGCAGACTTACCAAGGCATTGTAAGTGATGGTCAACCTTCAGCCTTACCCCCTCAAAGAGCCATAAGTCATAGGATAGACCTTATCCCAGGAGCTACCCTACCTAACAAAGCAGCCTATAAGATGACCCCTCAACAAAATGAGGAAATAGCAAGGCAAATACAAGAGCTCTTAGACCAAGGCCTAATTAGAAAGAGTATTAGTCCATGTGTTGTACCCACCGTACTTGCACCTAAGAAGGGAGGAAATTGGAGGCTATGTACTGATTCAAGGGCTATCAATAGGATAACCATAAGGTATAGGTTCCCTATCCCTAGGATTGAAGACTTAATGGATTGTTTAAGTGAAGCAAAGTACTATAGCAAGATAGACTTGAAGAGTGGCTATCACCAAATAAGAATCCATGAAGGAGATGAGTGGAAGACAGCCTTCAAGACTAATGAAGGACTGTATGAATGGCTTGTCATGCCATTTGGATTGTCAAATGCCCCCTCTACATTCATGAGGCTCATGAATGAAGTACTCAAGGACTACATAGGCAAGTTTGTAGTTGTATATCTAGATGATATACAGATTTTTAGCAAGACAAAGAGTGAGCATTTGAAACATCTTGATATTGTCTTCAAGAAGCTGCATGAAGAGAAGTTGATGATCAATTTGGAGAAGTGTGAGTTCATCAAATCAGAACTGGTATATCTTGGGTTTGTTTTATCTCATGGCAATCTGAAAATGGATAAGAGCAAGGTAGAGGCTATCATGAATTGGCCTACTCCAAGGTCAGCAACTGAGGTAAGGAGTTTTCATGGTGTTGCACAATACTATAGGAAGTTTATAAGACAATTTAGTGCAATTTGTGCTCCTATGTTGGATACTATCAGAGGAGGAATGAAAACCAAGTTTGTGTGGAATGAAGATGCTAACAAGAGCTTTGAGTTGTTGAAGGAAAGAATAGCTACCCAACCTATTTTGGTGCTGCCAAGCTTTGAGAAGCTATTCACCATTGAATGTGATGCTAGCAATGTAGCAATTGGGGCTGTTCTAAGCCAAGAGGGTAGACCGGTGGCTTTCCATTCTAAGAAGTTAAGTGAGGCTAAGAGGAAGTACTCCTCATATGACTTAGAGATGTATGCATTGGTCCAAGCTCTAAGAAAATGGAGGCACTACTTGCTTCCCAAGGAGTTCATTGTGTATTCAGACAATCAAGCACTTAGCTTCCTGAATTCACAAGAGAAGTTGAGTCACAAGCACATGAAGTGGGTTGAGTACCTACAAGCCTACACCTTCCATATCAAGCACAAGAAGGGTGTACTAAACAAGGTGGCTGATGCATTGTCAAGAAGAACCCTCACACTACAAGAAATCCAGTTGAAAAGCATGGGGATAGATCATTTCAAGGATCTATATGTAGATGATGAGGACTTTGCTGACATCTATAAGGTATGTGCTGAATACAAGAATCATTTTCATAGCAAATATGTTGATTATACTTTGCAAAGTGATCTCTTGTTCAAAGGGAATCAATTGTGTGTTCCTAGAGGTTCTATTAGAGAGAATTTAATTCAAGAAAAGCATAATGGTGCTTTGAGTGGTCACTTTGGGATCACTAAGACTCAAGACCTTGTTTCACGGTTTTACTTTTGGCCTAGAATGAATCTTGATGTTAGGAGGTATGTGGAGAGCTGTCTAGTATGTCAAAAAGCCAAGGGCACTTCAACAAATGCTGGTCTTTACCAACCACTACCTATTCCTACTAGGCCATGGGAATGCTTAAGCATGGATTTTGTAGTTGGGTTACCCAAGACAAGACAAGGAATGGATAGTGTGTATGTGGTTGTGGATAGATTCAGCAAGATGGCTCACTTTGTGCCATGCAAGACTACACATGATGCAAGTCAAATAGCATCTCTATTCTTCAAAGAGATAGTGAGAATACATGGACTACCAATCAGCATTGTTTCAGACAGAGACACAATATTTATGAGTCATTTTTGGAAGACGCTTTGGCAAAGATTGGGAACTAACTTATCCTTTGGGTCAGCCTACCATCCCCAAACCGATGGTCAAACTGAGGTTGTTAATAGAAGTCTTGGAAACCTTCTAAGATGCCTAACTAAGGAGTATGGACAGCAATGGGATCAGTTGATTGGGCAAGCTGAATATGCCTATAATGACACCATAAATAGATCAACCGGCAAGAGTCCATTTGAAATTGTTTATGGCCTACATCCTAGAGGTGTCTATGAGTTGAGAGATTTAAAAGATGGAGTCAAGGCAAGTGCATATGCTGATGACTTTGCATTTGCTATGCAAGAAGTTCATGAAACAGTGAGGAAAACATTGACAGAGAACACTATAAAACATAAAGCCAAAGTGGATGAAAGTAGAAGGACAGTTGATTTTAATGTTGGTGACTTGGTTATGGTGCATCTCAACAAGTCAAGACTACAAAAAGGAGTCCTCCACAAGCTACAAATGAGAAGGATAGGACCCTGTCCTATATTGGCTAAATATGGTGACAATGCATGCAAGGTTGAACTGCCGGAAGACAGTGGATTGTCACCCATTTTTAATATTGCTGACTTAGTCCATTATAAAGGACCACAACAAGACATGGATCAAACTCTTCATGAAGTGATCAGAGATGTGGAGGATCTCCAATTACCCACTGCTACAGTCATAGGCCCAGACATCGTACTAGATACAAGAGTCTATAAAAAGACAAGGACTTAAGAGTACAAGGAGCATCTCATTAAAAGGCATGGACAAAATGATGTTGATGCTGTTTGGATAAAAGAATCAGAGTTCAAAAAGATGGGATTTGATCCTACCATCATCAATCCAAGGATGGATTGAACTTCTTATTTTGGGGAGGATGGTGCAGGAGCACCTAGGCTAACCTCTACTAGTTAGTCAATTTTGGCTTGTACTTGACTCTAGCCAAGTCAAGAAGTTAGTGTAATTTGGTTGAGGACCTTAGAAGGTCTTGTTTTATGTTGGTTAGGTGAATTAGTCACTAGGACTAAGGTCACTAATTAACCTTTGTTTGTTGTTATTTAAATTTCCTAGTGTTAGGAGCTTAGCTTAAGTTGGAGTCTTAAATGTGTTATAAATACATAATGGTTGTTGTAAAGATTCCATAAGGTCATAAATGGCTTTGGATCCATGAAAAATAAGTGGTTATGAGTCCTAGAATATAGGATTGAGGCACATGACAAAGTTGCCAAGTGTTGAGAAGAAGTTGTCTTCAATTTTGCAATTATTGCAAAAGAGTGCATGCCATTCAGGTATCTTTGGATTCCCTAAGTTATAGGATGGTTATGCTGCATCCAATAGGCCCTAAAATGAAGGAAATGGCATCTAATGAGACCTAATACTCGAACACAAAGTATGATGGAAGTATTGTAATAGTTCAGAGAAAGTTTAGAGAGCTCTGCAAGCATTTTTAACAGATTTTTACTAGTGTTTGTGTTGACAGTCATATTTAATGGACTGAACGACTAAATATAATTCTTGATTAGTGTTCTATAGGTTGTTTATGAACTTTTTCATTTGGATATCAGGTCATTTTGAGTTCATCTAAGTACTGGTTTTGGGCGTTTTAGTTCAGGCAGTCTATTTTCAGCTTATTTTGAGTAGTTTAGAGAGTCATGACTCCTCCATGAAATCTAACCATGGATAATCATTCATGATAGATGGAAATGGAGGAGGAGTCATTTTTGTATATATTTTTAAGAGTTAGGAGTTGTGAAAGCATGAAGAACTATATATTATGCTAGGCCCTAGGCGAGTTTGTGCAACCCGGTTAGAGGTTTAGAGGTGAAAAGAGTGAAGAAACATTGTATGGTTGTACGAATCCGTACTGCTCCAGGAATTTTTCATGATGATAAACATCATATCTATCCATTCTATGCATATAGGAGTCATACCAGTCATTTAGGATTTACTTTGAGCAAGTTTGCTATCAAAACCACAGTTCAGTCCTAAAAATCAGGCCTATTAGGCATCTTGTCCTTATTTATAGGAACCCCCTGTACGATCACTTTCAGACCCAGAACCCTTAATGAAAGTTTTAAAACTTCCAAAAGGGTATCCAAATCAAGTTTTAGTTTTTTGAGTCGTTCGGAAAAAATTTACTAAAAAGGGGAAAAACGGACTGGTGAAGACTACAAGGAAATAAACCTATTTTAAGGTCTCTACATGATGAATTGCTGAAGCTGATTGGAAGATGATTCAAGATCCTTCCAAAATAGTTCAAATGGGAAATATTATGATTTTTTACATGATGGAGAAGACCCCTGCAATGTTGGAGCATGTTTATAGAGATTTGGCACTTAGAGCCTTCTAAGGGAGTGTGGAGAAGTGAATCAAAACTAGGGTGTTGATCATTCAAGGTGAAGTTTTCAGAGATTGACTCTTATAGAAGAGTTTGAATAGGTCTTAGTTAATGATCTAAGCCTATTGGAAGATCCTATAGAGAAATAGGATACTAGGAGGCAAGTGAAGTCTCTTGGAGGGTGTGAAAACAAGCCTTGGAGTTTTATCTTACACCAAGAAAATGCCACAATGACTGTGTACTGTAGTAAATTAGATTTCAAATATTGCCATAATGGTTGCATGTAAGGAAAATATATTTTTGTGTCATTTCTTCAATCATGTTGCAATAGATTTGTGGCTACCAACACTGATTCCATTTAACTAGGACCCTAGGTTTATTAGTCACTTGGGGAGAGATTAGATAGTCAAGTAGATCAATCTGCAGCTTATCATTAAGACATATAACACAAAATGGTGGTCATCAACTGCACACACCCACTATTCAAGGTGGTAAGAAGAGCAAAATTGTACTTCTATGGCAGCTCTGAATTTAATTTCCACAACTTACCAAAGACATGATACAGCCAGTCCAATATCAACTACAAAACTTTAGACAACCTTGTGTACGTGTGAACAATAATTTATGCTAAAGTGCAATCCCCTACAGCATCTCATATTCTAGCATTTGCAATCTGGCATGCTTCCATGCAAACATCAGCAACCCTTCTCATGACAATTGTCAAAATTCACAAACTTGCAATCTACAGCCTAGCATATGTTGTCATTGCCCACCATTTCACCCAAACTACAACTTGGAATGCCAACTATGAGAAATCTAATGCAACGCACTTGATTGGTCAAACAACATTAAGTCATGGAATTGGAAACATTCTAAAATTGCTTTCTAGTAACATTTAAGTAACCGTATTTTAAATAAGGACATTCTGGTCACATTAGAGATTGAATGGTTGAAGTAATATACTAGCCCAACCAAACTATTTTAATGTGTGTGTCCCTCTCTAGTCACAAGACTCTTATTCTTCACCTTGGTTTTTGTATACATCCATTGTATACCCCCTTCGTTATTTCATTGACAAGATGCACCACACAGTTGCTTAAGTGGTAATCCATTAAATGTGGATGTTCTACAATCGTGGGTTTTTGCTAAAGACGGGATCATCTGTCAGAACACTTAGAATCGAGATCATATACACCCATAGATCCTGTGAACATATTCCACAAAAAACCCAACTTTATGTCGCTCATTAATACAAGTACAACAGCATTTGCATGCAAATAAAATCTTCCTCATCAGCAAATCAAATGTCAAATGCAACTATTTGCCCCACTATAAGAATGCTGTTTACAAGGCTGCTTCATAACATTAAGAATATGCAGTTTACAATAATGATGACAACGATTTTTTTATAGCCTTTGGGAAAAAATTGGTCTCTAAGACCTGTCAAGACGAAGCATTCAGTTTTATATTTCATCTTTTGACATTGTTGTACGAATTATGTCGCCACTGCTGTTACTTCTATACCTCTGCTATCCATGTCACATAGCTCTTCAAAGTTGAAATAGGCATGCTTTGATTATTCTTAACATTTCAGTCTTTATTTATTTCAATACTATTTTAAATCCGAAAAGTGCATATAAAGCTGCCTTATTGAATCTATAAAATAATCTTTTTGGAAGATCAACCGGCCCCTGCAAAACTTAATAAACAAAACCATGAAACATGATTTCTCAAATTTAGAAACAATTCACTTAAACTTCAATAACGCTCTTCTAGTGCCAGACCAACCCGCTCATCCTCCAATGATGTAACCATAAAGCACTGGTCAGAAACTACATATTCTTGCATATCACAATATTATGCCAATTTCTCCATTCCCAATATTGAACATGGAATGTTTCAATATTTAAGTCTAGAAGGTGATCACTTTGAAAATGTTAATTTATTTCCTTTTGAACATATTTTTACTGTTTGAAAGTTTGCTTTATTCTTTATCCACAAAATTCCAATGCACCCACAAGCATCATTTATTGTTCTACTAATGATTGTTAGTCTAAATTTTGAAATTCTAGTGACTGGTTTTATAAACATCTACCAGGGACTGTTGCCACCCAACACTTCTGATGAAAAAACACCCCTAACAAACCAATGCTTCAAAATCAAAAAACAAAGGCTTATCAGGAAAAAGTTTCAACACCCAAAAAACATATATATGAACAAGGTCGAGCAATCTATATTATGAATAAGCTTGAGCAATTTATATAATCTACTTGGCTATCATTGGGCCTTTGACGACAACTAGTTTTCACGTTCCCATCAAATTTTTTTTTCTGCTCTTACATAAATCACTCCTTCAGATAATTAGTTTACCTGAGAACAATTGTCTGTTTATTTATCTCGACATAGTTCTTCCAATCACAAAAGCTTTGAAGCCATTGCATCCTCACTGCAGATTTTGGGAAACTTCATGAAACAATATGGTCCCCTAGTTCCAATTGACTACAAGTAGAGCTAACTAGAACATTGCACCATTTATAAAGTATTACAATCAAGTTAAATGGAGACTTGCCTATGCAACCACCTGGCAGTAGACACTCTTTTCTGAGGGGGTTATACTTCAAGATTCAGGTTGAAAGTATAACAATGAGCCTATCTAAAACACAATTTTTAAGACTGGTGAAATCACATGTATCTCACTGATTATATGCATCAATAAACACAAACATATTTTAAATTAGGCCAAGCCACGCCAAGCTAAAAATATCAGAGGGTACTTACCAACCAGACGAGCATCACATTTTTCAATCCAGGTGTTAAATGCCGAATTGCCAGCATCCAAAGCAGAGCCTGCTTTGAAAGCAGCCTTAGCAGTTTGATACTCCTCCAATGAGAAACAAGCAATACTGTACCAACAAATATATATTTGAATAACATTAGAAATTTCAAACCAACCATACATTATGGAATCATGAAAGCACAAAGATGAAGAGAAAAGTGACTACCCCTTCCGCAAGTATGCCTTTGACACAGATGGATCCAACTCTATTGCACGGTTTGCATCAGCTACAGCATCTATTTAACAACAAATCATTACAAACAAGTCATCAGTCAGAATAAATTTTATTTGACAAATCAAAAAAGTTATTGTGTGTTTAGTAATAAAAGTGAAAATAAATTTCAAATATTCAATTCAATGTCATGGGTCGAAAAAGGGTGTCTTGCCATTGAATATTTCAAGGAAGTAGAGTCGAAGGAGTTAAATAATGCAATTTTATAAAGACCCAAATTTTACACAAAAAAATGATTTAACAGATGTTTGCAACCTAGTGACTTTTCTCTACAGCTAAACAGCACAAAAGCATTGCTTCATGACCAAATAAGCTTAAAAACACAAGCACAAATCTTAAATTGTTCAAATACCATATCTTGCAACTCTAATATTGATCCTATATTATACACTATTGTAACTCTGAACCCATTCTTATAACATTAACACAGTTGTAAACCTGAAATCATTCACATGCACTCCACTCAATTATATTAAAGTTTAAACTAGTAACATTTCACTAATGAAATGACAAAAGGTGGACTACCATACCAATTCAAAAAAAGTGCACTCAACGTGATTTGACTTATATCATTAAAGAAGTTAAATTCAGTACAACTATGCCACTAATCTCACTCATTTGTTGGATTGACAATTTAGGTAGCTTCAAGACAACAATACTTTCATAACATGTTAAAAAAATAATGCAAGCTAGGTACAAAGGTCGATGGAGGTACAGACCTCAAGTAATACAAGCATTTTTGTGTACTCATAAGCAAATGAAGGTTACTGAAATTGAAAACAATTGAGAACATTCATCATAGAGATTGTTGTTACCTAGACACACCATATTATTCTACTCACAATTAACTTTCTTAGACAGCATTTAAGCAGGTTGTTTCAAATGATGTTTAACTATTTTCTTGAACAAACATATAGGAGCAGCAAATTGAACTCCTCAATTATTTTATTTTAAATTTGTATTGAAGTGTGTAACGGAATCGCGATTGAAAAATAGATTATTGATTTGATCAAAATAGCTTATTGAATTGATCAAAACCAAGTTTATTGATTTGATCAAAATAAATTGTAAAAAATCCGAACACTCCAACAAATCTACATTTTTGTTATTAGATAGGACCTGATATCACAGGTTAAAAATAAATGGATAATAAAGACACTGCAAATGTGACCATCTTGCGCTTAAAAAGTTTTAAAGAGGCCAGAACTTTGGTAAAAAACAATTAAAAGAGACATATTATCAAGAATGTAAGATATTGCTAATTAACCATATCAAGATTATGACTGAATATGTCTCAAGAACCCAATTTGCATAGGCAGACTATCAATCAATGGCTGAATGTTTATTTAACAAACATTAAACCATAGTAACCTTACACTAATACGTTAGTAAAATTCACATGCCTGGGTTTAAAATGGATAACTTCTGCAAAATCTCAAGATATTAAAAAAACATATTATCTGTAAAAAATAGAGAAAACCTTGATTTGCTAGGTCATGTCAAATTTAGTGTAGAGTGAGAAATAAACATAGTGCTTTCTTAAATCAAAATTATTGCACTTTTACCTACAAGGGCTTAGGTTAAAAAAGAGTGGTCCTATAAAGTCACAAGCACCAAACTTACTGTTGTTTCAGGGGAAGAAACATAGCCTTTACATAAACCCTTGTAAGGATATAAATTAGAAGTAAAACCCTCATTAATATGATAAGTTTTCACTTTAAAAAATCTATTCATCCTTATTTAAAAAGAAAATATATAAATTATTAGCCTTCACAGATACATATACATAAACTAAAAATGTTTCCAGAATCACTTTTCAAAAAAAATTCCAAAACAGCACAGAAAATCATGGTAACTTCATACAAAAAGGGAGCATGCATGTCCACATCAGTAAAGCTTCTCAGCACTAAAAACATTGAATATTCACATACAAAAGAAACAAATAATTCTAAAGAATATTTAAAACCCCAAACATAAAATAAGACATACATCCTAAGATTATAATTACCGGAAATCACTCTCATTTAATTGATTCTCTATTGAACACAAAACCCAACTCTTCGCAGTTGACAGATCTTCCAACATGCAAAAAACTATAACTTGCAGAGACTTTTAACATAGTTCTCTAGATCAATGAACCAAAAAACAAGAAAACAAAGCATCGTACTTCACAGACACAAAACATAAATGAGTCCAAAGAAAACACATTACCAACCACAGCTAGACACCACTACAAGACTGATTCATACACTGGTCATGTGCAATATCCTCTTGCAACTAGAAAGTCAATACAAGATGGCAATAACAAAATTGGATACAGAGATACTTTCTTAGAGATATCATTAAAATCAGCAGGTATCAGCAAGCAAAGTCTATAGCCCGATTTAATCAAAAAAGTTGCTATATTGTTTGACTTTGATATAGATACAAAGAACAAATATTACATTGTCACTACTGTATTAAGACATAGATTCAAAATTGCGGTTTAGTCATTTATTCTTTCAAAAAGAATCGTGACCATCCAAGAGATTGATAAAGTGCTAGAAGACCTTAAAATCCAAAAAAATTGCACTCAATCACTAATGTTTTCATTAAAAGAAACCCAATCCAAATTAGGAACTATTAATAAAACGCAGGCATGTAAGATAATTTATACTTTAAAGGTAGAATCATATGCGCTGAACTATACTGATGAAGACCAATGTTAAAAAGCACCAAGAGGCAAGCTAAATGCTAATTTGTATCTGTATGAATATACCTGAGGTCTTGCTAGTTAAACTCACAAATCCAATTCTAAATGCCTTCAACACAGAAGACAAATCTCGGGGCACAAACCCTGGTGAATTGACAGAAAAGTTATCCCTAGAACAGTACACATACCGATGTCAACAAAGATATTTCTGTATCCGGTAAAACTAGTCAGAGGACCTGTAGTGAGAAGATTTATGAATCTAAAGAACGTTTACTACTTCAAAAGAACCAAAGCCTCCGAATGACTTTTCCTGCGAAGATTTCTAAATCTAAAGAATATTTTCTATCATACAAAAGGCGCAAACCTGTTGCATCCCATAATGACAACAAAAGGATTCCTACATTACCATTAATGATTAAAGAGAACGGAGACAACCATACACGTTGTTCTGAACTTTAAACTCATAATTTCCTTAACAAATACGGAGTACAAAGAAGCTCTTTTATCTTACAGCCTTGTAATAATAGCTAACAACTTGACTCACAAAAATGAAGAGCTTCCCTTTAAGCTAGGTTAAAACCGCAAGCTAACGGCTGAAATTGACCCTAAAAAGAATATACAACATATCAAAAATCTGTAACTTCTTATTGAAACGGATAGACCTCTCGTTAAGAAGAAGAAAGAGCGGAGAGTGAGGAGACGCCTGAAACCCTAACCAAAGCTGCAATTTTTCATCGAAACAGATGGACTTTGGATTAGCAGAAGGAAACCATAAACGCACCTGTAAAATTCTCGAGCTTGATATTAGCTTGCGCTCTGTTGACGAAAAACATGGCGTTGGAAGAGTCCAGGCGTATTGCCTGTGAATAAAGGTCCACGGCCTTTTCGAAATCCTCATCCACAAAGGCTTCATTAGCCTTTTTCGCGAGATCTTCGGCCATTTCTCTTCACTTTCGCAGGTTCCAACCCACGCCCTTGCTCTCCGATACTGCGACCAAAGACCGACCGAAATGCAGTGCTTAGAACACGGCCTAAAACCCTCACCAAGCTTATTGATAATGACTCAGAATGAGACTGCAATGAGAGACCTTGATCCGACTATTTTCACAAATAATAATTACAGATTGGGTTCTGTAATCTGGTAGGCTTTCCTAAATATAAGCAGCTCTCTGTCTGGAAACTTCCACTGCGTTTTTACGAGTCGTCTCCAATAAACTATATTTAGTTCGTTGCTTTACAGAATTTTCTTTAATCCTTCGTGGAAAGTGTCGAGTTCCTCGGAGGGACAACGGGTCGCGTCCGAGGGATAGGAACGCGCATTTGGATATTTCCAAATTGGTCGACCAATTTCTCACGAAGCTTGGGTTGTGCAAATAATACAACTCCTAGCAAGTGCCCCAAGAGGGAAGTGTGTCTTTAAGAATTTAGACTTTAATTTCATGTTAACACACATTTAGCATTAATCAACCAATCCACTTTCAAGAGTATTACTTAAAAAGTTGATGGGTTTTATGAATTTTAAAAGTATATAGTCTTCTAACATTATTCTTTTAAATTATAATTAATTTATGTTATTTTATTTTAAACTTCTTTATGCAAGGAGTATTAGACAAGAAGTAGATAGTACTTATTAGCTAGATTAACTGTGTAAATCGGTTATAAACAGAGGTCTCAGTTTAAAAAATGTAATTAGCACAATAAAGCCATGGGAGCTAAATTAATTTGAAAAATGTACTAATGTCGAAACAATAAATGGGACAAAATCCTATCCCACAAATACCTTGATCCAAGTGAGCGTATAAACATTTTTAGAACTATTAACGCCCTAAAGGATGTAGGGTATGGAACTTCATGCTAGAATGCATAAACATAATTACAAATAAACTTTCATGGGATACTAGACAAGGTAATAATGCTTTGTTTTGGGACGATTCTTTGGGCAGCTACTCTCCCATATATGAAAGAATGTAACCGGATATTAAAAATTCTCTCTCCAAACTATGGGGCAAAACTCTATAACAATTATATATAATTTTTGGAAGGAGATCCTAGTACAAAATGGTAATGGTGATCATTGGATAATACACCATTGTCAAATGAAGAACGTACTATATTATTATCCATCTTATCCTCTAGAAAAATCAAACCTCAAAACTTTTGAAGACTCACTGGTCTAGCTAGGTTCCAAATTTGGTTCTTATGAGGTCAAAGAAGGATATCAAACAATTATGGACAGAAAAAATTGGACTATCATAGATCTACCACTTCATTTATGCTAGGATAAACTCTGCCTACCTAAAGCAAGTATGTTCACCTGAACTACACTACAAAAATGTATACTTAAAGGATAATGGTTTAAGAGAAATAGTTTTGAAGGCCCATCATGATGTGTCCTTTGTGAATCTCGAGAAAAATCTGTAGATCATATCCTCCCAAATTATCCATATGCTCTTAAATGTTGGCATTAGCTACTTGAAAAATTATGACTTCGGCATTCCCTTCCAAATAGCATTCTGGATTTATTTAAAAGTTGGCCAGCTCCTTTTAAAATTAACACTTTTTCCTCCATCAGCAAGATTGCACCCTCAATCCTAATTTGGGAACTTTGGAAAGAATCTAATCACATAATTTTCTAAGATGAGAAATTCAAAACTAAAAATCTAATCATAAAGATCAAAGCAAGTATATTAGAGATCACAAATAAATGTTTAAGACAAATCAAAGCCTTAGACAGTACTTTCTCCAAATGGGATACTATAATAAAAAATGATTGGCATAACTTTAACATCCAACCGCGCAATGCTAAAAGAGAAAAGGATACTTTAATAGCTAGATAAATCTACCAATGGTTCCCCCTAGAACTCAACTAGCATAAATTGAACATTGATGGTGCCTCAAGAGGCAATCTTGGTAAGGTAGGTATTGGTTGCATAATCCACATTTGGAGTAAGCAAATCTAAGGAAAGTTATCTAAACCTATTAGAATAGCCACAAACAACATAGCAAAACTAGAGGCCTTTTCAGAAGGTCTAAAAATGTGCAAATCCTTGAACATAATATATATATATATATATATATATGGAAATAAAGGGTGATTCTTAGATCATTATCAACTCCCTAACAACTAACTCACCCCAAATTGGTTAAAAAATCCAAATTGCAAAACACATTAGGATTACTAAAATACTTCAATAACAACAATATTTATCATATTTATAAAGAAGATAACTGACAAATCAGCTAATCAAGGAGTAGATGGATCAAATATTTACAAAGTCACCTCTGCCCCTTAAACTACAAAAAATTATTCAACTTATAATTGAAACAACATTCTTCATAACTAGCTAAATTGTGATTACTTATGCATAAAATATTATAAGGGCAAATTTCTCATAATACAGATCAATATATAATCTAGTTTTATGATAACTATGAATAAATAATTACATGATTAAAGTAATTATAAATATGATTATATGTTCATATCTATCTTAAGAATAGATATAGATACTGATTTGTATATGAGACAAAATTTTCTCTTACTATTATTTATGTGTAATTAACCTTCGCATTTAGTTTAATCCTTGATTCACAATTTAAAAATTTATATACTCTTTCACACACACACACACACACACACACACACAGAACAAGAATGCATGATTACATTATTGTAAGTTAGACTAGCATATATATTTTCTTAACCTATTTTAATAGTAAGAGTCCTCTCATTAAGAAACAATGGCTCCTGAATAAAATATACATTACATAAGGATTACTAGGATTGAGTCTCACAAATGGTCGCATTCATATGAACCCCATAACAAGCACGTTATCGATACTCTTGAGTCTGAAATTTTTAGAATTCAAGATTTAAATATTGTTGAACTATGGGGTGGACAATCTAAATTATAGGCTCTATTGGAGTTCTTACTGGTAAGGAACATATCATATGGGCTTAAACTTGATACCAAGAAGTGTAAGACATGGACAAGCCTGAGGATTAACTAAATCCTATATTCAACAAGGCTAAATCTTAGTTTTGGGCCAACATTAAGAGATTCATTAGGACTCACTTCACTTTAGGCTCTGCAAGGCCAAGGTGGGCAAACCTTAGGGATTGATCTTATTATCTTGATATTCTTCTCTTCAAAACTATCCCCTACAGTAGAAATGGTCAATGTTCTTCTATGATTTTCTTATAAACTTCCTAATCATAGTAGCTAACTATAATTAAAAGGAAAGGAAAAGTAAACAAGTAGCGACCAACACTTCTAGTTCATCATTACATAAAATGGTAAATTGATTGTTTATAATTTTTGTATTTAGCAACTATATGAATCATCAATTTGCAACTTAAAAATGAATGTAGAGTGTCTTATCCATTGTTATATAGATTCAAGATCAACAACTTAGACCTATTTAGTCAACTTGTAACTAAATCTATCAACAGTAAGCTCTACGTTTCATTCTTATCATATCCTTCTTATAAATCCTAAGCCTTATCAGTTATAGAAAGCAATTACTTAATTCTTTGAATTAACAACAATCAGTAAGAGATACAGAATTCGTTCAAACTAAATTAAACTAAAAGGAACTTGTTCATTTCAATCTCAAGATCAAAGATGTGTAAAGAAGGAAACAAAACTCAAAAACACAGATATATAGAGAATTTCCTTCTTGTATTGATTTTCTTTGAAAAGTTTTACAATACTGATAGAGACTCAAAAATAACTCAGAACTTGACAACTAATATTTGATATTTACTATATTCTAGAGTATACGAAACTGATTGCATTCAGATAATTACCAAAAATAGACAGAATGCAAAAAGGTACATAAAACATGGAAATTCCTATAGACTCTCAACCTCTACTCCACATCTTGGGAATCCTTATATAAAGAATTGCAACAAGCTTTAGATGGGAGGGTAGGTGTCAAAACTATCCAATCAAAACAAAAGCAAAAAATCTTTAAAAGTTACATTAATACAATTGTTGCAGTTGAAGAACAAACAGGAAAGTGGGTGCACAAAGTAGATGTAATTTATGGCAAGAGCCTTTTCTTTAATTGTGTGTCCTCTTCTATCTCCTTCTATCTTCTCGTAGCAGATTCATAGTTGTTTATGTCTAATCATCCTCTTGGGATGGTAGAGACTTGATGTCTACAATCAATTCCCAAATAACTAAATTTGATTCTACTTCTGGCCAAGTGGCATCCCTTACTACATTTAATTCTTCTACACATTTATTCCACTTAGAATCAGTAATAGCCTTCACCTCTCTAGAGACTTTACTCATATTTGATTCAATTCTAAAAAGAAAATCAACAAAATCATATACAACATTTATATCAGTCTCATTATAAGAATATGCCAAAAACGTTGGATGCCTCAAAATATCTCCAAAAGAAGACCATTCCTACCATTCCTTAAGATCTCCATTACTATTTATTATACTAGGAATAAAATTTGGTATTCCCAGCAATCAACTTCATTTTGCCTTGGATTAGTTGCAACTTTCCTATGAAGAAACCATGCAACTCCCTTGCCCTATTTATCATCTTTATGGTATTAATGATTACCAACTTGGGTAAATCCTTTTTCTGGGGTAATAGAGGGACCAGATTTATCAAAGAATTGAGCATAGGGTCCCCAAGTTGTGATTGGAGGGGATAAAAGGTCTAATGCCTCTGAGCATTTGTATTCAGCTCCCTGCAGGCTTATGTAGTTGTTGTGCACAATTAGTGAAAGAATTTGTAAGGCACCAATCTTGTGCATGAGGAAATTCTGCATTGTCTTTATCTCCAACTCCTTATCACCATCTCATTCATCAATATCCATATGTTGGGCCTCCCCTACAGCTTTAATGCTCAGCTTCAATCTAAATTTCACCATCCTTTACATCTGTAACAAGTCTGGTTACAACACTTAAGCTCCTTATTTCTTCTTCCATGTCAGCAATTTTCTTTTCCAAGACATAAGTCCTTTTCAACTACTCTTCATATTTGTGCCTTGCATCAATGGATATACTATAGGTTGTGTATAATTGTTCTTGTAATGTATCTGTTTTTCTCTTCCCCATTAATGATGTTGTATTCACCAAATTGTGGATTTGGTCATTGGATACAATAGAAACATTCTAAAAGATCACATTTCCCTGGGGGGACTCCTTTATTTCCATAAGAGTTGGTTTATTATCATCTGGAGCCATGCTCCATATTTCCTTTGTTTTGTTGTCTATGTTGAATCCAAAGCCTTGCAACTCACCATTGATATTAGTTTCTTCAAAAGAAACTTATCTTTCTTGTTTCCTTATCTAATCCAACATAAAAGTGGAACTAAGTTCCCAACCAAGAAAGAGTAACATTCCACTTCTTGTCACCAATTCTCTTGCCTCCTCTATTGTGAGATTCTCACTGTTGGGCTCATAATCCTGCAACCTCTGTACTAGTTTTGCAATTTTCTTAGGTGAATCCCCAGGTTGCAACTGCAGGGCAAGTTCATTTTGTTTTACCTTATAAAGGAATGACTTAAATTCATCAGAATTTACAAATTGGTCATCCTTAGTGGACTCTTCATCCTGGATTATTCTTTCATCCAACATTTGGATTTGCAATTTAATCATGTTGGGGATTTTTTCATGCTCACCTGCCTGTTTGATTAGATTTTTATGTCTAATTGTATCAAAGAATTTTGATCCTTGAGGCACGATTTGCAATGTCTTTCCTCTAACCTTATCAGGGATATGAATCATCTTCTGTTTCTTTCTTCCTTGAGCCCATGAAGAGCTCTCTGGTTGATCATCTTCAACCTCTACAGTTATAACATCCTCCTATTAAGGTGGTGGTGTTTCTGCTCTATCTCTAAATTTTGCAGGTACTTGAGTCATTAGCTCATCAAAATTATCCAGGCACTTGTTGTATCTATCAAGATATGGTACATCGTGGTGGAAACCCTTGAATGATGGGTTTGTAGCCTTTGTGGATTCTTCTATCTTCATTATCCTTTTCCAATTCTGAGTCCTCTCCCTATACACCTTTGTTTGCAGGCAGTTCATGATGCAATTTTCTTCCCATATTTGTTTGCTGTTAGGAAGGGTGTACTTCCTCATTTGTTTAAGAGCAGTCCTCACCAAATCATTTGCATCATAGGTTCTGGTTGGGGTAGAGGGAAGTTTAAATTCAGCTAAACATTGATCTATTTCTTATGACATCATTTCCTACTAGAAAATCACTTATTTTTGTGTTTCTGGCTACAAAAGAGCCTTTCCTGACAACAGGACCTAGATACTCTTTGTTCATCATTAGTAATTACCAGAAGAATTCTAACTAGCCTAGTCTTTCAAAGACATGCCTAGGTAATACACAGGGAGGCTAAGGACAACAAAACACTCTTATAATTGAAAAGTTTTCAAATAAAAATAAACTAGCCCAATCATGGCTAAGTACCTTATCTTCATTTGGGCAGCAGATGGTCTAATTAACATTCTTACCCCTATAGGTACTCTTTCATTTATATCTATTAACACATTCATAATTGGAAATAACATATCATTATAGAAAGCAATAGTACTAGCATAGGGATAAAACCTTTGCCAAAAGTGAGTCCATAATTGCATAGGCAAGGTTTCTCCATTCTCCTTAGTAATCTCGATGAAGTCTGGACTGATGTGCCCTATGTTCTTGAAGAGGATGATGTGCATCAACAATGAATAATGAAAAAACCTTAAGTTTCCCATGTCCCCTTTCTCAGTTGTCTCAATTTCCTCATGCATTCTATCAATGATGCATTCCACAAAATCATAACAAACATTATGATTTGGATCCTGGATATCCAAAGCTATGATATATACATAACCTAGGGCATTCATGGTACCATCGACTCCCAGTACCTTCTCAATCCTAAAGATGGTGTATCTAAAATATTTGTAGAAGAATTCTAATGGCATTAGTCCCCCTACCTTCTTGGGAAACTCTCACTTTTCTTTCTTTAATTTAGGAATGTGCCTCCTCATGACAGTTCTAGTGTAGAAATTTTTGGAATTCTTAAATGTTTCATTCATTTTTTCTTTCTCAATTTTCTTCACGAGGGGCCTTCCTAGGTTAAAAACTTCAGCAAAGGGCTCCCTATCCAATCTATAGAGGACACTCATATCTTTTCTATGAAAGGCCTTGGTAGTCGGATTATAAGACTTAATCAATGCTTCTACTAAATCAACATCAATTATCATCTCTGACATTATTAATTTGCCATGTTTTTGATCCATGGGTTACAAATTGGAGACTTTGCATACCTATTCTAATACAATTACCAAAATAACTCATTCTCATTAGTCTCAAGTACAATGGCCTCCTTGTAGAAGGAGTATACATCTTTAAAGATATGGGCATTCAGAGTTTGAGCATGTGAGGACCCTAGGAGAAAATACACCCACTCTTCTACATATAACGTTGCTAACTTTGGCTTTAATTTCTCTGTGGCCTATGAAGATCCTTCCACATCAACCTATGCTATCATCTTTCCTTCCTCTTGTGCCATGATATTTGTAACTAAAGATTTTGGAATAATTATCTGTCAATACTGGCTCTAAAAACTCTTAAAATTCTTACAAAATTTTGGCGCTCAAATTCTTGTTCATGACTTATGAAAAATAGTGTAACTAAGGAATTAGTTACATCAACCTTTTAATGGAGTTAAGAATTTAGAGGAGCATTTATGTATCTTAATGTCAATGTGCGTGAGAAATTTCAAATTTTGCAAAAGTGCAGAGCCACTACATGTATAGTCGGTCATTTAAATCTTTCATGGATCTTTTGACAAGACAATTTCTAAAATCATACTAGGGTTTCCAATAGTCACTTTTCACTTATTTTTTCCTCCTTACGACCTGACAACCGCAACATCTTAACTTTTTCCACCACTTCACGATCTTTTCTTTGTTGTTGATAACTAATTGTGCGACCAAGAGACCATAGGTTCTAATCCTTTATTTTGCTTCAATCATGCAGTCATCACCTTATGTTAGCATCAAAACCTAACATTAGTGACCTTGAGACCACGTTCAATTCATGAAGTCACATGTTACCCCACATTATATAGGGAATCGATAACATGAGGGAGTAAGGTAAGGGAGGGAACCATCAATCCATCAGTAAGGTAGGGAGCCAACGATAAATAGAGAATAGGGAAGGCCAAGTGATAGAGAACACAGAGGCAGGGACCAATGCTAGGGGCCCATAGATAAGGTAGGGGCAATCAATAGAATGAACTTGTTGATGCAGGTAGGAGCAATCAATAGAATGAAGTTGAGGCAGTTAAGTGTTTTTTAAACTTTGCTCTTGCGACCTAGCAACTCTTACATTTAGCTTCAACTTTTATTGCATCACATGGTCATGGTCAAACTTCCTTTTCATTTTAACTATGCAACCAATCGATCAAACCCTTCTAATTGTCTTTGTTGGGTCACTAAGTAAATAGTCCTTATTCCTTTTGGTGATGCGACTGGGCGAACAAATACTTATGTATCTTTTATAACAATGATCACCGGGTCACTACTTACTTCTTTTACCAATTAACTAACATTGCAACCACGTGATTCAACATTTCTTTTAAATCTTTTGCCATTTCGTGGTTAACCACAGACCTTAATTAGCCAGGTGCCCAACCGAGTGATCAAACCAATCTCCCAGTTGCATCCACACTTTGATAAAACACTTTTTTGAAGGCGATCACGAGATCAAGGTAACCTTAACTGCCTTGCTCGATCATAGCTAAGAAAATATTTTACCATCAACCCGCTACGACTCAAAGATCAAAGGGAAATCTTGACTTTGTTGGGTTGCACCCTTCGTTGTTGTAGTTTGATTAGGATCCTCGACCATGCAACTAGCCATAGTCACATGGTCACACATTTAAAACAAAAAATCCTTTATTAGAAGATAAAAGATACAAAGTAAAGCACCACTCTTAGGTATTTGAATTTTTTTTTTTAAATAATGAAAGTGGTGAGCCTAAAAATGAGTTTATGCTTAGGGTAAAGCATAATCATGAAAATCTTACAGAAACCCCAAGTACCTGGCATAAATAATCAATCTTAAAATAAGGTTTTTGCCAGGGGATAAAAACATACTGTGATTAATTCAATTTGCTCAAAGGTTTAGACAATTTGACAACATAACTTGGGTAAAAAGGGCTATTGGAAAAGAGGGCTAATAGGCTCAAAGATTTTCAAACACATTATATCTTCTTCATATTCAACTTGTCCCTTTTCCTAAATCCTCATTCTTTAATATTGAAATTAAATATTCCTATTCATACATTCACAAGACTATTTTTAAAAGTCAAATGACTTAACTACAAACACTGACTAATATTAATAGAATTAGGAAGTTTATTGCAATTGCAAGATTTCAATTACCCTGTCAAGAGATCTACATGCATCATTCTAGTAACACTAATTTATGTTTTTTCTCTAACATTCATGAAGAATTTGGTGTTAGTTGGCTCGTATGTGCAGAACAGGGTGCCTAGGTCCCTAGAAGCTTTTTATCAACTCAAGACTTATTCACAAGGCTTATTATATTATTCATTTTCTTAATGAATGTATCAAGGGCATGTCCTTGCATCAATATATGTAAAAGAGGAATGTATCAAATATATGTTGAGATAATGGGTGTTGCACACATTGCATAATATTGTTATATTGTATTATTTTATTTTATTATGTAATGTTGCACCTAGATGGATGTGCAACATGTAAAGATTCCCATAAGATATAATTGACGAGTTGTATAGTAACATTGTGATAATATTTCATATAATTATTTAATTGGGAAAAAGAATTAAATTTTCAATATTAAATGTGGGGTCAATGGGTTAGGTAGCACATGTTTAATGCAATACCACTTGATGGTTTTGTGGGACTTGCTACTATAATAAGCAGCCACAAGGGTAGTTGTTGTATGAAAATAAAAAGACAGAAGGCAAAAAGGGAAAGAGTCAAGCGGAACAAGGCTTGACAGGTTAGCCAAAGGAGCATTTGTAAAGGTTGGAAGCATGGCATGTGATGTGTGGATTCATGCCTATTCACATGGATTGCTTGGTTGTGGCTATGGCATTAAAGACTTCCATGGTTGTATTGCAATGGTATTTTTTTTGAATAATACATGGTGATGGATGCTTTTGGAGGTTGGGTTTTTCCCTCAACGAGGGTTTCCCAAGGTATATCTTGTGTCACAATTTTTGTGGGTATGTTGTCTATTCTCTTGCATGTGGATTTCGATTGCATATTTGTTTCAAATCTATTATGGGTTATGTGGAAATGGTTATATTTTTGTTATAAGTTTCCTTACGAGTGGTATCAGAGCTATGGTTTTATTATTGTAACTCTAGATTGAATCCATGGTATGCGTGAGAGGATAAAAAGTAAGGGTAGGATATATGAGTTGTTTATTGTAGATCTAAGGGTTTTGGGTTTGCTATTATGATGGGATATTAGTAGATTTTGGGCATGTGAAATGGTTGGACAAAATAGTTTGTCAGATGTTTCATTTAAATGAGGGTTTTAGGGGGAGCTTGCATAAATGACCTCCTGAGTAAAAAAAACCTCACCATTTGATCCGAGTCGATGTTTCCATAAATTATGATATATAATATGCCCTAGTTTGGCCATGTTCAAAGGAATGAAAGAGTTTTTCGGTTTCAGCTCATGATGGCTGTCAAATTTAATCCCATCAAAATTTTTGTCACAAAAAAAATCTCAGTGAAAATGATAAAAAAATTGTCTTAGTAAAACAACCATAACTTTCTCTCAAGATTTCAAATTGTAGACTTTTTATAGGTGTTGAAAAAATAATTCAGAGCACTGCAACTTGGTGTAGATTTGGTTCTATCATTTTGACATTTTGTTAGGTTTTAAGAGCTTGAAAGTTAGTTGTTGTTTATTTTGAGCATAGATTAGGACATAACTTGGCATACATAGTTAGATTTTGGACTTCAAGTAGTCAATAGAAAGCTCTTGGAGAGCTCTACACATTGGTTTAGATTTGATGAAGGTTTGACATAGTTTATTTGGTGATATATTAATATGAACAATTTATGGTATATATTGACTATGGTGACATTGTGAGTTTATAACATTATATATTTTGGAGATTTGAATTTGATGTCATTATATACTCAGTTCATATTTCAGATTGGTCTTGTGATGATATGGTTACCAGTATTTGAGTTTAAAATGTATAATAACTTGTTGGGTCTACAAGTTGTGCAATATTGTAAGTGGTCTATACTTATAGGTTGCATTTATAGCTTGGCTATGGGTTGTCTTTGCTCATTGATCTTTCATTATTGATGCATATTCAGATTGATGCCTTGGACTTGGGTTGTCTATGCCCTAAGTCACATGATTTGCTTATTTTTTCTTTGTATAGAAGGAATGTGATGTTATTACAAGGTATAGATATGGTGAAGGATTGTGGTTGACTATTTTATGCTGACAGGTTGGACATATTAAGTGTCAAATGCACAGTTTAGGGATGTGATCATGGTGCCATGGATTTTGGCATGACATGATTGGATATACAGGTACACCCTTGATGTTCATTGGTTTGGATTCTTGATTTGGTTATGGTGGTATATCTTCTTGGTTGAGTATCATGGTTATTTGGTTTCTTTTGAGGAGCTCATGATGTGCACTTTGAGTTCTTCAATAGTTTGATGCCTTGGTTGATTCTCATGGTTAGAAGATGGTTTTTTCATCATGATGTCATGGATAGATTGGATACATGATTTAGTGGGAGCTTGTGATAGTGATGAGCTGGCAGTGCAAGATTAGTTCCTAGTTTGGTTTGTATCTTCTTAGTTTGGAGATCTTGGTTTCACTTGGTATTGACACTTTGGTTGTGTGTATAGGCCTAGAGGATCTTCATGTAGGAGATTGATTTTATGATGCCATAGGTGACTTGGTAACACAATTGAGTGAGAGTTTTTTTTTTGGTATTGATATATTTATTGAGTATTTGCAGATTTTGGAGGTTTGTCTTGGATCCTGTTATTGCAAAAGTGTGTTTAACATTTGCATGGTACACTTGTTATCTTTATGGTGTGTGGAGATGGTTCTTTATGGTATGTGGAGATGGTTTTCTTCATGGTGTGTGGAGATGGTTACATCTTGAGGACTAATGAGGTTCTTGGTAAAGGTGTGGTTTATGCTTTCATCTGACATGTTATCTTTGGTGTTAGGATGGTTTTATTATTAATTCATGGTATACTCTTGATACATGTTTAGAGTTTTGACATGTTATAGTATGTTCATATGGAACATGTTATCTCTTTGGTTGAGATGGTTTAGATCATGTTGTCGTGTTTATGTTCCAAAGGCCATGGTTGGAACTTTGACATTGATCTTGGTTTAGTTTCTTGGTATTGAGTACATTGATCATGTAATGCCTACCCCTAGTTCACTTTTCTTGTCATATTGATAGATTCTTTTAGGTCAATTTTTTGACTGTGTTTTATGATTATCGGTACTTGGTTACCGGATTAGATTAAATGTATTTTATACTTAGTTTATATATGTGACGAGTTACTAAGTTATTTTAGTTATTTCAGGATGATAGTTAAATGTATGATTTATGTGTAGTTCTAATGGCTTCTTACCCCATACTTGCAAGTGTATGGTGCATGTGTACATTTTCTTTATGTTTGACATTCTTGATGTGGTTGAGGGAGGGAGTCGTAGTCACCTGCTAGTTAGGATCTACATAATGTACCACTTCTTGTCATTGTCTATTTAGTTTAGAATATACATGTTTGTATATGCATGGATTTTATGCAGATTGTAGGTACCAGGTATCAACTTCCCTGAATTACCAGGATAAGTGTACCCTATTGTAGTATTTCAATGGTATAAGTGGGGAGATAACTCTTGAGTTCAAATCTCAAACCCTAAGCTAATTGTCCTAGAAGATAGGACAAGTATCTAAGTTAGTTTCACCTGTACAAATTTGTCAAGTGAAATGAATTCGTGATTTTGACCTTGGAAGTTGTTTTGATATTATGTTCTTTATGATGAGTTTTCGTATTCCATCTTGTAGGTCTGTGATGATTTTTTGTTTTAATTAAATCAAATTAAAATATAATTTAATGAAAATTTAATAAATTTTAATATTTGATTATATTTAATTAATTGAGAAATTAATTAAATAAAAGAATTAAATTTAAAGATTTTATTAAAGTTCTAATTTTAGTGTTTTATATATTTTTTAATTTAATAATAATTTATTTAGGAGTTTTATTTTAATAATAAACTCTAAATAACACTATTATTTAAATTATTACATATTATATTAAAAACATCTCACAAGTTAATAAGAGAGATAAAACATGAATTTAATAAAGTTTATTTTGATTAAATTGCATAAAGCTTATGCATGAAATTAAAATATAATAAATTAATTAAAGAGAGAGAAAATAAAAAATAAAGACATTTTAAATTGCAAAAAGTGTGCATGAAAATGTAAAAGATAATAAAATATTAAAAGAAATTGATCAGCAAGTTCCCTCACGTGATTGCACAATCAAAGCCCCAATTTATGGAAGAACTCTCTATTAGAGATCTAGAGCTCATTTTGTAAGTCCTGGAGGGGTTTTGGAGGAGCAATTTTCTTGGAAAAAGGTTTTCAGAGGAAGGGAGAATGTTTTGCGTACTTTGTGCATTGTCGTATTAGCATTAGATTCAGGTAGAATCTTATGACTTATTTGCACAATAGTTTTTCATTCTTTAAATTCCTGTCTTCTTCGTGTTTGGAAAAAATTGTATTTTGAGTTTAAAATTGGGTGAAAACCCTTGTTTGTGAATCTATTGTTCTTTGTCTTTCGAATGTCTTCGAATGAATGTCATTCATTTGAAATCGTTGTTTGTTAATTTAGAATTGAAACCCTCGTTTGATGAATTGGGTGATTCATAATGGAATTGTTATAATCAGGATGTGAGTTTTGAAAATAAAACCAATTTGGTTTTATAGATGTTGACTATTGGATCCTAGTTTCTATACCAAGCTTGTATTGGTAATTTATCATAATTTTTTAAAATATAATTACCATAGTAATTTATAATTACTGTGATAATATTAAAATAAATAAGAACATAAGATTAATTATAAATGGGGGGCATGTGTTCATTTGTTTTTTATTAAACAAATTTTTATTTTTTTAAATAAATAAAATATTTAATGGTGGGCAGGGGCCACCACCCCCACCCCCCTTCTCCTCCTTCCTTCCCTTGGATTGTCGGCGACTACATGCAACATCTCATGTGGGTAGTAGGGTGGGGTAGGTTTTAAAATTTTAATTTTTTATCTATTAGTTTTTTAAATTATTGTTTAAAAAAAAACTTTATTAAATATTAAAGGATAGTTGTGGTTTTAATAATATTTTTAATATTAGTTATTATTTATATTTAATATTATTATTGAATATTAAGCCAAGATTAATTATTATTATTTGTTGGCTAATTATTATTATTTTATTAAAGCTCAAGTGGATTTGAACCCAAGACCTCCCAGATTAGAGACTCACAATTTACTATTGTGTTGTAGGCTCTTGCCTTGTATCATTAACAATTTAACTGATTGTTGCTGATTTTTAATAATATTTAAACTAAGGATTTCTGATTTTTAAAATAGATTTGGAAAGTAAATTGATATTTGAAAATTGGAAAAATGATTATTTTAAAGTAAACTCAGATATTATTTGATGATGTAATTATGGAAATGATTTCTATTACTAGGGGAGTTTTATTACATCTTTTGATAATTTGAGAACCATAGTTGTTTTGATATTGTGGTAATGAAAGCTAGAACCTTGTTTGTACATCGAACGTTCTTGTGTTTTGAAAACTTGTCAAAATATAATTCTTTGAAAAGATGAAAATGGGTAACTGGTTGTTTATTGAATGGTGTGTTTGATAACAAATTGTACTATGAAACTATGTTTAAACAACTTTATATGAATTTGTTGAATCATTTGGGATTCTAGTGAACTCATAAACCTTAGTAAATCTGGTAACTAGAGAAATGGAAATTGAAACCTTGATTGAGATCGAAAACATTATCAACTGCAATATTTGGAAATGAAAACAAAAATGTGAACCTTGTTTGGAATGGAAAACTCTATAAACAATAATACTTGGAAAAGAAAACTGAAACCCTGGTTGTTATTTATATTTTGAAAACGCAAAATGAAAACTTGGAAACCTATAGTAAAAATTGAACTTTTGTGTTCTCAAAACCTAATGAATTGAGAAAGTTACATTGTATGTACTCTATGTGAAGTGTGAGTTATCAATGTTGGGTTTTAGGGTTGACTTAGTACTTTGACCAAACAAGGATGTTTATTAGAGGCTTGGGGGATTTATTATGTGATGATGTTATTGTATACAATCTTTTATACCCAACCATGGTGATGTGTCATGTGTGTGCTATGATGAGTTTGATTAGATGTTTTGATATGCTTTCCAATTTCTTATGTAAAACTAGGGTGAATAGTGTGACTTTCCTGACATAACCTTTGAGTCTTCGATCAATTATCTTTGATTGCTTCTTAGTTGCTTGTATAGGACTAAGGCGATTATATGATTTTTTTTTGGTAATGTCATGTAATGACATGGATTTGGCTTATGTGTACTTGATTTTGGATCAGTCATGTTAGGATGATCGTATTGGTGGAATCTGTGATTATGATCAGTAATATTTTAGCACATTCCAGTTGCTTGTTTAAGAACTGATGTGTGATTTATGGTCATTTGAGATCTTTTTATTTTGTTGAGCTTAGGGTAGGTTTTATGTATGCCATGTTGGGAAGTGGCTTGCAATGAAGGTAGAGGCCCTAAAGAGGCTGACAAATAACCCATTATGGGTTATTTTAATAAGTGATAACATTTCATTAAATGGGTTTAAAATGAATTAATAAGATATTGGTACCACAAAAAGTCACTAGGGGGCTGGAGTATTAAAAAACTACTAGGGTAACCTTAGAGCTAACTTGTTAGTATGCCTTGTCTATGCGAAAAGATACTGATGCCACATAGAGTCACTAGGTAGTACAGAGTATTAAAAGACTAGATTGTGTAACCTTAGAGTTGGCTCATGTGATGACACTTGCCCACTTGCATAGTAGATTTCCTACGTGTTTGTGTCACTGCTAGGATTAGTTGATACGTGTATCTTGGTATCCTTTGAGATAGTTTGCTTTCAGTTGATTCTTTGAACCTGGATGTAGGTTTTAACTTTTGAGTTTGTTATCCTATTTGGCACTTGAGTTTATCTCCTCAACATAGTAGGAGTGGATCTTTTTGGGTTGCACGAGGTCAGGTGGTAGTGCATTTTCTTATACCATTGAGATCTGATTGTCGAATGCCATTGTTGGATGTGTTTGTGCAGATGTTCCTTTCTATCTGATATTGTATTTCTATGATGGATGGTTGTACTCTAATTGTATTGTATTTTATTGCATGGATCTTAAGAGATGTTGTAATCTATTTTATGATGTATATTATTTCAACTTTTCATACCCTATGACCTGTACAATGGATGATTGTGCATTTTGATTATTGCCAAGTGGCATCCTATAATTGTATATTATTTAAATGGATTCATACTTGTAGTTATTTCATGATGTGGAATTGTTATGTGTTATATTTAATATTTATTAAACTTAAATGTGATTCAATGTCATGGGACCCTTGAGAATTGTAATCTATTTATGTTGGTTGTTATGTTTGTGAGTTAATGCTTCCACTATTATTTTATCTCTTGTTGTCAATGCTTATGTTATATTATATTTGTTGTTGTTAAGTTATTATCTTTCGAAGAAAAATGTTTGACAAACTTAGTGAAACTTTAGGTTAATTTCTTTTGGGTCACCTGGTGGGGCGTTACAGATCATAAGTTGGATACTTCATGATATTGCTATGTTGCATTTGGAGTTGGCATGGATTGATTGGTTACAGGTGCTCATGGATACTTAGAGATGGTGGTGATGTTGATTTCTCTTGGATTAGAGAAGTATTTTTTGGGATAATTGTTTGGTTTCAACAGGAAGTCCGAGGGGATTCACTCGATATGGACTTGAGAGGAGATTGTTCTTAGATGAGTCTTAGTTGGAGACATGGATATCTTGATAAGAATTCTCATTCCCCACTCTTGGTCTACTCGGTGGTTTGCTACTTGAAAGGTATAGCCCATTGTTTCTCTTGGGTGTATTATGTTTATGCTTGTCTTACATGGATATGGATCTTGAGCTATGGTACATGAGTTAATTTTGGAGGGTTCATTTGAAAGATGGTTTAGCATTGGTTATCTCCATTTCCATATGTTGTTATGTTGGTTGAGTTTTAGAGATGGTTTTATATTGGGCATATTCCTTGGATTAGGAATGGTTTATGAGTTTGATCTTCTTGTGAGAGGCTTACATCCATGATTTGTTATATGGTATGGTTTGAGTGTTGTTGAGCCTTCTTGGTTGGGGTTTTATGGAGGAGATCATACTTGCACAATTTACATCTAGAAAATTGTGTAGAAGGACATGATACATGTTATGATTTGCATGGTTTCTCTTTGGTCATGGTTATCTTCTTGGATGTTCTATTTCGCTTACATTGGATTTGAGATTGGTTGGATATTGTGATAATTATTTTGTATTCATGTATGTCATCCGAGGGATGATGGTTATTTCTTTATGTATTTCCTTTGTTGGCTGTGAAGAACTTGGGAGAGTGTTGGAGACTTGTTATGAAAATTATTCTTGCAAGTTATTGGTTTATGTATTGTGGATGTCCTTGAGACTACGTGGATTCACTTCTTTGAGATGTTGTGAGTGGATTGGTTATAGATTTGACATTATCTTTTGCAATGGGAGCTTCTTGGTATATATGTGGTAGGTATTGTTCTTGAGGATTGTGATTGCGGGTTACAAATTGGATATGTTGATGATGTGAGATTCACTTTGTATACCATTGGAGGTATGGATAGTTGAATGGGTTTGGCACTTGTTGTGGGTGTTATTTCAGCTATGGATATTTTGACAACTATGAATACATGTGTTTACCTTTGGATCAGGTTTTTGTGCTTGGCATTTTAGTTGGTACATGATTTTATGATCTTCTAATGTGACAGGTTGGGTGGCTTTTCTCTTTGGATGGCTTCTATGTATGTTTGGTGGTAGTGGCATAATAGGAGGTGAGATCATTCATGTTTGAGATGTTGGATACTTTAATTTTGTTGCGAGTACCAAGATGGAGCACTTTGTGTACTTTGATCCACGATGGTGGATGTGTTAGGAGGGATTGTTCCCTTGTTTATTTATGTGACTACAGATTGACCCTATGCAATGTATACAACAAGCGGGGTATTGTTGAGATAATGAGTGTTGCACACATTGCATAATATTGTTATATTGTATTATTTTATTTTATTATGTAATGTTGCAACTAGATGGGCATGCAACATGTAAAGATTCCCATGGGATATACTTGATGAGTTGTATTATAACATTGTGATAATATTTCATGTAATTATTTAATATTGGGGAAAAGAATTAAATTTTCAATATTAAATGTGGGGTCAATGGGTTAGGTAGCACATGGTTTATGTAATGTCACTTGGTGGTTTTGTGGGACTTGCTACTATATAAGCAACCACAAGGGTAGTTGTTGTATGAGAAGAAAAAAGACAAAAGGGAAAAAGAGAAAGAGTCGAGCGGGACACAGCTTGTCAGGTTAGCCAAGGGAGCATTTGTGAAGGTTGAAAGCATGGCATGGGATGTGTGGATTCATGTTTGTTCACATGGATTGCTTGGTTGTGGCTTGGCATTGAAGGCTTCCATGGTTGCATTGCAATGGCATTTTTGCTAAATAATATATGGTGATGGATGCTTTTGGAGGTTGCGTTTTTCCCTCAATAAGGGTTTCCCATGGTATATCTTATGTCATAATTTTTGTCGGTGTGTTGTCTATTCTCTCACATGTGGATTTTAATTGCATATTTGTTTCAGATCTATTATGGGTTACGTGGAAATAGTTGTATTATTGTTATAAGTTTCCTTATAATAAATGTAATAAGAATGTGCCGATGTAACCCAATGTAAAATAGAAATAAATAATAAATGCCTCATATAGTTGAAGTATTAGAGTGTTGGACAAAAGTCTTGAGCGATACCAAAGGCTTGTCTTGCCTCCACTGAATGGAGGAACATTATATCAGTTATTTTACTAACACTTGCACTATAAGAGGTGCAAGGGATCAACTGATGAAAAACTTTGGATGTGGCAATTTTGATAATTGTTAACTTATTAAAACTTTTGATCCCTTTGAAAATCTTTCAATGATTGAACTAATTAATATTAATTTCTCAATATAAAATATATGTTGTATATAATCAATGCTTAATTAAAATATATGTTGTATGTGATCAATATATAAGCATTGATTCATTGGCCAGAGTACATGTTTGAGTTTTTTTTTTAAATCTTTGAATAGAATTGATGTTGTTATTTTATGTTGTACAACTTTGAAAGAAATGTTATTATAGAATTAAATTGCCTTTTTTTTTTTTGCAATTGTAATGTTTAGCAAAATTTTGAACAAGTAAGTATCATTTGAGTTTTTGATATTTGTTTTGTTTACATGTTCAATTAATAAATATTGAGTTAATATCAATGCATATGTCATAGTAATTGGAATGCAAATTTAAAATTATAAGATTTGAACATGACATTGTATGTTAAATCATCAAATATAAATCCAAATATGTTTTCTATTAGCTACTAGATTATGTTGAAAATAATTGTTCAATTGTATATTGTCGTTGATGTTACACAAAATGTCAATTCTTTACCAATTAGTGTCTGCCAAGCTCACTTGGGTGATGAAGACAGTTTTCAGCGTTTGCCGAGCATTCCAAAGATAATCAAGTTTGAAGATAGTATCTTCTAAGTTCGCTCGGGCATCAAAGGAAGTTTGTAGAAAGATAGTGTCTATTGAGTTCATTTTGGCATCAAAGAGAAGTTGGCATGAAACTAGTGTTAACCAAGCTCACTCAGTTACCAAAGGAAATTCAATTCAGGATGCAGTGTTAACCGAGTTCATGCAGTTAACAAAGGAATTCTAAAGAAAGTCTTTTCTGATTTAGTGTTGATCGAGTTGGGTTAGCTAACAAAGGATTTCTTGAGTCAACATATTTAGTTTGATGAATTTATTTGTTAAGTCTAGCCGACTTAAGGGATATATATTAAATATTTTTAAGTGTATTCAAGCCGACTTGATAAGGCAAAAGATATAAGTATAAGGTCAAGTTGTGGGATTGAATAAGAGAAGAATGAGATTGAAAAGATAAACCAAGAAAGCAAATTGGAAGGATAACAGAGTATCCTAAGTTGACCGAGCTGCAAAGTTTTATCTAATCAAGGAGGATCAAGTATTCAAGCCAAAATAGATATCTGAAATCAGCAATACAGTTGCATCAACAATCAGATCATATCATTGTTACTCTCTAATAATTGTAGCAGTATATCAAATCTCTTAACAGAGTTAGCTTAACAGTTATTTGCCAAATCCTCTAACAAGGTGGCATTTCTAGATTAAAGTGTCTAAAGACCTTTAACAAGGCCACTCATAATTAGGTGATTAAATCCTTTAATAGGTTCACACCTAACAGTGTGTTTTGTAACCTTTAACAGGGTTGGCTCCTAACAGGGCTCACTTCAGAAGAGTGAAAAATAGTAACTAGTTGCAATTGGTGGTTTTTTCCAAATTGGGTTTCTACGTTAAATCTTGGTGTCATATGTTTTCATGTTATTTGCTTTCTGTTTCTACAACTAAGTTAATTGTGGTTAAAAACATTAAACATCTTAAGAAGCATTTATTTCAATGATTGCCGAGTAACATAGATTCTTAGTATTTGTCGAGTGATTCAATGTTAACCGAGTTACAACAATATTTTTAGTTTCATTAGAGTTTAGTTTTGATTTGTATTGACATCTAAGGGATCTGAGATTTATTTCTGTGGTAATTGATTTACCCCTCCACTCTTAGTTACTCCTCTTATATTTCCAACAATTGGTATCAGAGAATTTGGTGCTTGCAAATAAGGTTTCAAGGACCTAAGCTAAAGATCAAGATGTCTTACAGAAGGGAGATCCCTAAGCTGAATAGAGATAACTTCTAAGCATGGCAGGAACTCATGAGATTGCATTTGGAAACCATTGGAGACTTAGGCCTAAAGTAAGTGGACACCAAGTATGTGGCACCTACTAGAACTATGACTATTGAAGAAATCATAGAAAAGAAGAATCATAACATTATGATGATTGATATTGCTTCAACTCTCAACTATGTTGAATTTGATGAAGTTTAAGACTGTGATACTGCTCAAGATGTGGATCAAGCTGAAAGCCGTCTATGGAGGAGATGATAATGTGAGGAGAGATAAGGTAGAAATTATTAGAGGTCAATTTGATCAAATGAGGATGAGAGAGGATGAGAACATTGCAAAATATGATGATAGAATCAAAGCTAGTGTATGTGCAATCAAATCCTCAGGAGGAAAGATAGAAGATGAGACCGTGGTAAGCAAGGTTCTCATAACACTTCTTCGTATATATGCAATTATAGTTTCCTCAATTCAAGACATGAGATGAAATCCCAAGAACGATATATCATTGGATGCAGTAGTGGGAAGGTTGACAACATTTGAGCTAGATAACTATGATAACTTTATTCCTAACTCTAGCAACCTTGAGTCTACATTTCAAGCCAAGCTATCACTCAAGAAGAAAGCCACAAAATTTTGAAGGCAATCTGACAATGAAGATGAAGATGGTTCTGATGAAGATCTTGAAGTCATTGAAGCATTACTTGCAAGAAGATTTCCCAAGGGCAAAGGGAAGTACATAGGCAAAATTCCTTTGATTTGCTTTTCTTGTGAAGAATTTGGTCACATTGTTGTAAAGTGTCCAAATAGAGAAGGAAAATAAGAAAAGAAACGTGACAAATATGAAGGCAAGAAGGATTTCAAAAGCTACAAAGACAAAGGTAAGAAATCTTGTTGCATTGCTAAAGATTTTGATAGTATTGAAGAAGAAGATGAAATGGTCTACATTGTTGTTAAGGATGAATTAGATGATGAGAATCATAAAATGACACTTATCTCCCATATTAGTAAGAATGATACATGGATTATTGATAGTGGTTGTTCTCACCATATGATTGGTGACAAATCTAAATTTGAGAACTTGGTACACTGTGATGGTGGATGTGTTATATTTGGCAATGATGAACCATGTTATGTGAAACGTAAAAGTTGTATTGCACTAACCAATTATCTCAAATGTGATAATGCTTACTGGGTTGAAGGACTAAAGCATAAGATACTTAGTCTGGCTCAATTGAATAACATTAGATTCAAGATAGAATTCATGAATGGAAAGGCCAATCTGCTAGATGGGAAAATAAATTTGGTTCAGACTGGCAAGCAAACAAAAGGTAATCTATTCTACCTAGATCTTAATGGAAGTTCATGTTTTATTGCTCAAGTAGAAGAAAGTTGGTTATGGCATAAAAGGTTATGTCATGTGAATTTTGATAACCTGGTAAACATAAGCAAGAACAAAAGGTTTAGAGGTGAAGAAACTTGACATGGGCATGTGCAAGAATTGTCAAATTGGTAAGATGGGAAAGACAAGTTTTAAAAGCTAAAACTATCATTCTGAAGAAGTGTTAGACCTAGTTCACACAGACCTTTGTGGACCTATTGGCATAGAAAGCTACACAGGAGATAAGTACTTTATTTTATTTGTTATGATTATTCAAGAATGATGAGTGTTATGTATTTGAAGGATAAATCATAAGCTTTTCAAAAGTTCAAATGGTATCTAGCGAGAGTGGAGAAAGAAATAGGAAAGAAACATAAATGTTTAAGATCAAAAAAAGGAGGAGGATTCATTTCTAATGAATTCTACAATGAAAAAGGAATCAAAAGGTAAGGGTCTACACTTACAACACCTCAGCAGAATGCTATTGCTGAAAGAAGGAATAGATCAATCATGGATTGTGCAAGGACCCCGATAATAGAGAAGAATGTTGCTATCAAATACTGGAAGGAAGCAATTAGCACTACAATTCATACCTTAAACCAAGTTCAGTTGATGAAGTATTCAAATCAAACACCTTTTGAATTATGGTATGGCTATAAACCTAACGTGTGTTATTTCAAAGTATTTGGCAGTAAATGTTATATTTTGAAAGAGTCTAGAAAAGGAAAATTTGATATGAAAAATAATTAAGGCATATTTTTGGGATATTCCAATAAGAGAAAAGCATATAAATGTCTAAATTTGTCTACTCATAAAGTTATAGAAAGTGCACATGTGAAGATTGATGAGTTTGCAGAAAAGAGTGAAGAACAAAGCAATAAATAACCTGAAGACTACAAAAACCTTTTTTACTATGAGCCTGACATTGTACCTAATGTTCAAAATGTGTGTGAAAAATGTGGACAAATATGCAAATACACTTCTATGAATCCTTATACTTGCAATCCTTCAAAATAACACCATGAAAGCGCAAGATCTCAAGAATCAACTCATAGCTTCCTATCATCAATGTGTAAAGACCTTCAAAGGTTTGTAGTGGTGGCTCTCATATGAACATTAGCCTTGGTCTTCACAAGTACATCCAATGAATGGAAGATTCAAATGATCATGAACATGCAAGATATCTCCAAGTCTCCAAGAAAGCTTCAAAAAATGTCTATCATAATGGTAGCATAAGAACTCATGATCTTCTCATAAGAATGCTCCAAGTCTCCAAGGAAATCGCATGAAAGCTCCAAATAATGGTGATAATAAAATTGCCTCTTCCAAAATGAAGGAAGGAGATCTCCTTATATACCAAAGCCAAGAGGCATTCCCAAATTGGAGGGAAAATGAAAATTAAATGAAAGAGAATGTGCAATTAACATTTAATTAAGAGATGTGGAGTGTAAAACTCCATAAAAATTATAAGATGAGGGGTGTTTTTATTTAACTTAAATGCAAAATAATCCCTTTTCTTATAAAATAAAGTGTGTGACATTTATTAAATTATTTATTTTAAAATAATAATTGTTGCATATAAAATTAAGCGAGGACGGGTTTTATTTAATTAAAAGGGAGCAAATTCCTTTAATTAAATAATACAAAAATCAAGATGATCCAACCATTTATTTAAAATAAATTAAATAAATTAACTCCAATTTAATCAAGGAAATTGATGTAAAATAATAATGATTAATTAAAGAATTCAAATAAATTGAATAATTCAAATAATTTAATTTGATCAAAGGAAATGGTGATGTAAATATCGATTCAAGCGTGAGATAAATTATGAAACCGGGGCACAAAGTCAAGGTGACCATTTTAGGGTGCATACATTTGCCCCTCTTTGACTAATGTGTGTCCACATACATCACAAGCACATTAAGTCAAAGAACTATAAAATAAAGTGTGTATAAAGATTGATTTTGTTGGAAATGATTGAAAAAGATTATGAGGGAGATTGCTGGAAATGACTAAAGAGATTATACATAAAAATTAATGGAACTGGTAAAGAATGTTCTCAATCATTGTTTTGTCATTGATGTCAAACTTGCTACTTGCAGGAATGACAATTGCTTTAGTGATCCAAATATTATCAATTGGTTGATTGACAAGGAGGAGGCAATAAATAAGATGTAACTAAAGTACCTAGAGAAAGGTTGAAGTTATGATGTTGTAATGAAATACAAGGATTAGCTAAGCCATTGATGAAAAAGTGTATTGATGACATACTCTAAGACACAGAGAGTGGGCAAATTGAAACATATCAAAGATGTAAGGTTTTAGCTAAGTCATTTGTAAAGTCTAACTAAGTTCATTAGAGAGAGAGAGCCGAGCAAGCAAGTCAGTGCCGAACAGATTCTTAGTTGAAGCCGAGCAAGTTCACTTTTAGAGTGTGCCGAGTAAATATCAAGTGCCAAATAGAAAACAAGTGTCGAGTAAATATCAAGTGTCGAACAGAAAACAAGTGCCGAGTAAATATCAAGTGCTGAACAGAAAATAAGTGCCGAGTAAATATCAAGTGCCGAGTAAACATCAAGTGCCGAGTAAAGATATAGATGTCGAGCAGGATACAAGTGCCGAGTAACACAGAACAAGCCGAGTATCAGTAAACCAATAATGCTGAGTTGCTGCATTATTTTGAAATCGAAGATTCACTAGATCTAAGCCGACAAAGTTGTTACCTAGAAGTTTGTAAACCGGATATAAGATAAGAGTGATGAGCTGGTGGCACAGAACACCATGTAAAAAGGTTTTTAGTGAAAACAACTAGATGCTAGACAAGGTTTCTAGATGAAGAAGAAAAATGGGGTAGATACATTGTATCCTACCTAATCCATTGAAACCCTAAAATTGGAGAGGGAGAATTGAGCGGGAAAGATATTTTAGATTTCTATTTAAGAAGTCATAAGGTCATGAAGCAGCACAGTGGTGGTGAGAAAGTATGAAGTCATGAGCTACTGAAGAAAAGTGTTAAGGAGTAAGAGAACAAAGAATACTCTATTTCGCTGGATGACCACAGATGTGATTGCATTGGTTTGATGAGTAAAGAAGACTCAAGGAAACAAAGCTTGAGAGGAAGACAAGCTAACAGAACTGAAGTGATTAAAAACCAAGCAAAGGATTGAACTGAAGTGTGATCTATAATCTGCAAGTTATGTTGTAAGTTGAATAAGATCAAAGCTATTGTTGTTACTTTCTAGCAATTGTAATAGTTAAGATAAAACCTATGGACTTAGGTTGGTTTAATAGCCATATTGTAAATCCTTTAACAGGGTGACATTCCAAGTGAATGTTCCAAAGTCCTTTAACCAGGCCCATTCCTAATAGTTTGGTGAAATCCTCTAACAAGGTCACATTTAACAATGTGTTGTAGCCTTTAACAGGGCAGGCTTTTCACAGGGCAGACCATCAAAAGTGGTTAAAATCAATTGCGCAGTTATTTTGTGGGTATCATCCCCACCCCAGTTTTACCTTCTTATTCCTAGAGGGTTTATGGGTTATCAAATTCTTAGTGTTATGGTGTGATGCATGTTTACTTTTCTTAGTTGTTTCAATATTTAAATTGCATGCATGATAAGTTCATTTATGCACCATTAAGGATTTGTAGAGAAAACAGAAAAAGTTTTATTATGGCATTTGGACCTTGAATAACTGATTCACACCCCCCCCCCCCCCCCCCCTTAGTTATTCTAAAGAATTATAACAGATTAAGGTCAAAAATGTATAAAGATTAAGCATCCAACTCTTGTTCCCTCAACATACCATTTGGGGTCTTACAATGCCTAGAACACAATATGTCATTGTGGGTCTTATAATTGTAGGTCTACCCAAAGAGTTTTTAGCAACTATAAAATTCATGAAATATATATAGGGGTAAAAGACAAATATCAATACCCAGAAAATGAAAAATCATGCATTGACTTACCCCAAGTACAATAATCATCTGCCCCAAGCTAGGCAGAAAAAAATGAGTAAATTTTGAACCAACTTTGAAATAATGAAGCTCAATAGAGTGTTCTTGCCCCCTCGAGATCAAAATCGAAATGAAGGAAAGGCTAAGCAAGAACAAGATAGATATGACCTAAGTAGAAAAAGGTTCACGATGAAAGATAAGCAAGATATAGATCAAGAAACCAAGGTTAAATCACTAAGCGTGAAAAGCATGCCCCAAATCAAAAGAAAGAAGGGGGGTGAATGAAAGACAAGAAGATGGAAAGAAGAAGAGGGAAAATGCCTCAAAACCATCAACTATGCAAGATATGACATTCAATTGAGATCACAAATAAGTGACGTGTACTAAAAAGTGCAATTGTGATCAAAGCTGATAGCAAAGAAATGATGAAGGAGACCTCCAAAAGGACAAGGGGATAAAATGCATATTCATGTCCATATGACACTTCTATCCATTCTATGTGCTTACTCATTTTGGCCAAGATTAATGTAAGAATTTTTCTTAGGGCAGAATTCACCCAAGACCAAAGAACTCAAACACAAGCACAATAGTAGACCGAAGAGAGTATGATCAAAATGATGATATATTCATTCAATATTCCATTTAAAGTACACTAGGAGTGCCTATATATAAAGGCCTCTGGAAAGCTTCTAGAATGCATAGAAGTTAGCAACATGATAAGTCATACAACCAGGCAGATGCTTGCCAGATATGGGTTATCCTCGATTAAGCATAGGAGTAAGTGTGATGATGAAAGGATAAGCCTACAATGGTGTAGCATACAAAATAATATTGTAAACACTATGTGCTAAATTAGGAGTGTGAATAACTGTGTTGTCTACATGACAACTTAGGTAATGATGCAAACTCCAGTGTTGTAGACACCATATGTTGAATTAGAGTTGCGTACTCTAGTGTTGTCAACATGACAACTCACGAGAGTACACAAACTCCTAAGTGTCCCACCTAAATAAATAATGAAATAATGCAATATAATAAAATAATGCATTAACTTAAGTAAACTTAAGTAAACTGTAATAAGTAAATACTTATTTACACCAACAATTAAGAGCCTAGTTTTAATCATCTAGCTAAGCTACACAACCTTCACTGGTCGGAACCATGAAGATATGGATGTAACTCTATCAAAAAGATCACACAATCATCACTAATCACCAAAGTAATTTGAAGATATGAATGTGATTAGAAGCTTCCCACAATCATCACTAGTCACCAAGGAAACTATGATGATATGAATGGGATCTGGTAGTGTTGAGAAACACTGCGAGTCTTGAGATCAAAACCACATAAGCAAGAAATCAACCAAAAATGTGTCTCATGGTCCATAGTTCTCTAGCTATGTATCCCAAAGAAAACCATAGAGAAAATCATCAATACTAATCAAATCACTCATAAATAAAATAAAATAAACCACATGCCCCTAGTGCAAAAATGACTAGGGAGGGAATATAAAAAAAATACAAATATAATGCAGTAAACATGTATATATAGCAATGAACAATCATCATACAAAGAAAGATCAAAGCAGAGCGCAACATTAAGTATAAACTAAAACATGACAATCAAGACAAGACTCTTAGGGTAGTGTTAAGAAACACTGTTTTGGTGTTTAAGATATTTAAGGAACACCGTCATTGATATTGAAAAATACCATTTCTTTTCTTTTTTCTTTTATAATTTATTTTTGTATTTTTGGAATATATCACTTTTTTTGTATTTTTTCAAGATCCATAAATATATGCAAATGCCTCTAGCAAGAGCAAACATCAGGGATAGAAATTTTTCAAATGAAGCACATCAATAGGATCAGGGAGCTGATCTCCCTCAAGTGTAGACAACAAATAGGCACCTGATCCAAAAGCAGCTATAATAATAAAAGGACCCAACCAATTAGGTTCTAATTTTCATTTTTGAGCTCTATTTTTCTAATTCCTAGGATTCTCATGGAAAACAAGATCTCCCACTAAAAACTCTCTAGGGAAAACTTTCTTGTCATAAGTCTTAGACAATATTTTTTGATAAAATCTCATGTGATCAAAAGCAGTTTTTCTCTTCTCATCAAATAACTCAAGTTCTTGTAATCTCATAACTCTGTAATCTTCATTTGTCACTAATCTGTTAAGAGTAACTCTCAATGATGGAATCTCATCCTCTAAAGGCTCAATATTGTAAATATGAATAACATCCTTGCTGGAAACTATAGAATCAGAGTCTATCAAGTTCCTCTCAATTTCTCTTGAATCATAAAGTTTTCTAATAACTGGAGAATCCAGTTCATGAGAAATATGTGAGTTTGGAATCTCATTAATTGTATTGGGTTGAGAATCATAAGCATGAATCACATCAATACCCAAATCAACTTTAGAAGGCTCTAAAGATAAATCCAATTCATACTTATTTGAATATGTTCTTTGATCATTGTTTTGTATATCCAAATCATTTTGAATTTTTGAAGAAGAAGCTTCATTAACTGAAGCATGTCCATCTCCCCAAAGAAGATTAGTAAAAGGGGTCAAATCATCACATATATCTTGTTGATAAAGTATCTACACTTCCTCACCATCATCATCATAAACATCAAAGATCGGTCCATCATCATTTTCTTCTTTGTAAATCCAATCTCTAACAACACTTCCTTCTTGCACTTCTTCCATAGGAAGTAAAGGTTCAACCAAAGAAACAACCTCACATCCCTCCATTTCAGTATTAAGTGTCTTAGATTCTGTCACACATTCTACGGATTCTTCAACTGTCTCATCTGAAACTCTATCCAAAGGCATATGTGATTTTGCTGAAATATTATTGATAGCCAAAGTATTAACTCCTAAAATACACATCTCAATTTTGTTATGTGCAAATGTAACATACCAATGATATGTGGAAGGAATGACTTTCATTTCATGTATCCAAGGTTTGCCCAATAAAATGTTATAAGAAAGGGTACTAGTATCAACCACATGAAATATAATATCTCCCTCAACTGACTCAATTTGAATAAAATAACCAATCCTTTAGATTGTCTTTCACTACCATCATAAGCTCTAATAGTAACCTTCTGTCTAGTATCAATATCTTGTTCTGAATATCCCAACTTTTTAAGTATGTTAAAGGACAAATATTCAACTTGGCACCCCCATCTATCAACACACATCTAACAAGATTTCTATGAATTATGACTTCAATATGTAAGGCAATATTATGTGGATGATTCAAATCCTTATCATTTGCCTTAATTGTAACCATGTTGATAACATTGTCTACATTAGAATATCCATAATTTTGATTAGAATAAGTATAATTTGCTTGAGCTTTCCCATTCTTAGATGATTCACCCTTTTCATTCTTAGGCAATGGATCCTTATAAGCTTGATGATCATTATTAGTAGCATGATTGGCACCATTAATTACTTACTTTCCACTATCAATCAAATTCCGAATATTGTGTTTTAATCTTTGACAATTTTCCGTAGTATGACCAGTTTTGCTCTGATGATATTTACAATAGGCATTATCATCCCAGTGCGGACCCTTCACAGGAGGTGGTTGCCAATTCTCAATCAAAGTTAATAGCTTTCCATCAACCAACTATTCCAAAACATCCTCATAAGGTCTACCAATATTTGTAAAAGTTCTTCTCTCTTGAGGATTTCTATAATTGTATCTAGAATTATCTCTATTATTTTGTTGAGAAGATGCTTGAAGTTTCATAGCATGAACACTATCTAATAATTTGTAAACTGCTTGGTCATCAAACTTAGGTGCATCAACTATACCATCATTAACTACACATTGATTCCCTTTATAATAAGTACTCCTATTCTTATTTACATTGTTGTTATTATTCTTATTGCTATTATGCTTGATAATTCCTCGATTCTTCAAAACATCTTTAATACATAAAGTTGTTTCTACCATATTATGAAAATTCTCAAACACCCATTTGCCAATTTCATTTCTCAATTTAGGAACCAAATTACTTACAAGTATATCAATTTTCTCTTTTTCTGGAATTTCTCTAGAGTAACGAGAACATAACTTTCTCCATCTTTGCAAAAAGGTAACAAAGGGTTCTCCTTGATCTTTTTAGAGAATGCATAAATCCAACATAGAAACTAGTTTTTGAACATTGTCAGAGAAGTGTTGAATAAATTTTTGAACAAGGTCCTCAACATTCTTAAGTGGGGGAATAATCTTAGTGAACCATTCCATAGCTTGACCCTTTAAACTCCTAGGGAACAATCTTATAAGATAAGCATCTTCATGTGCAAATTCCAAGCTCAAAACATTAAACTGTCTCACATGATCACTAGGGTCTCCCTTCCCATCATACTTATCATAATGAGGAAATTTTGTTTTCTTAGGGAATTAAACCTCTAGAATACTCCTCTCAAAAGGTAGAGGACAAACACTCTGTAGAGAAAATGGATTCTTAGGTGTAATTTTGTCCATGAACATCTTAATATTTTTCTCAGTTTGTTCTTGAAATGAAGGATTTTGTCTCTTGATATTCTTATTCACATCAAAATCATAAGGTACTTGAACACCTTTTTTGATTAAATCCATGAAGTATTTATCCTTATTAATCTAAATGTATTGGTTCATGTACCTGTGAAATTTTGGGCCTTGCTCTAATAAATCATAATCCACACCAACACCATGTATAGTAAATTGAGGGTGTTTTTGTGAATTCCTTGGAGGAGACATTTGCCTTTGTTGATATCTAGGAGAAGAAGATGGTTTTCTCCTATTTTCCTTCGAAGATTGTGAAGGTGACATATATCTAGTAACTCTTAGAGGAGGAGAAGGAGGTGGAGAACCATTACCACCACCAAGCAAAAGTTTATGACGTGCTATTTCATAAGCTCTCTTTTTTGCCTCACGTTGTATGAATGCATCTATGCGAGCTTGTTTTTCTTGTAGAAGATGTCTCTCCTCGTCACCTCTAAGAGATATAGGAGGTGTAGAAATATTATCTCTCTGAGAAAGAATATCATTAAACATTTATTGAGGCATATCTTTAGCCATTTTTGTAGCTTGGGCTTCTGTATACATACTCGCTTTACAAAATTGACCATTAGGGGTTCTTGGAGTTTTGTTGAGAAATTCTTGAGACCTAGCCAAACTTTTATTGATTTGTTGTGCTACTTATTTCTCTTGCTTCTCCAAGTATTCTATCTTCTCCAATTCATCTTGTCTGATTTTATCATCCATTGGGTGAGAAGATTTAGGTGATAATCCAGGAGGAGCAAGAAATGGAGAGTAGTGCTGATTTTCTCCAAAAAAATCATTTGTTGAGGTAGTTCCATCAATATCTTCATGAGTTATGCGAGATCCCAAAGGTTCAACTCCATGTTGCATCAATAATCTATCATTTATCATGTCATCCATACTTTTATCTTTGCTTCCAGTGAATAACATGTCTTGCTTAAAAAGTGAAGAAAACATAGGTATGTTCAAATTACTAAGATTGCTAGGAGGAGTAAACTCAATTTCCATTTTTCCCTTAGGTGTTTGATCAAAGAAAGGTTCTTTTCCTTTACATTTTTGACAAGTTGGAACTAAGGGTAATTGACCAAAGCTAACTTGAGGTTGTTTATTATGACTCACTTGAAACCTAGTTGTAACCGACATGAGAGGGAAAACACTAGTAAATAGGAAGACTCCAAGAAGCGTTGGTATCACTCTTGGGTAGTAAAGTAATCACTTGTCCAATTAATAAGGTCTAATAATGTAATTTTCTATCATTCTCATTAACTTAATCGGCCAATAGAGGTCTCACGATTAGTTAACACAATATGCCATTGTTGGTCTCACAATTGTGGAATTATCCAAGAGTTATAATGTTCTGTAATAAAATGTAATAATATGAGATAAATTGATATGTTTAGACAAATGAATACCCACAATACAAGGATGAAATCAAAGAATCCCAAAGAAAAATTTCTCCACTAGGGAAAACTCTAACTTTGGAAGTTTTGATGTTGGCAACAAGATAAGACAAGACTTACTAACTCAAAGATAGCTATGATGCAAGGATCCAAAGTGAAAACAAGTTTAGACGCTCAAGATTAGGTCCACAATGGTCAAATCAACTCAGGAATGACAAAAACACAGTTACTCTAGAGTCTAAATGATGACAACAACAACCTATACATCAAAGAAGGACAATATAAGAAGATTATGTTGGCATAAATCTTTATGGATGATACATTGTTTACTAGAAATGATGATTTATGCAAAAAAATTTCTGAGGAAATGAGTAAGGAATTTGAGATGTCAATGTTTGGAGAAATCAAATTCCTTGTCGGCTTCCAGATTCAACAAAAGAAGGATAGTATCTATATTGCTCAATCAAAATACATCACAAAGATACTAAAGAAGTTTGGAATGGAGGATTATAGACCAGTTGGAAGACCTATGTCTACTAGACATAAGCTTTCCAAAGATGATGATTCAAAACATGTAGATCAGACTAGATACAGATTAATGATTGGAAAACTTCAGTATGTGGTGCATACAAGACCTGATACAACATTAGCAGTTGGAATGGTAGCAAGATTATCTGCTAATCCAAAAGAAAAAATACATGATGGCAATAAAAAGAATCACAAGGTATCTAAAGAGTACTGAATATTATGTTTTGTGGTATAAGAAACGAGATAGCTTTGAATTGAAAGCATTCACTGATGCTGATTGGGAAGGACACATTGATGATAGAAAGAGCACTAGTAGTGGAGCATTCTTTCTTGGAAAGAGGCTAGTATCTTGGACAAGCAAGAAATGAAATTGTATCTCTTAGTCAACAATAGAAGCAAAATATGTTGCTGCAACAGTTAATTGTTCAAATATTGTTTGGTTCAAACAACTATTGATAGGTGTGAAGGAAGAGATCAAGGATCTAGTTTTTGTTTTATGTGATAACACCAGTGCAATTAACATTTCCAAGAATCTTGTGATGTATACCAAAACCAAGCACATTGCAATTAAGTATCATTTCTTAAGAGAATTTGTGCAAGATAAGGAGATAAGATTGGAATATGTGAACACAAAAGAACAAATTGCAAACATATTCACCAAGCCATTATCTAAGGATGCATTCTTGTATCTAAGAGGTAAGCTAGGGGTCATTCCCCTATCTAAAGCTCACTTATCAGATTTTAGTGATGCATCAACCAAGCATGTTGAAGATCAGTCAAGTTGATGCAATATTGTAAAGGGTAGATTGCATATGAATGAATACATTAGGTACATGGAAGTTCACTAAATTCTATCTTTCGCATGAGATGTCAAAGAGGGAGAGTTTTGTCATACATCAAAGAACTTTTATGTCTAATAGGGAGAGTTTCCTATCATATATTAGAGATATTCTTTATATATGTCAGAGATGTCAAAGAAGGAGAATGAACCTTGATATCAAAGAGGGAGAGTTTGATATTGTAGTCATTTCAATTAGAGATTGATGATAGAGAGAGTTCACATTAATAGAGGGAGTTCTCATGGACGAGAATCAAAATGAAACTAAGGATATTATCCTTCTATTTTGCTCTAAAATTTCATTGTATTATGACATGTTGTGTTGCCATCAATGCCAAAGAGGGAGATTGTTGAAAATAATTATTTAATTGTATATTGTCTTTCATGTTACACAAAATGTCAAGTCTTTACCAATTAGTGTCTGCCAAGCTCACTCAGGTGATGAAGATAGTTTCCAGTGTCTGTCGAGTAGTCCAGAGATAATCAAGTTCAAAGACAGTATCTACCAAGTTCACTCGAGCATCAAAGGAAGATTGTAAAAGGATAGTGTCTGCCGAGTTCACTCGGGCATCAAAGAGAAGTTGGCATAGAAGCAGTGTTAACCGAGCTCACTCAGCTACTAAAGGAAATTTAGTTTAGGATGCAGTGTTAACCAAGTTCACATGGTTAACAAAGGAAGTATGAAGAAAGTCTTTTATGAGTTAGTGTTGATCGAGTTGGGTCAGCTAACAAAGAATTTTCTCGAGTCAACATATTTAGTTTGATGAATTTATTTGTTAAGTCTAGTCGACTTAAGGGATGAATATTGAATACTTGTAAGTGTATTCAAGGTGACTTGACAAGGCAAAAGATATAAGTATAAGGTCAAATTGTGGGATTGAACAAGAGAAGAATGAGATTGAAAAGATAAACCAAGGAAGCAAATTGGAAGGATAACAAAGTATCCTAAGTTGACTGAACTGCAAAGTTTTATCTGATCAAGGAGGATCAAGTATTCAAGCCAAAATAGAGATCTGAAATTAGCAATACAGTTGCATCAACAATCAGATCATATCATTGTTACTCTCTAATAATCGTAGTAGTGTATCAAATCTCTTAATAGAGTTAGCTTAATAACTATTTGCCAAATCCTCTAACAAGGTGGCATTTCTAGATTGAAGCATCGAAAGACCCCTAACAAGGCCATTCCTAACAAGGTGATTAAATCATTTAATAGGGTCACACCTAACAATGTGTTTTACAACCTTTAACAAGGTTGGATCCTAACAAGGCTCACTTCAAAAGAGTGAAAACCAGTAACTAGTTGCAATTGGTGGTTTCTCCCAAATTGAGTTTCCACGTTAAATCTTGGTGTCATATGTGTTCATGTTATTTGCTTTATGTTTCTGCAGCCAAGTTAATTGTGGTTAATAACATTAAACATCTTAAGAAGCATTTATTTCAGTAATTTCAGAGTAATAGAGATTCTTAGTATTTACTGGGTGATTTAATGCTAACTAAGTTACAACAATATTTTTTAGTTTCAACATAGTTTAGTTTTGATTTGCATTGACATCTAAGTGATCTGGGATTTATTTTTGTGGTAACTGATTCACCCCTCCCCTCTTAGTTACTCCTCTTATATTTCCAATAGATTATGCAATAACCCTAGATAATAAAGTAATAGTTTTTATATATTTGAAGTCAATACACATAATATTTGTCAATGTGTGCAATAAGAAGTTTGTGAACAATTGTATTGCAATGGGTTGTTGTAATCGATATTTGTAGAATGTATCAATGACTTCTACCTTTTTTAGATTCGCATAGTCTCTTTTTTCTTACATATTTGTGCAACACCAAAGCTTGGATGGAGAAATATGAGGTGTGACAGGGTGGTGCAAGAATGGGAAGAAAGAAGTACCTTCATTAATGGAAAATCAACAAAGTTTAAGAATTATGGCATAGAATGAAAAGTTAAATGGTTGTACAAATGAGGGAAATAGTGTGGTAGTAACTACAATGCATAATATTTGACAAGCCCAGTGGGTAAGAGTAGTAATGACATTGTCAAGCTATAACTTCATAGGTCAATAGGTAGATTGCATCTCACATTCCATTAGAAGAGTTGAATGGAGCATTCATTCTAGTGTGTGCATGTGAATTAAGCATTCCTCTTTGGGAAGAGCATGGTTTGAAATCCATTACCATTATAAGCTACATAGTTTGGTCATTTCTATTGTTAAATAAGATAGTGCATTGTTGCTAGAAAAACATCGATAGGCCCAAGGATGGTATTGTCTCAGTTTCCACAAGGCATTTCTCTACTACCAATTAGGCATCGATAGCCCTGATAAAGTTACATGCATTACCTAATTTTCTCAAACTTTCATTTTTTAGTTACTTGTCTTGTAGAAATGCACACATTGAAGTCATTTCTAGGTTAGAAACCATTCTTTTGTCGAGCAATGACCTTTTGATTTTTCACTTAGTATGATTATGTAGATCAATGACACACTAACTCATATAAGGATTTACTATGTATTTCTCTAAAGATACAATGCATGATGCCCATTCAATTTTATGTAACACATAATAAGTCTACTCAAATGATGTTAGAGCATGTAGGCTAACAATGTCAAACAAAATCCTATGTCATAAACAATCTAAGAAAGGCACTTCTTTGGTGTGTATAGCTTGGAGCAAGGATTAATTGTGTGGATTGTAAAGATAATCCAATGCCCAATTTGGGTATGAAAGAAGAGATTTGTGTCCTAGGGTACATTCCCTTGGTCATAAGGATCACTTCATCAATTTATTTGCAATAACACAAGAATTTGTGTATGTTGGGTAACTTGGTGAACTATAATTATAGGAAATATTGTAGTAGCCAATGTTTAGTTTTGCAGTTTTATTGTGAATATCATTGATGGTTTGTTTGTGATAGAGTCAACTTTTCCAACTCATATCATTTTTCACCACTAAGAAGCAAGATATTTCCTCATGTTTACTAATATCTTCCTTTTGTTAGTCTTGTTCAAATTATCCTGTATTTGAAAGTGAATGTAAAATATTAGAAATTATGAATATGCAAATATTAAATAGACATTAACGTGGTTGTGAAATATAAAAAAATTTGTTGAAGAAGTAAACTATACCTTGTATGCTTTTCATTTTGGGAGATTTTTGAGGTTTTACGACCATGCCAATTGATGTTGAATTGTAGGAGAGCTAACTTCTTTCAATTGGTGTTGTTTTATTTTTTGTAAGTTGTGTCAAATTGTACCTACATTGAAAAAAAAATCATTGTAATTTTGGTTTTTGTAAATTTGTAGTAGATATTTAAGTGTAAAGGATATAGACCTCTCTTTCCAAAGGTACAAAGTAGATCTCTAGTATTTCCCATTTTTTTATTTGATTTGTAGGAGATTCAAATCAGTAGTTGATTAGTAGTAGTAACTATTAGGTAATAATGAAGCCAAACATATACAAGCTTATTAGTATGAATACTATGATTAGTTTTTTCCATACCTGGGAAACCTTTTTTATGCTACCTTTGTATCCCTCGATGTGTTGTATTTGGAATGAGTAGATTGTTGTAAATAGGGGAGCATTTCATTTGGCATCCCGTCATTCTCAAGCACAACTTTTTGTATTGTTGGTTATTGTCTTACTTTTATCAGTCGCCTCAAAAGTGTTTCTTTTGAAAATCATTCTAACAATTTTGAAATAATGTACTTGTAAATTTTGAAGAGGCATTAATGTGGTGTGGTAATATAACTCTAATTTTTTGAAACGCCTAGTAAACCTTGTATTTCTCTCTTTCCTACTCCATATAGTGGCAACATGAGTAATTTGGCTAAATGAAAGTGCGTATTGACCTAATCTGGAACAACTTGTACTTAGTATTTTCTTTGCACCAGTTACCCCAAATCTTGATTATACCTATTAATAGCCTAAGTTATCTAATTATGTTGTATTCAATAGATAGGTGATGGGAGTGTAGGCTAACTGTTAGCAAGCAAAATGTCCCAAGATGTAATCAAGTATGTTTTGTACTATTCCTCACAAGCTAAATCAATCTCTACAATGTATTTATCTAGTTGAGACAAAACTACAAAAATGTGAGTTGAAACTTTCCTAAATATTTGCTTGTTTCTTTCCCACCATATTGCCCAAACCACCATTGATGGTGTGCATTTCTAGAGACATGAGTAAAAAGACTTTGGACTTAGTACAGGTCAATTTTAAGATAAATCCCAAAGAGTTGCTAGTAGAGTCATAAGAATTTTAAATCTTTGAAGAATGTGTGTCCAACATTGGTGTGCAAATGCACAATAAAGCAAGAGATGATCCACATTTTCCAAATGTGAATGACAAAGTACACAATTGAATGGTTGCACGATATTCATCTTAGTTAATTTATCACTTGTCAAAATCCATTTTTTAAGAGCCAACCATGCACATTAACCAGCCTTGGGTAAAACAGAGGCATTCCAACAAAATGAGAATGCTCTATATTTGGGTCTATGTTCAACTGAATTAATAATTTTCTGATAACCCAATTTAATGGCATATTTTTAGTTATTGGTTGGCACCCAAATAACTACATCATAATGATTCAAAAGGAAGACATCTCTGTCAGCTAAGAGAATATGAAAATATACTTTATTGTCATTTGATATCAATAAATCTATAGTGACTTTCTAGTTAACTCTTGCTGAAAATATATCAATAAAATCAATATAGTCCACAACATATATACCCCAAGATGATTAAAATACCAAACTATGTTCATGGACCAAGGAAAAGACACTATGAAGGGTTGAAGATCATTCCAAGAATATTCGCAAAACAATGTTGTTTCTCCATTATTGATCTGCTATGAAATGTATTTAGTAATAATCTCCCTAGAAGATATCATGAAATTCCAAATTGCTAACCCCTTTGAAGGATCTTGAATGGTGAATATACGGGTTGAATATTGAGAATCCAAATATGTATTTTGCATAATCTAAGACCATTTATTACATGGTCTTTCAAACATTTGCCAAACTAGTTTCCCTCCAAACACTTTATTTCTTTTTGCTAAATCATGAAGTCTAGTACCCCCAACTTCTTTTTTATTAGACATCTCTTTCAAAGTCATCAAAGGAATTTTGGTATCTCCATTCAAGTTAGTAGTCCACAAAAATATCTTATAATTTTTTCAATCTACTTGATGATGCTACTAGGAGCTTGAAGGATAGAGAAGTAATAGTTCAAAATAGTTGAAACAACTGATTTGATTGGGAGAATCCTACCAAAAAGTGATAACCATCTAGTTTTCCATCCAACTATACGTTACTTAATTCTTTCAATGATCATTTTCCAATATGAGGTCTTATTATATCCCATGAAAATGGAATGCCAAGATATGTGGATGGTAAGACACCTTGAGAGAATTTCAAAATCTGTCAAATTCTTCTAGACACAATAGCATTAGTATTAAAGATATATATTTTAGACTTTACATCTTTTATTTTCTACCCCAAAGAATCTAAATAAACATCACAAACACTCTTAATTTTCTTAGCCTCCTAGATAGTACAACACAAAACAAGAGTGTGTCATCAATAAACAAAGAATATGTGACCATAGGATTTGTCCCCTCAATTTTAACACTTGTCTAGAGACCTTGATTATATGCCTTGTCGTAATGATTCTACTAAGAGCTTCTGTCATTAGTATAAAAAGAGAAGGGGAAAGAGGATCGCCTTGTCTTATACCCTATCATAAGTGGAAAAAACCAACCAACTCTGTTGATGATAATAGAGAAAAAAGCTCCTGAAATACATGCTTTAATCCACTTGCACCACTTCTCAACAAAACCAAACTTCCTTAACACTTTTAATAGAAAAATCCAGTTGAGTCTATCATAAGCTTTCATCATATCTAGCTTAATGACAAAGGAAAGTTGTTGACTCTCATTGATTGAATGTAAATTTTCATGTGCTACTAAAGCACCCTCCATTGTCTCTTTGTTGAGAACAAATCCCCCTTTCTTAGGAGATATAATTTAGACAAAATAATTTGTAACTTCATATATATAGCTTTTGTAAAGATCTTATATATGGTATTGCATAAAGATATAGGTCTGATTAGCAAAAGAGTTTGGTTCACTAACATTTGGTATAAGAGCAATATTGGTAGCATTAAAGTTCTTCAACATACCATTGTTCCTCCTAGATTCTTCCATAGTTGGTAACAAATCAAAACCTATTATGTCCCAATATTTTTGATAGAATAGGGCAGTAAATCCATCTAGACTTGGAGCTTTATCCAATGGAAATGATGATACAACCTTATGCACTTCTTGAAGAGTAAACAGAGCTAAAAGATCTTCATTATCTTGAGAAGAGATAATAGTTAGAATAGAATGTAACATCCCCTCAATAAGGTTATCATCTCAAGGATTAGATGGAGGTGGATTGACCAGACCCTAAAAAAATCTAACACCCTCATTCTGAATATCTTGATAGTTAGATTAACAAATACCTGAAATTTCATGTTTGATAGAAAAAATCAAAGATGCAACACTTCTTTATTTTGTTAATGCATGAAAAAACTTTGTATTTTTATCTCCTTCTTTTAGCCATAATTTGTGAGATTTCTTACACCAATATTCTTTTTCTCTATTACAAATTTCCTCCCATTCCTCTTATTTATTTCTTTGCTTAGAATGGATGTTGTCATCGAATCCACGAAGAATGATGTTCTCATCAATATCCTCCAACTCTTTTTGGACCATTCCTTTTTGAGCAAAAACGTTTTTGAATACCTTAATGTTCCATTTCTTTATAGGTACTTTAACATGTTGCATTTTTTAATGGAATCAAAACATTTTAGTGCCTTCTATGAAAGGAGCACTAACCCACCATTGTTTGATAAGGGGAATGAAATGTGGATGCCTAAGCCACATCTTTTTAAAAATTAGGTTAAAATACAATGTAAGGGGTTCAAAAGGGTCATTTTCAAATCATTTGTGAGTTCAAAGCCTTCAGAGAGAAGATATGTAGGTCCTAGTGCACGAGCATCATTTCGAGCTAAGTCAATTGCATAACTAGCTATGAGACTACCCCACATTGGTAAGTGATTGAAACTTGAGTCATTTTGACTTTTTTTTTGAGATTTTGTATGCATTTTCAGTGCAAAGTTCAAAATTTGTATGAGATTTTAGAATGTCATATTAACTTAGGTAAAATATTGTATGATGATCCTCCAAACCTAAAAGTATTGCACAATTATTTTCCATAAGGCTTTACAAAAGACACCCACATATCATACACTGTGGTGTAAAATGCCACAAGAGAAAGAAATGTTGCATGGCTTTAAGAAAAAGATTGTACGATATAATAATAGCCTGTGAAATATCGTACAACCAATTTTGATTGCTTTGTTACCTTTTGTACTTATCAATTGGGAGTTTTGACTATCTTGAATGATTCCTTGACTTATTTAGATGCTTCTTGATACCTTACTAATGAGTCCTGGCATATTTTTTTGTTATGTTGATGTAACAAATATTTCTAGATTTATCCATGAGATGTCCTTCTAGTTGGGTTGCACTTAGTGAGCCATTTATCTAATGAGGATTATACTAACTACCTGTACACTAAGAAAGTGCACTACTCTAAACCCTTTTATCCAAGGTATTCCATGAGTTGGAATGCTTGAATGGTGGCTTAGAGCTCCCTATCCATGGAGTGCAAAGGTGTGTGCATAAGCATATGAACAACTCTCAACTGAGTCTTAGAGACACAACCCTTATTAGTAAACCATGCAGCAAAAGATTCCTTAGACAAGAGAAAGAATGTCAATGTCAAAAGAACTCTACAACATGCAATGCAAGAGATGAAGCTAAACTTGGATGAAATGCACAATGCAACTAGGCTAAGTAAAATGAGAGTGTTACAACCATTTTAATTAAACTAGGTGATCTAAGCTATAAAAAAGGAAACTATGCTATTACAAATGCATATATAGACTAACATGAACATGTAAAAATGAGACAAGAAGCAAGAAGTTCTCTACAAGTGCTCCAAGAAAAACCTATCAAGAAACCTGCAACATAACAATAGTTCAAAAATGAGGATTCTTAGAGAGGGAGAGAGCTCTCTCTCTTTTACAGGTGTACAGACAGTTGAGATCAAGATCAAGAAATGAGGGATCAAGGGTGGGGGTTGACTTTTGGCATGATCCATGTGCAAGATTAAGTCAACCAATGAAACTGAATTCTTAGTTGTGTTTTCTGGGTAGATTGTGTTACAATTTTTGTATCAACATTTCGGATCACACTCCGTGGTCCATCATGAGGATGAGAGAGTTGAAGGAAAAAAGTGGAAAGATTGTAGACCCAATGAGGATAAAAAGGTGGGTCTACAATCTTTCCACTTTTTTCCTTCAGCTCTCTCATCCTGATGATGGATCACAGAGTGTGATACGAAACATTGATGCAAAAATTGTAACACAATCTACCCAGAAAACACAGCTAAGAATTCTAATGGATTGTGGAAAACTACTATCTACAATGAAATAGAGTTGACTTTTCATGTGAGACAAAGTCTTTTCTTTTTATTTGTAAATAGGGGAAAAAAGACTTTATGTGTGCACATTGAGTGGGTTAGAAGAATGGGTTCTTTTATTTAATTAAAAGGGGGATATGTTCTTTTAATCAAATATGAACTTAGGATAATATAGTCAAACTATAAGTTTAATTTTTATTTATTTTTAGCAATTTGACATGGACAAATGATTACATAAATTAGCCAAAATGCTGAGAAGGCGGGTAACAGTCTAGATGACCATTTTTAGTTTATTACATTTGCCTCTCTTTAACTAATGTGTGATCGATTTGGGAACACATTATGCCAAAGAATACAAAAGCCAAGTAGGCAACAACAAATAGAGAGATTTGATTCCAAATAACAAAAAATGCAAAATGAGATAACAAGTCCTGAATGTACAACCTAATAGCAATAGTACTAAACACTAGGAGAGAGAGGCAATATTTAGGACTCAAAAAGAGTACTAACATCAAGTAAAATAGATAGATCGAGAGAAAATGAAAGAATCAAGCATATGCTCTTGAGAAATAGATAGTCATAACAGGCAAGTAATGATAGAATATTTCTGTCCACTCAAGATCAAAATCAAAATGAGGTAAAGAGAATGCATAAATGAGCAAGATATGAGAAAATAGAGAGAGAGCAAGGTCCATGATAGTAGATATGTGATTAAAACCAAAGAGTGACCATAAGGAAGTGATAGAATGCCCCAAGTTGACTATTTTGTCCAAGAAGGACAAAGTATGGCAATTAGGTAAAATCAAGTAGAAATATGAGATGAGGTGAAGTGAAGTATGAAAATGATGTAGATAAGAAGAAATGAAGATGCCCCAGTGAAGATTTGAAGATTAGACCTCAAAAGGTTAGCTAATCATATAGAAGAAGACAAAATTTTAAAATACAATTTTGACTAGCAAGATGATCTCAGATTTTGATTTCAATCCTGAAAATGGATCCATGACATCAAAATTAGCTAGGGGTGCAATTTTTATAAAATTTTGAGAAGTTTGAAAAATGGGTCAAAATGAGGTCGGAGGACTATATAAGGGGTCCAAGAGTAATTTTCAATTCATTTGTCTTTTGTGATTTTTCAAAGCTTTTAAGTGATTTTGAGAGAGAACGATGGCTCTTGTAGCCATTTTGACCCCAAACACCGTTTTGAGCACAGCTAGTTAATGTGAGGCCCTAGTGAATCTTCGAAAATTTCACACTTTTCAAGCTATTCAATGTATTTTAACAGGTTTAAAATGATTTTTGCAAGTTTTTGGAAAAATATCATGTGATACTTTAAAATTATCACATGCCAATGTTGAGAAGTATCGCACGATACTTTTGTGAACAAAAAAGTATCGTATAGCTTGGCAAGGTGTATCATTTTGAGGATACCCAAATCTAGCATGATGGTGTGTGAACTATCACATGACCGAAAAGTGTTGCACGACACTAGTAAAAAGTATCGCACAACACTTCATTAGTAAAATCTATCACATGCCAATTAGAAAAAGTATCACATAGTTATATTTTAAGTATTTTTGAATGTTTAGAAGCATATTTTGCATGTGTGATCATTGTTTTCTATCATACTTAGTTGTTTATGATGTCACTTGATCTATTATGGCTAATATTGACATTTCAATATTTACTTAATTTGATTATGCAGATTGTTTTTCCAACATTATTGATCAGAGCCCCCAAGGTGGTGGGTTTGTTTGTCCTCTATCATCTAGAGGATGATGAGAAGGCCACCATTGAGAGAATCAGATTCACTTGGCTACTTCGCATGCCCCATATTTAGGAAAAACATGGGTTACTGACTATATTAGCTGAGTGGTGGCATGGTGAGCATAACACTTTTAATTTTCCTATCAGTGAGGCCACCATCACTCTTGAGGATGTGTATTGCATCCTTCGTGTGCCATGCCATGGAGACCCTATAAGTATGATCCATATGTCTTGAGGTTTATCTTTTAAGTTTTTGATTTTCATATGAGGTGTGTTGATATGAGATTTTGTATGTTACATGTTTATTACAATCAGACCCCAACAGAGGGGATGTTAGCAGTTCAACAACTTTTTGAGGGTGTGACCATCCTAGACTGACATCTCAGTTGGGAGAGACTCATAGATGAGTACGGGGATCAATATCCCTTCGCTTGCCTAATTTTCTCATTGGCTGCCTAGGCTCTTGTCACTAATAGGGTTTAGAAGGGCTTCCCTCTAGGTTGGGGTAGATTGGTTGTAGACTTGGTGGGTTAACCAAGAGGGATGGCATGGGGACCAACCATCCTAGCAAATATGTACCATGAGTTATATGAGATAGTGTATCGAGATGACATGACTTGAGCATGTGGTGCAGTTCTAGCGTAGACATGGGCCTGGAAGCACATAGTGGTGATGCAACCATCAATGCAGCCACGAGATCATAGCCACCCCTTCATTTATAGATACACAAGGTTCATCCCCTAGTCACATAGTGAGGATGTGACATACTACTAATGGTTTTTTGATGAGTTGACATCTTTTGTCTAGTGGCCATATTGATAGTGTGCCAGATGGGCAAATGCTTGGGAGATTGAGTATATGCGGTATAACCGACCACTTGTGGGGAGGTAATTAAATATAGTTGAGTGTTTTTTCATTAGAGATAGTTTGGATAGAGGCTGGTTATTTCCATGGAGACCACCACATATGCCCACTTTTGTGAAGAGGAGCTCCATGGATGGCTACCAATGTTAGATTACCAGACAATGGTGAGAGATACAATTGCCTTGACACGTAAGCCTTGGGATTATCGGCTAGATTTGGTAGATGCAAGGGTTGATCATACTTATCAATATGAGATGTAGAGGCATCCCTTCCCTTAATTCACTAGACCAGATGCACTACCTTTGGTAGCAATTTAGGGAGGAGATGGTGGTAAAGGTGGAGGCAAAGGTGGGAGATAGATGGAGGTCGGGAGTAGTTCTCGAGGACCTAGGGTGAGACCGACATGATATTGAGCTATGAGATCGGAGAGTGAGGAGAAGGAGCACCCACTAAGGTGGAAGAGGTTGAAGCCTTAGGAGAAACTTGCAGGATGGGGTGGAGAGGATCCCTAAGATGCTCAGATATGAGCATTGGAGGTGAAAGTGTAAGGGTTGAGGATGACCTTAGCGGTTAGAGACTAACAACTAGTGGATGCACAGGTAGAGATTGATAGGCAACATTGAGAAATTAGGGGGGATCTAGTAGAGGCCTAGTGGGAGGTGGAGTGACAGACAACTAGGGCAACTTACTACCATGGGGTATACATTGCTATAGTCCTTATGGATTGACAGGTACCTACATACTTAGAGAGAGCCGACAGATCAAATCAACCACCATTGAGGGCACCAACGATTCCTCCTTAGACATAAGCTACTCATGAGGGGGGAGTCGATCTTAGGTCTAGGACTAGGACTAGGTCTAGGCTAATGTCCTTGTAACATTTTTTGTTGTATCATATGTATTTTGAGACAATTATCCAAATTTTGGATCCCATCTTATACTCAATTGATCATTATATACATGAGATACTAGATTCGATCAATCTATTAGAGAAAAAGGTTAATTTAATTTAATTTATTAAATTACATTTTCTCCCTTCTTATGATTTCACTTTATGCACCTTGTATTTCCATTTAATAATTAATTAGTAATATTAAATGCCATTTACCTCTTAGGGTTTCCCTTTTAGGTTTTCGATCTCCTTCTATAAGGATTGATCTTTTGTAATTATCTTTCATCTTTTCAATCTGATAATATAGTTCTCATATTTTTAGAGAAAAACTCTTGCCTCTTCTTTTCTTTTTCTTCTTTGTGATAGGTTCTTGCATGAAGGTGTTCTTTGGGTTTTGTGTATTTGTATTGCTCAAATCCTTCGTGGTATCAAAGCTTAACTTGATGTAGCTTGTTCAGTGTTTGGAAAAAAAATAATGAGGCTTTGACATAATAGATTTTACATTTTTTTAGGTATTTTCACAGGGGTCTCTGATTTTTGAAGCACTTTGAGGCCAAACAGACCTTATGGTTGGATTCAGAAGGTGTCAAAACTTCCATTTCCATATAAAATTTGTCAAATTTGGACACAATTGGAATTTGAGGCAAAATAATATTGCTCCTAGATTGGGCATGTTTCCCAATGAAACAATTTCTTGGTTTTCAATATGCAAATTGAGATTATTCATATCAAAAATTGAGAATTTTTGGCACGCATATCGAGATTTTTGGGACGCGAATCAAGATTTTTTTGCTTACAGATTAAGATTTTTGGTATGCAAAATCAAATTTTTGGCACACAAGTTAAGATTTTTTGCACACATATCAAGATTTTTTTGCTCACATATCAAGATTTTTTGGTACACAAAATCAAATTTTTTGCACACAAATCAAGATTTTTTAATATACAAATTGAGATTTTTGTATGTAAACCAAGCTTTTTGGTATAAACGTCGATATTTTGGCACATAACTCAATGTAATTTTACACAAAAACCAATGCACTTTGGCACAGATACTGAGGAATTTGGTACTTGTTTTTCGCTTGAAGTCAGATGATCCTTTCTATCTTACGAGGGGTATAATTTTCTCGTTTTAGCTCCATTTTTTGATTTGAAAGAAGCATCATAAAGCTCTTCTTGACCTCTATCTAGATTCTCTATTATTTTCATTAATAATTCTCAAAGGTACATGTGTTTATCAATTGAAGCTTTTTTTCTCTTTTCTTGTTTACACATTCCTTCTAGTAGTTGGGGTTCAATTTTTGCATTGTGGAGGGGAGGGGGGTGTTCATTATTGTTTCTATTATTTACATTGGCAAACCAAAAGAATTTCAAAAAACAATTGAACACCTAAAAAAATGACTGAAACCTCTTCTTATCTAAAACTTCTAACCCCTCGTAACTATTACACATGGAAGACCTTGATGACATGACTTCTCTGGTGAAAAGGGTTGAGGTCTTGTTTAGATGTAGTGCAACCATTTTTACAAAGGCCTTTTTAGGTTATTTAACATAGGAACAAGATGGATGAGGCAATGGGGTTGATTTCTTTATAGGTATCCAATAGTCTACAATTTCATCTTGATGGGTGCAATACCCCTCTCACTATGTGGACCAAGGTTGAAGGCTTGTTCAGTACAATGAATGAGTTCAAGGAACTTTAGATCGAGGTAGAGCTTACCTCTCTTGTAATAGATTATTTTCCTATCATTGAGGACTTCTTGATGAAGTTCAATCAACATATATCTTTATTTCATGGTTGTGGGAAAACCAAGACTGACACTGAGTGCATCTACCTGATTCTTTCTAAGCTTCGTGGAAACTTTTAGATTTTTGCTTCTACCTTCTATTCCACCAAAGTTGCTTTGGGTAATAGATTTACCATGCCATCCTTTGAGGTTTTTTGTGATCATTTGACTCGAGAGTAGGCTAAGCTCTCTCTGTTAGATTCTCTCACAAGCTCACAGACTTATGCATTAGTAGCTTGACCATCTTTAGGGATGAAGGAGAAGAGATAGAAATCTCATTCTACAGAGTCTCAGATTGATTCTAGCACTCACAGTTCATTAGGTCCACCTCCTCTAAAGGGGGGTAAACCAAAGAAAAAAAGACCAAAGTGTGGTTATTGTAATAAGCCTAATCACGATGAGTCACATTGCTATAAGAAGAAGTTAGATGGCTATGCCAAACAGGGTTCAAATTTGACAACTCTCCTTTAGAAGAGCAACATTGATATTCCTTCTACTTCGCATAGATCATCTTCATCATCATCATTTCAGTTAGATGGTAAGGATAAAGGAAAGGGTCATGCACTATATGAAACTACTATTCCACATTCTTCTAGATGGTTACTAGATTCAGGTGCTTTACATATGCCATCTTCTTAGGATTTGTTCTCTTCTTTTGAGGCTTCTCCTACTCCACACATTTTGAAGGGGAACAAGATTGGTATGATTGTATGTAGAAAATGTTCTATTGGTATTGTTGATGGTACATTTCATGAAGTACTTTGTGTTCCATCTTTGTCCTCTAAACTTCTCTCTATTTATCAGATTACACACAGTGGGACAAGGAAGACAATTGAGTTTGCATAGGATTCAGTGCACATCAGAGATAGTGAGACAATTAATATTGTTGCTATAGGGATTTTCGATCACTCTTCCCACCTATTCTCTTTCTCTCATTTTAGTCCACCATCTCCACTATTAGAGACACACTCTCCTTCTTCATGAGAGACTATTGAGGTGAATTCAGGTCGCTTGAACTTATGTGTTGTTCCTGAGACAAGTGTTGTGACTTCTACACCTCCATCTCTTGTTCAGATTCTATCTATCACACATGATTACTCTTCAACATTTTTGACCATTGTAGCTCTAGTCATTGAGCCACCTACTACAATTCTTGAGGATATATTAGAGGACACACATCTCTTAGATGATGAATTCAACACACCCATTATTCCACCTCCATTGGAGATTCCATTTCAAGATTCTCATGCATTCTCCTTTGAGCATTAGCTAGGAATTCTATCTTCACCTTAGATTTAGGGGTTTCAACCTCCTTTTCCATTGCCTTTGTTTCTTTTAGATTGGAGCCACATTGGTATGTTCATCGACACAAGAGTTCTTCCATTCTTAGGGGGCTATGGAGTCTCAAGCTTCTATCATAGGAGGTTTTATTGTACTTGTGGTCTTGAGAGAGTCTCTTTAGATATTTCATCTATGCATCCTTTTCTATATCTTTTTGGAGTAGGGTTTTTCTCACTAAGTTTTCTCTATTTCTCCATTTCATAGAGATTTTGTTATGATTGGGTACCTCATCAAGCCTTGTTGCCAAGACCCAAGTATGCTTTCAACATTGCATTATAGTTTCGTTGCTTTTTCTGCATTGTTTGTAGTTGCATTATTGTTAGTCTTAAGGGTGGGTGTGAGAAAAAAAGTTAATTTAATTTAATTTATTAAATTACCTTTTCTCCCTTCTTAAGAATTTACTTTATGCACCTTGCATTTCCATTTAATAATTAATTAGTAATTATTAAATGTCATTTACCTCTTAGGGTTTCCCTTTTAGGTTTTCGATCTCCTTCTATAAGGATTGATCTTTTGTAATTATCTTTCATCTTTTCATTCTAATAATATAGTTCTTGTATTTTCAGAGTAAAACCCTTGCCTCTTCTTTGCTTTTTCTTGTCTACGACAAGTTCTTGCATACAGGTGTTCTTCAAGTTTTGTGGATTTGTATTGCTAAAATCCTTTATGATCTTCCTTGTTTACTTGTCTCATTTTATGCTTATGTGATGGATGTTTTATATGGATGTTTCAGTACTTACATTTATGTTTCCATATGATGTTTCAACTTCTTCTCATGTTTATGTATGCTCAATTTTATGTTCATGTTTATATGCTCATGGATCTCTCGTAGATGGTTTTAGCTCTCATACTTGTGATGTGGACTGGTGTTTTGAAAATGTGATACTTGGATAGATTAGATGTGATGATTAGATTAACCCCTTGTGATGGTAGATATAGAAGAAACAAGAAGATGGATATGATCGACAAGGAATGAAAGACAGGATTGAGGGAAAGATTTAAGAAGAGATGAATGCAATTGGCTAACATGTCTATGAAAGATGAAGAGAGAGCTCTCTCGATATGAAAAATGCAAGAATAAGCTAGAATGAGCCTAGAATGTAAACTAGTATGCAAAATAGTTTACTTGAAAGGGATACAAAACATTTAGACTCTAATTTCATCATTGAATGTTATTAGGAACATCAGAAGATCATACAATGCTCACTAGTGTGACTATGAGGATATGAATATGATCTATATCAAACAAGTATGTAGAAATCCAACCTAAGCATCAAAGACATGTAAGTCAAGATAACTAATGCAATTAGATTCCCTAAGTTTAGTATAGAAAGATTACACCTGTATCAAGGCACAAGTGCCAGGATAACCCCCAAGTGCAGTCTTGCAAAAATAGTTAAGGATGATGCATTGTAGGCCCAAAGTGTCAAGTAGGACAAGCACAGAGGCTCTCAACACCTTAGAATAACAAAGTATACCCACAAGTAGAAAAAAAGTAAAACATACCCCATGCCCCCAGTCCTCTAATCCATGACATCCTCGAAAGACTATTAGAGAAGGAACACTTAGCAATGAAATCATCATAGACAACACAAAAAGAAGATAAAGTTCTTCATATATCAACAAGTTTAAATGCTTAAGTGTGCATGCGTATGTCACATGGTCATTTCTTTAGGACTCACATTTGATAGTGAGAAATATCATAACATCCTAGACTATAGGTAAAGTATCCGAGAAGTTTTAAAAAACACTTGATGTCAAGGGGGGAAGTGTTGAGAAACACTATTGTCAATGAGTTTCCAAAGAAACCCTAATGCAAAAGAAGACCTTGATAAGCTAAGAAGTCGTGCCCCTTAGACAAGGACAAGGGACAATTCCAAGCTAGGAAATATGTTGTGAAGCGAATGAGGGAAAAGTGAGACTAATAGACATAGGTGCAAGGGTCTCAAGTAGCACCTATTTCCATCTTTTCACTAGTTGACATATTTTTTTCAAGACTTTTTTCTTCTTTTTTATATTTTTGACTTTTTTGATTTGTTTGGCATTACATCAAAGTGCCTATTACTAGGATTTCACTAAGATGATCATTTTTTCAGTACATTTCTATTTTTAAAACGATTTTTTTAGGATCATAAGATATGTACAAATAGCCAAGTCAAGAGAGCCTTAAGCATAGAATTTCTTCAAATGTAAAATGTTGATAGGCTCAACAAATTGTTTTTCTTTGGGGGTAGAAATCTGATAGGCACTGGATCCAAATGGTGTTGTGACGATGTAAGGACCCAACCAGTTGGGCTCAAATTTTCCTTTTTGTTCCCTATTTTGTTGATTCTTAGGATTCTCTCAAAGAATAAGTTCACCCACTTGGAACTCATGAGGACGGACCTTTTAGTTGTAGCTAGTAGACATCATTTTCTAATAAGCCCTCATGTGATCAAAGGTATCCTTGCAACACTCATCAAGGGTTTCTAGCTTGTGTATCCTCATGGCTCTATGATCTTCATTAGTTATTAGCCTATGTAGAGAGACTCGTAGCAAGGGAATCTTGACTTTTAAGGGTAGGACAACCTAAGAACTGTAGACTAGTGAAAAGGGTGTAGCTCCCATAGGAGTGCGTATGGTGGTCCTATAAGCCCATAGTATCAGATTGATTTGTAGGTGTTAATCTCTACTTGATTTGTGGACCGTTCTATACAAGATTTTTAGCAGTGTTTTATTAGAGGCTTCAGCTTGGCCATTCCCTTGAGGATAGTATATGGAGGACCTGTATTGTTTTATCTTGAATTTCTTGCAGAGTTTCTTGAGGTCCTTATTTTTAATTGTCCTCCCTTATCACTGAAAATGGAGGATGGGATACCATAGCGACAAATGATATGGTTGAGAATAAACTAGGCATCATGCTTGCATGTACCAGTAGATAAGGGCATAACTTCAATCCATTTTGTGTAGTATTTTTTTTCTCTAATGATTAATTTATGGCCATTGAATGAGCTTGGATGAATCTTTCCCACCAAATCAAAGGCCCACTACTGAAAAGACCAATATGTGATAGAAGGGATGAGGTCATGCCCAGGAGCATAAATCATGTGACCATGTAGCTGACACTTCTTGCAAGATTTAGTATTTCTGACAATGTTAGCTTGCATAGTTGGCCAATCATAGCCTACCATAAATGATTTTTGCGCAAGTGCAAGGCCATTAGAGTGTGCCCACAAATTTTGTCATGGACTTTGACCAATGCCTTTTTCAGACTCTTCTAGTTCTAAACACCTAAGAAGCATTCAATATAGACCCTTCCTATATGAATCACCAGAGATAAGGGTATAGTGTGAGGCATTACAAAGAACTTGGCATTTTTGGTTGTGTGTGAGATTTTCAGGAATTATTTGATCACACAGGTAGGAGAAAATGGTGGAGTAGTGAGAGGATTCGTGACCAACAATAGTGTAGATCACATGATTATTGGGGGAGTTATATGCGAGATGAAATAATTCTTTCACCAGGAACTCAAAGCATGATTCATGTTCTTGTAATTATAGAATAGATGCTAGAGTCGTCACAGCATCTGCAACCTTATTTTTTGCCCTAGGAATTTTTTGGAATGTCACAAATGTGAAATAGTTTCGTAGAGCATCGATCAATTTCTTGTAAGCTACAAGCTTGTCATCTTTAGTTTGATAGTCATTATTAACTTAATTAATAACAAGCTGAGAGTCTCCATAGATGTGCAACTCAGTGATCCTCCATTCTAAAGCCATTTTAATCCCATTGGTTAAGCCTCATACTCTACTATATTGTTGGTGCATGGAAATAACAGTTTGTAGGATTTTGGGATGGTATAAATATGTAACAAATAGGATTCCTTCACCAGTTTCATTGTGGTTGTGACAGTAGTCAAAGAACATCTTCCATGTTCTTTCAATGACATGCATGATAGAAGCATCAGGAAATCCAATCTGCATTGGAGTAGTATCTTGTAATGGAAATTCAACAAGTTGATCTGCTATAGCTTGTCCCTTAATGGCTTTGTGTTTGATGCACTAAAGGTTAAATTTGGAAAGAATCATCATCCATTTAGCAAGTTTTCCAATGAGCACAACTTTAATTAGTAGGTATTTAAGGGGGTCAATTTTTTCAATAAGGTGCATTGTGTGAGCAAGCATGTAATGCCTAAGTTTCTAGGAGGAAAATACCACTTCAAGGCAAGCCTTTTCAATGTTGTTGTAATTCATTTCATAAGCCACCAAAGTTTTGCTGGAAGGATTTTTTAGAAACAAGATACTAAGAAGGGCGGGGGGGGGGTGTGAATCAGGATCTTAAACTTTAACTCATAAAACCAAATTACTGAATTTATACCTAATTCATCTCATATCTTAGATCTAACATTAAAACTATAATGAAGAATAGTAAGTGAAATACATCACATCCATGAATGGTTCAACACATAACAAAAATTATTTGGTAACCCAAAAACACTTTAATGTGAAGAGAAAACTGGGGTGGGGATGAAGCCCACAAATCTTCACTATTGCAACAATAAAGTTAACTTGTTAGGGTCACAATGTTTGGTCATAATATATGATCTACCCTGTGAGCAGTTTGCCCTATTAAAAGCTTCAAGATTGTTAAGTCCTACCCTGTTAAAGGATTTCACACTTACAATTAAGTAAGGACTCTATTAGGAGGTTTACATAGACCTATTAGGATCACTCAGTTAAGATATTTTCCCTAATTCAAAATTGATTTAGTACCTAACCCTCAGTTTTCTCTACAAGTTGATTTCGGATCTCCTCTATACAATCTTTGATCTAATCTCTCAATCTAATATCTCCTTTCAGTCCTTCACTGCTTCAATTTCCCTTGTCTAAATTGATTTTAGACATTTATCCCTTTTTGTTTTATCCTTTTTCACTTCTATACTTGCACATTCATGCACTCTCATTTTCACGATCTCACTCACTCATATTGATTCTAGGGTTATAATCATCCTTAAATAGATGCTTCATGAATGTTTTAGATCTCAATCGACGATTTACAACTCATCACCTTTTATCATTTCTATCTATTTTTTTGATTGATTTATTTGCATTCCTTGGTATCATTACCTCTTATAATGATGTGTGATCTCCATCTTAGTTGTCTCAAAAAATATTAAATCTAATATGAAAGTCGGCCGAAATGGTTTACATAGTTGTTTTTGCAATTAAAAACTCGTATGACAAAACTGAACTGCTTGACATCTGAATGTGTTAACACTCGGTCATCATTGACATTCATACTAGCCCTCAACTTCTATATGCATATGCTTATCTATTTGCTTGGAAAAAACTATCTTCCTAATTTACTTGATCTCTACTAAAATAACTCGACTTACATATACGCTTGGTCTCAACTGGGGTCCTCAACAATCACTAACTTGTTCGACATGTAATGCAAAATAAATGTGTCTTTTGTTATGTACTCAACCTTTACTAGATGAATCAGTCATAGTAATGACCGCTCATCCTTGCCTAGTAAATCACTAATTGTTTGGACACTAATAGGAAACATAGGCTTAGAGATCAAAAATCTCCCCCTTTGACATTAGTGGCAAAAATACTTTGTCATACATAGTCATTCTCATCATATTAAAAAATACTCCCCTTGAGACTATAATCTAAATCTGTAAATTCTAGATGTTGTGACATCTGATCTTTGACTCTTACCTTTATTTCCTCTTTGTTTTCATATTTCCAATATATTTCCCTCTTATTCTTCTTCTTACCTTCTTCCCATTTTCTCATTTCCCCCTTGTTTTTGTCACTGATGGCTAGGGGCTATTGGGGTTAGGTGGTGCTTACCAAAAAAATGTTTATGGCTTGCCAGAATATCAACATAGCCATTATTCCACTCTTCTTTTATCTTCTCCAAAACCTAAAACTAAATTTCTAGCTCAGCAACAAGATCAATTAAACCTTCAATGTATGAAAAATGTGTGTCCTTCTATAAAATATTCTAAGAAATGGACCTTACTTTTGAATGATTTTTAAATGGAGTAATAACTAGAATTGAATTAAGATCAACTTGTTTATGATCTCACTATCCCTAGCTGTGAGCTCGGCTAATCTTTGTTGACCAGTTGTCAACTTATTATATGAGACTGAGCTTGAACTTGTATTCTTGCCTAATGAAACAACACTTTCCCTCATATCAAAATTCAATAAATCAATGGAATGTTGATTTTCCAATGTAAAAATATCAACATCACTCAACTTCATGTACAATGAATGAATGACCTTCAAAATTATTTCTAACTCGGTGACTAAATTTGAAAGCTCTACTTGCCTATTTACAAGTTCTTGAGAAACTTTGACCAAAACTTTGTGTTCAAATCTTCTTTCAAACCACTACATTAGTCTATTGTTGGTCTCTATATCCTATGTCTGAACTTTATCAACTATATACACTAGTTGATCCAAAATTGGATGTTGACCTTCTATGTTAGTTATGCCAAATGCATCCACAAAAATATCTCTAACAGTGTGAAGTACCTATTTCTCCTTATGCTCTCTTCATAGCTGTTCTTATTTTGCCTTACGGCTCAACAAGGTTTGTAGTTCTTGCTTCTACTCTAGTGTTAAATTATTCAAGTCATACATGGGTAAAATGATTACCTCATCTTGAGTTACTAACTCTTCATTCAATTCATTTCTCTGAGTCAAAACCTGAGATTTGGGGTTTGTATCACTGGGTAGTGATAGTTGTAATTGTTTCCCCTTCTTACTTGATCCCATTGCCTGGTGTTGCCTCTTTGGAGTAGGTGTCACCCGATGTTTAAGTGTACTAGTCATTTATTTTGTAGGCTTTGTACTCAACAACTATACAAGAGCCAGTGGAGTCTCTTGTTACTTTGATGTTACTTGTTATGTTGTCGTCTCTGTGCCTTTGACCTTTTCTTTCTTCTCTTATATCTGAGGAATATGCATACAAGTTAATTGTTTAAACACAATTATTTCCTTACCCTGTTGCTCAACACTTATATCCTCTCCTACTAATGTAACCTCTACATTTCCAGTCTATGTAGTCTCAATCTTTGGATAATCTACAACTTGTAACAAAACTGGATTTGTACAAGGTAGAGTTATGTCTGATAAGAGATTTTGCATGTCTTCCTCAGTTATCACATTTTGGTTCTATGGAGGTGTATTAGATATGTTTTTGATAGTAACAACCCTCTATTGTTCACATTGATACACTAGTTGCTTGATCTCTTTAGTTAATTTAACAACCTCTTCTTTACATGTATCATCAAATTCAATTGCATCTTTGCCTTCTTTGGGCTTTGTTATGGGAGAAATCACTCCAATTACTTCCTTCCACACCTGAATACTATCCTAATCAATGTCATAAGCCTTATTCATCAAAATTTTGTATGCCCTATCTCTTCACATAAATTTCTTCAAAGAATCTTTAAGGGCTATAGACATATGTGTCTTCCCCAAATCTGGCATAGCCTGTGCCAATGTAGTCTCTCTTATTTTCTTTTTAGTGGATAGTTCCCACTTCCATTAGGCATCTATCCTTTTGTAAAAACCTGTTGGGAATCCATCTCCTAATTCCAAGGGTGTCCATCTAAATTTAATCATCATATCTATCATAGCTTCTTCAAGTTTAACTTGATCATCATTATTCAAAGAATCATAGTTAATATTTTAAATCTTGCAAAATTTCTTGATTTTCTAACCTTTTCACATACCTAATCTACAATCATCGAAGGGAGTCTCTTCACAATTTTCAATTTTCTTGGTTCATCTAACACAGCCTCTTCATCATCCTCCCCCTCCTATGTAATGAATAGTTTTCTCCTCAGCCTCTCTTGAATACTTTTCTGTGGTGAGTTGGTCGGTCTCTTCTTTGATTGACTACCTTTAGTATTCACAGATTAGGGCTAAGCTATCTTTGATCTTGCTATAATTTTCACTTTTGGTTTCTGAGGTGTGAGAACCTTCTTCACCTCTCTACTAAGATCAAGATCAACAATTATTACCTTCCTCTACTTTGTTGCCTTGGGCTCAGCAATAGCCAATTCTTTTCCTTTTCCTTCCTTGGCCTTAGTAGGTTGTTCTAATCCTTCCCCTTTGTCATTCTTCTTGTCCTCAAGACTCTTTCTCTTTCTTTTCTTCTCAGCCTTAGGTGTGCTGGATTTTGCATTCAATTCTACCAATATTATTTCATATGTGCTGAATTGCTCGACATTAGCATCAATGTCTTCAATTAAAAGTGTAGTCATGTTTGGTGTGACCTTATCAACATTAATTTTGTAAGGTATGGGCCTTAACCATGCAATTCTCAACATTATGCCTAAATATGTAAAACATATGTGTCTACTACAAAACATACCTCATCATAGTATTTATCAACAACTAACTTAGGTATTCTCATTATGTTTCTCATTTTGTTTTTGAACTCCTCAAAATAATTATCCATTACAGCTTCATAATTTTCTCCCAAGTTATTAATCAAGTCATTTAACTTCTGTATAGCAAGTCAGTTCCTATCCCATGCTACTGTTTCAATTTTAAGAAATGAATAATGTACATATAAAAACATGCATAGTAGCAAAGATCCAAACTTACATGATGTATTTATTACTTTCATGATTACCTCTAGGTTCTTTGATAGTTGTTGTAGTTATAGCTTTACAAGGTCATAAGCATGATCCTTCTTGACAATTTTATTTCCCAAATCTATTGCAATGTATGGGATGCTATTTAGTTAGCTGGATTGGTATAACTTGTGTGCTATCACAAAAAAAACAAATTCAATTACGTGATCTTTTATCTTATCAATTGGCATTCCTCTACCATTCCACTTTGCTTTGGTCAATTTTTCAATTTCATTCTTCGTTACACTCCTTATGCTTTTAGGTCGATCCAAGGTAGGGTAACCAATTACTCAATGTATTATAGCCTTGTTGATTTTGATAGGTCCACCTTCTAACCATATCTTCATGTTGTGGATGTGACTGAGCACGACCTTTATCCATTCTACCTTGAAAACCTTAGGAAACCCTAGGGTACGGGTAAGCCCTTTCTCGAAAACTATTTGTTCTCTTCTTTCAATACTCCATTATTGCATAGCTTCTCATAAGATGCTTTAATTTCAAAGTCTCTAATCTCTCCTACATTGCATAGGTAGCAGGATCTTACATCCTGAATAACTAGAACTTTGGGTGGAATTGACGACAAGGCATTGATATCATCTTCAAAATTCTTAGCAATTACACTACACCTAAAATTTGGTGGACACTAGTCATTCCTCACAATTTGTGCATTGCTATCCTTCAACATTTTGTTTGATGATGTCACTTTATCCAGGGTTTTGAAAGATAAACGTCTTCTATGATAACTTCTAAAAAAAATTAGTTGGCACCAAAAGTAGCACTTACTAATTTGGACAAATTTGTCAATGCTCCACTATGATTTGCTTGCTTCATTGCTGAAATCACCTTAATTGTCTTTAAATCACTTCAGACCTTTGAAATCATTTGGTGAATAAAATATATGCACAAATTCAATATATAACTTAAATTTCCATTCCAGGCGTGCAATAAATGCTCTTGTACTTGGTTGGTGTACGACAGCTAGCTTGGTCTATATACTTTCTTGGTCAAGGCTATCTTACTCAGCCAACACTAATTCATTCGATCAATACATCGACTTTCTTGATCACTTGGTCTATACTGTAAAGCTTTGTCAATATAGACTATACCTCTAATGCTTAGTACTCTATGTAGTAAATTATTTTCTTTTACTTTCCTTTTATGGATCTATTATTAATGCATCTTTACTTATGCATATATGAACCTTTAATACATGTATGTTAGGAACCGATGTAAAATATATCATTGAATAGACAATTCCTACATACCTTCTTCATTGTATTAGATGTAATGTGATCACTCGATCCATTGGATTGGGTGATCTCTTCTTTTCTTGCTCCATTGCTTCTAGATTTCACTATCTCTATCCATGTTTTCTTTGCCTCAAATTTTTCTTTTCCATTTTTTGGTGTTGGTGCTTTGGTTCTGCAGTTTTTACCAATATGTCCAACTTTGAGACAACTAAAACATATTATTTCTCCATTCAACCACTTGTAATTTCCTCTAAAATGTGTTTTGATGCAATTCTCTGGGATGTGACCATACTCTCCAAATAGTGACAACTATACCATGTATTGTAATCCCAATTGTAGGAATTGCCTTTGGTGCACGAGTTTGTTTCTCAGGTGTCCAGTTCAATTTTGTCTTGAATCTGCATTCATGAGCTCTATGTCCATATTTTTGACAATTATAGTAATGTCCTTTGAATTTAGTGACTGAATCATTTCTCTTTGATCTACATTCATGTGCTTAATGTCCTACCTTCTTGAATTTAGAACTATTAGGTTTAGAAGTTTGCATACCATTCTCACTTCTACAACTGTTTGTTGTGTGTCTAAGTTTTCCACAATGATGACATGTAGGTTTTCCTTTAGCATTTCTTTGTTCTCCACTCTTTGATGATTCTCCTTTTTTAGTAGATGAAAAGTTCCTATTGTATCCCAATCCAGAAGTGTCTTTTAGTCTAGGTGATCTCATCAATTCTTCAAAGTGTTTGACAAGTTCACTTGGTTTGTTAATTCTTTCCATAGTTTTCTTTTCATGCCTTAACTCATTTATCAGTTGCTCATTTTGTGACCTTAGGTTTGTGATCTCCAAGTCCTTTCTATTTTCTTCCTGAGTAGCAACTATCAATTGATTTATCATATCCAATTGATTATTTGTGAGCTTCTATACTTCAAACAATCTTTCTCCAAGTGTAATTATCATCTGTCTTTTGTCTTCTCCAGTCATGGATTTGTCATATTCAACTTTCTTCTTTTTCTCTATTACTTCACATAGTAATACTTCTTGTTTTGTCTTGAGTTCTTTTGCTTCTTTGCTTAGGACACTATTCTTTTCCAATAGTTTTGTTATTGCTTCACTATTGACACCTATCTCTCCACTGTCAAGTAGTCCTTTTGTTTCAAATTCCTTGTGTTAAGTATCATTTTTTTGTATTTCTATCTCTTTCCTTTTTCTCAGTGATTTCCTTAACTATTCTCCTACACCTTCAAGTTGTTGCAATATGGTCTAGATTTCAATCATCTAGTTCTTAACGATTTTTCCCAACATATATTAGCCCATCTCCATGATCTGATCCTCTTAAGTTTTTAGGCTTCTTTCAAGAGAACTAAGCTCTGATACAAATTGTTGGAAGGATTATTGGGAAACAAGATACTAAGAGGGGGGGGGGGGGTGGGTGGGGGTGGGGTGAATGAAGATCTTAAACTTTAACTTGGAAAACCAAATTACTGAAATCATACCTAATTCATCTCATATCTTAGATCTAACACTAAAACTATAATGTAGAATAGTAAGTGAAATACATCACATCCATGAACGATTCAACACATAACACAAATGATTTGGTAACCCAGAAACACTTCAATGTGAAGGTAAAACTAGGGTGGGGATGAAACCCACAAATCTTCATTAATGCAATAATAAAGTTAACCTATTAGGGTTACAATGTTTGATCATAATATATGATCTACCCTGTGAGGGGTCTGCCTTGTTAAAAGCTTCAAGACTGTTAAGTCCTACCCTATTAAAGGATTTCATTCTTACAATTAAGAAAGGACTTTGTTAGGAGGTTTACATAAACTTGTTAGGATCACTCGGTTAAGAGATTTACCCTGATTCAAGATTCTTTCAATACTTGACCCTTGGTTTTCTTTGTAAGATGATTTTGGATCTCCTTTGTACAATCTCTAATATGATCTCTCAATTTGATATCTCCTTTTAGTCCTTCATTTCTTTGATTTCCCTCATCTGAACTGACTTCAAACTTAGCTTTTTTGCTCTGTTTTGCAATTGTTCGCTTCTATACTTGTGCATTCATGCACTCTTCTTTTCTCTCTTTCACTCACTTGTACTAATTCTAGGGTTATAATCCTCCTCAAATATATATTCTATGAAAGTTCTAGATCTCAATCAATGGTTTACAATTCATCATCTTTTGTTGTTTCTATCTATTTTTCTAATTGGTTGATTTTCATTCCTTGGGATGTAATCTCTATCTTAACTATCTCAACAAATATTAAATCTCATATAAAAGTTAGCCAAAATGGTTTTTATAATTTTTTGTGCAATTACAAACTTGTATGACAAAGTTGAATTGCTTGGCATTTGAATGTGTTGACACTTGGTCATCATTGACATTCATACTGGCACTCGACTTCTATATGGATATGCTTCTTTATTTTCTCAACAAAATTGTCTTCCCAATGTACTCGTCTTTACTAAATATAATTCGGCTTACATATATGTTTGGTCTCAACTAGGGTGCTTGACAATCACTAACTTGTTCAACATGTAATGCAAAATAAATAAGTCCTTTGTTATGTACTCGACCTTTACTAGATGACTTGGTTAGAGTGATGACCATTCATCCTTGCCTAGTAAATGACTAAGTTTTTGGACACTAATAGGCAACATAGGCTTAGAGATCAACAAGTACGACTAATGTAGTATAATGCCTTGCACCTTTTTTGGATCACCTTCTATGCCTTTTGCAGTTATGATGTAGCCTAACAATTTGCCTGATGTGACACCAAAGGCACAATTTTTGGGATTTAACCTAAGCTGAAACTACTCCATGCAGTCCAATATCAAACTTAGGTCATTAAGGTATGTATATATTTTTAAAGATTTGGGCAATGTGTCATCAACATAGGCTTCCATATTCTTATGCATCGTGTCATGGAAGATAGTAGTCATGGCTCTTTGATAAGTGGCTCCTGCATTCTTTCACCCAAAGGGCATGACATTCCAACATAAAGTACCCCATGCACATGTAAACACCATTTTATTTTAATTTGCAAGAGTAATTTTGATTTGATTGTATCCAGAGAAGCCATCAATTAAGGAATACATTTCATATCCTACAGTCATATCCACTATCATGTCAATGTTAGAAAGTGTAAAATCATCCTTAGGGCATGCTTTTTTTATGTATCTAAAATTTGTGCATATATGGATGGACTTATCATGTTTGGACACATGTACAATTTTGGAGATCCACTCTACATAGTCAATAGCTTGGATGAAGTTTGTACTTAAGAGCTTTTCTAGTTCTGGTTTAACCAAGAGAGCAACATGTGGATGTATTTTTCTCAACTTTTGCTTGATGGGTTTGACGCTAGGAAAAATAGATAAGTGATGCATGATAAGATCTGTGTCAAGGCTAGGAATATTTGAATAGGTCCATGTGAAGTTGATTTTTTTTTCTTGGAAAAACCTGGTGAAGTTCTCATTTTCCTCAGCTAATAGTGATTGAGCAACATGAATGATCTTAGGAGTTTCTTTTGTACCAAGATTAATAAGTTGTGTAGGTTCAATGAGAACTAAGGATCTACCCTAAAAATAGCTTGGTAGACTACCAAGTACCTCATCCTTTGGTGCCTCAAATAGGTTTTCACCTTTTGATATGTCTTTGTTTTTACTTTTTTGAGGTTCAGACACCACCACAAAGTGGTTTTCTCCATCTGTATTTTCTGTTTTTCTCATGATTTTTTGACTAAGGTACTTAATATATGTTTTTTTTATGTTAACCACAAGTTCACTAGTGGAAGATATCACAAGTTCAATGACATTTAGGTATCAAGTGATCTCACAATCATTCTAAAAAGATAGTAGTTTTGGTCTTTGGTGTTGAGCATACTAGTCTATGAGATCAAGATGGATCAATGAGAGGGAAGTGGAGGCTTTAAGGTTGTTGATGTAGAAGGAGTCATCTTTTGTGACATGAGAGGTCAAGTCCATAGGGAAAGCTCCAATGGAATCCAAATCAAGAATAGACCTAGATGGACTGACGTGATCCACTAGAGAAAATTGCAAACCAAACTCGTCAGGCCCTAGGCTAGACTCATCAACTATGTTTGGTTGGGTAGCATAGGCATGCATGACATCCACTCCTAACTTACAAGATGCATCTAAGAGGGATTCCCATTAATAGTCACCAAAATTTGTACTCTGGTTCTGGGCTATTAAGCAAACAATGTTTTCTTTTATCCTTCCTCTATTTGGATCTTCATGGTCAGATTCATCATATTCATGTTGTTTAGAAGAGGAAGCCTCAGCATCATTATGGGTGGCCATGGGATCTTCTCCCAAAAGGATGGAGGTAGGAGGTATGAAATCCTCTTCTTTTAGAGTAGTAGTAACAAAGAGTGGATCATCATCCTTTGAGTCACTAGTCATAGGAGCCCTTCTATCAAATATTGGTAATTCATCTTCTAGCCCAAAGCCTAGTCCAACAATGTCTCTATTTTTGCATCCCTCAGTATGACTTAAGGGTTATACAAGATATTTCTTGTTACCAGTTAGGGATCCTTGGCCATGATAGCGCATGTTTTTCAAAAATTTGTAGCCCTTTCCATAACACTTAGGAGAAATAGGAGTAGTGACCATAACCTCCTCAACATCCTCCTCTTCCTCATAAATTTAGTCTCTTATAGTTTGATCTTCTTTTTATGCTTCTAAGGAAATAGAGGATTAAACAAAGGTCCCAAAAATGGTCAAAGCAGAAGTCGAGGACTTCAATTTCTTAGAAGGTTTCTCGTAAGATCTAGGAGAAATTGGAAAAGAAACAATAGAGTCTAGAGTGTATTCACCCATACCAAGGCTCATCATTTTCAATTTCTATTCACACTCCTTGAGGGATGGTTTGAGATCATAAGAAGAGTGACTATGTGGGACTATCATTTCAACAATAGAGAGTGTGTTGATAGACATTGAATTATCCCCTATAATAACGATCTTGGTACCATTGAATGGAAACTTTATACGCTGATGGTACATTGATGACACAACTTGCATGTCATGGATCCATGGTCTCCCTAGCAATAGATTATATGCAAGTGGAATGTCTAAGACTTGAAAGACCACATCATTTTGCATAGGACCCACACAGATTTGCAACACAATTAGACATTTCGAAGGTCATTCAACCTCATCATATGATTTGATGGTGATCTCCCATATAGGATCAATAGAAAATTTAGACATGCCTAGCTATTGGATAACATTTAAGGAAATGATATTTAACCCAACACCATTATCTATCAGGACTCGATGGATGCAAGTACAAAATATTTGAACCTTGATGTGGAGAGCTACGTTGTGGGGATGACTAAGTGACTTGTGATCTTCTTTAGAGAATGTGAGAGAGTGTGGTGAGGAAATATGATTGACCATAGCGTGGAATTTCTCAGCGTCAATATCTGCGGGAATATTGACTATGTGTAAACCTTTTTCAAGAATCTCCTTGTGCAAAGGAGATAATTTGAGTAACTCAAAGATGGACATTTACATAGGGGTTCATTACAACTAAATAACAAGATCATAACTAGATATAGTTGGAGTAGCTATTTGTTTGGATGAGGAGGCATTTTTAGGATCATTTATGACTTTAAGGACAACCTTGGATTGCCCTCTAGTGACATCATTGAGTGTCTCACCATGCAAAGAGGATGGTCCCACCATCTTAAGAACTACCTTAGGCCTAGTCTCCCTATGATTTTGTTGACCATTTCATGTTCTTAGGACTACCTTAGGTTTTTCATTATCAATTTCATAGTTATGTTCCTTGTCAAACTTAGGATCCATCACACAGATATGTTAAACAGATTCTAGCATGTTTATGACATCGTCTATGTTAGTGTAAGTGTAGTTGATCTTTGCATCGTGATTTTTCTTGTTAGCATGAGATGATACCCCTTTATCATATTCAAGTAATGGTTGCCTAAAGGCTTTATGGTCATAATTTTTTACTAAGCCATCTGTTATGACTTTGCCTTCATCAATGAGGTCTTGGATAATATCCTTGAGTTTAAAGTAATTTTTGGTGTTATGTCCCTTGCTCCTATGATAATTTCAAAAATGATCATCTCTCCACAAAGTAGGCTTGATAGGTGGTTCATAGGGTCAGAAGTTGTCAGGAAGCATGATAAGCTTATTTGCAAGCAAGGTCTTTAAGACCATTTCATAAGATTCTACCATGAGTGTATAGACATGCTTTGGATTAGAATTTTTTTGGTTTTGTCAAAGGTTGTGACTTTGAAGTCTCTTGTTGTTTTACAACATAGATATCATTAGAAAGGTTAAAGGTTGATTCCTTGGTCTTAGGAGCATCCACTACATTGTTGATGACATACTTGTTCTTATTGCAAGGTTTATTCTTGTCTTTTCCATTACCATTTCCATTTTTTTCTTTGTTAAACACAATCTCACCTTTCTTAACAAGAACATCCTCAATGTGATATGCACTTTCAATCATGTCATTGCAGGATGTGAACAATTATTTTCTAAGATCAAAGTAGAGTTTAGGTACAAGTGTGTTGACAAAAATGTCAATTTTCTTAGTCTCAATAATATGTCGATGGTACCTTAAGTGTAAGGATCTCCAACATTGGAGGTATGTAGCAAAGGGTTCACCTTATTTTTGCTTGATATCACACAGATCCAACATAGTGATAGGATGTTGAATGTTATAAGAATATTGTTGAATGAACGATTGTGCAAGTTCGTCAAATGACTTGAGAGGAGGTGACAACTTTGTGAACCATTCCATAGCTTGGCCCCTCAACCTCCTAGGAAAGAAACTCATAAGATAAGTGTCTTCATGCATAAATTCCATGCAAAGAGCATAAAAGTGTCTTACATGATCACAGGGATCACCATTTCCATCATATTTGTCATATTTAGGAACATTTATATCCCTAGGAAATGGGACCATGCAAATACTTCTATCAAATGGAAGGGTACATATTGATTCTACAAAGGAGGTCTTAGGTTGTTCTTTGGAAACTTTTAATTGAGTGAGTTGATTCTTAAGTTCTTGCATTTCTTCTCTCAAAATTTCTGCTTCAATAGGTTCTTGTTTTTGGATGATTCTTTGTACATCAAAGTCTTGAGGGAGTTTCCATCCCTTAGTTTTCATGTATTGAAAATATTGCTCCCCATTTTGTTCTAAGGCCTTTAGCATCGGCCTTTGGGAAAGCTCATCTTGTTGAAATCTCACAAGAGTTCCCTAGTGATTTTATCATTGATCTCACTTTCATGATGTGACTGTGAGTGTCTAGGTGGTGATGGTAATCCTCCAACTTTTATTCTAGGAGTTTTAGGTGTGTTGTTTCCATTATTGTTAGCAAGAGGAATGTTACCAAGAGATTGCTATGGTATCCATGTATATTTTCAATATTACATGCATGAGCATCAAACTCAACTTAATGATAGGATCTTTCTCTAGTGGCCATGTGTATGGCCTCTTGCAATTTTTCTTTGTCTTGGTGTGCTTTTTCTTCTAGGTAGTGTTTCCTCTCTTTGGGATGCATGGTGAGTGACACATTGTCATCAGCCCTAGGAGTATTGATGTAGGAGCATCTTGGGTTTTCTTGGTGACTACTTTGGAGTTCATGGGAGGAGGCTTAGTAGTTTCTTTGGAGGGTGCTTGGACTAGTACTCAATTGAAGAAGGACTGGTGCTCGGCATCCTCTGGGAGCTTGGCATGCTCTAGGAGCTCGACATGTTCTATGGAGCTCGTCATGGTCATGGAGCTTGGCATGGTCTTGGAGCTTGACATGTTCTATGGATCTTGGCATGGTATTGAAACTTGGCATATTCTATGGAGCTCGGCATGTTCTAGGGAGCTCGACATGGTCTTTGGTTGCTCGGCATGGTCTGGGAGGAACTTGGCCTTGCTTAGGAATTTGGCACCTGTTGGAGGATGTGTAACTAATTCTCCCTAATGAGTTAGAGGGATGAAAATTTTAGGGATTGAAGAGAGCCTAGATTAATAACTATAGTTTTAAATGCAAGCTCTAATTCATTCGGAGCTAGGAGATATCACAATTTTACTAAGATATCAATTTTGGGCATGTAATTGTTGTTGTAGACCGACTTGTGGCATTTAATGTATGTATTTGTATTTAATTTGTGTTTTGGGCTAACTTGTCACTTAGATTGGTATAATTAGAGGTTGTGGGGAAGTATTTAGTCATTATTGATCCATTGTGGAGAAGAGGAGGAGCTTGAAGAGCAAATTTGGAGAAGAGCTAGTAGCTGCGGCTTGGAAAATAAGGAGATTGCTTGGTGGGCTTGCGAGCACAAGTTGAGATCTTCCTTGGGGGTTTCTACCATAATGTGGATCTAGACTAGCTAGAGTTTGGATTGGATCTCGAGGGATCTTGCAGAACTATTATTGTAATTGCTATTATATTTGGCCATAACCGAGAAGGCCTTACAGCCCGACACATTGCATGTAACAGTTATTTCATAAATAAAGAGTTGTGATTTGGTATCAGATTTTGTGTTATTGCTTATTGCTATTGTGTTTATACTGCATGGCTATTGGCTAGGGGCTAGGACATCTCCTTTAGGGATACTCCTGCTTTGCACTACATTAGGTTATTCTTGAGTGTGTAGAGAGATCATCGAAGTTGTGGCAGTTTGCACTAGGACTTGGGTTGAAGGAGTAGATTTGAGTTGATCTTGATCTAGTGGTGTATTGTTCTTTCTAGAGTCCTAGATCTCTTGGTTGCAAGGTGGAAGATCGTGGTTCTAGCTTGCAATTGCAGAGGGCTTACAAATGGGTTGATGGATGCAAAGATGGAAGACCGATCTTGTTGCAACATGATCATAGAGAGTTGTGGATTGCAGATCCATTGTCCTAGACTTGTGATGTGGTTCTTGATTATTCATGTGAGGTGGTAGGTTGTGATCTGACTTGCAAACAATTCGAGGTTGTCACAAGGAGCATGGGAAGGATTTGTTGCAGAGGATTTGCGAAGATCTTGGGAGATGGCTCCAAGAGGATTGGATCCTAAGATGATTGTGAATCTTTGGGAATTAGTGGAGATAATGTTTTTTGAGATGTCTACTTGGTTTGAAGCTAGTTTGGCTGATTGAACTAAGAAGGTGGTTTCTCAATTTTAAACTGGTTCGGATGATCAAGATAAGGACAGGATGAGGAAGGCATTTTGTAGATGTTTGTAGAGCTAGAGTCTACCAATCCGAAAGGGAGTTGTTTAGATGGTTAAGAGACTTGTTCATGAAAGAAGATTGCATGACAAGGTTGAGGTAGAAGAGGTTGGTTTTGTTGATCAGATTGTGGAGTCTGATATAGAACTTGCAAAGAAGCTAGAGGTTGTGCCTAACCTTGTTGATGTTGGGATAGAGGTTGGTTTTCATGATCAATTGGTTGGATATGACGTGGAAATTGCAAAGCACTCAGTCGTGGATGATTTGGTTGCTGTTGGTGGTGAGTTATGTATTACAGAGCATCTTGTTGTGAGCAATGAGATTAGTAGTGTTGTGAGTTTTGCATGTGTTGATAGACATCTACATGTTGTTGTTGATGTGGGGTTTGTTGTTGCTGGTATGGATTCGCTAGTTGCTAATGTGGATGAGGGCTTACTGTTGAAGCATTATGTTCAATTTGTTCTTGGGAGTAGGCATGCTGATTGGGTGGTTAAGATTCTGGTGTTTGACAGAATGATATAGATGTGGATGATGTGCAGATTAGTTTTCTTGTCCCTATTGGAGTGGAATCCTTTGGTGAAGATGAAGTTGGTTGTTGATCTTTCTTTGGGCATCAAAGTGCGGGACACACTTTTCTATTTACCTGGGGAGTCTGATGCAGGAGCATCTTGGGCTTTCTTGGTGACTACTTTAGAGTTCATGGGAGGAGGCTCAATAGTTGCTTTGAAGGGTGCTTGGACTGGTACTCGATTGAAGAAGGACTAGTGCTTGGCATGCTTTGGGAGCTCGACATATTCTATGGAGCTTGTCATGGTGGTGGAGCTTGGCATGGTCTTGGAGCTTAGCATGGTCTTGGAGCTTGAAATGTTCAATGGAGATTGGCATGGTCTTGGAGTTTGACATATTCTATGGAGCTTGGCATTTTCTAGAGAGCTCGACATGGTCTTTGGTTGCTCGGCATGGTCTGGCAGGAGCTTGGCCTTGCTTAGGAATTTGGTTCTTGTTGGAGGATGTGTAACTAATTCTCCTCAATTAGTTATAGGATTAAGATTTTAGGGATTGAAGAGAGCCTAGATTAATAAATATAGTTTGAACCGTGAGCTCTAATTCATTTGGAGCTAGGAGATATTACGATTTTACTAAGATATCAATTTTGGGCATTTAATTGTTGTTGCAGGCCAACTTGTGGCATTTAATTTATGTATTTGTATTTAATTTGTGTTCTGGGCCAACTTGTGGCTTAGATTGGTATAAGTAGGGGTTGTGGGGAAGTATTTGTCATTATTGATCCATCGTGGAGAAGAGGAGGAGCTTGAAGAGCGAATTTGGAGAAGAGCTAGTAGTTGTGGCTTGGAAAACAAAGAGATTGCTTGGTGGGCTTGTGAGAACAAGTTGAGATCTTCCTTGGGGGTTTCTACTAGAGTGTGGATATAGACTAGCTAGGGTATGGATTAGATCTTGAGGGATCTTGCATAATTGTTATTGTAATTGCTATTGTATTTGGTCGTAACCGAGAAGGCCTTACAACCTGACACATTGCATGTAATAGTTATTTCATAAATAAAGAGTTGTGATTTGGTATCAGATCTTGTGTTATTGCTTCTTCTTGTTGTTTTTCTGCTACGTGGTTATTGGTTGGGGGCTAGGACATCTCCTTTGGGGATACTCTTGCCTTGCATTGTGTCAAGTATCAAAGGGTGTATCGAAAGGGTTCTCAAAGCTATAGAGCAGATTATGCCAAGTGTTAGTCTCTTGCAACTTATCAAAGATAGGTTCCTCTACACAAGGTTGTTCATGAAGACACCTAGTTGGAATTACTAATTTCTCAAAGGTGAAAGAAGGACATCTTCCTTGACTAACTTGGAACCTAGTCACAACCAACATGTAAGGATATGTCTTCATCTAATAAGATGAGGTAAAGTGTTTCAGATTTGGAGCATGTATGGTCAAGAATGATTACTTTTCAAAGATAAAAATAAGTGTCTTGTCCAAAGTTTTCAGGACTTACAACACTAACAACTCGAGCCAAGAGGGTGAGTAAGAAGCTATAATAGAGAAGTAATTGTATTTTGACAAGTGACCATTAGCATCATTTTTAAGCTCATATCTGATAAACTAGACCCATCGTTTCAACTTAGAACAATATCTAACATGAAGATTTTAGAAGAGAGTTAGGTAGGATGAAGTGACGACACCCCTAAATTAGCTATGATGCAGTTCTAACATAGTTTTGTAAGTAACAGAGATTGGGTAAGTAAGTAACAGAGACTAGGTAATATTTCTCACAAGACAAGGTGATACAAGATCAACAAAAATTATTGTGTGATAATTTTCACTCATGTGATAGTTTTTCTTAAGTAATGCAATAGAATTGATAACTAGCATGCGATAGAGTTCATAACAATAGTGCAATACTTTGATAGGTGCGAAATATCGCATGATATTTCTTAGAAGGCTGTGATAAAGGGCTAGTAAACTGTGAAAAATATAGTTTGAAGCTCAAAAATCTTATGTTTCAGTTTGATTTCTTGAATATTTCAGACCAGAATGTAGTGTAGACATATAGGACTTTAGATTACAATGGAAAATGTCATGGTTTAAAAATAGTAAGGGAAATTCACATGTCTCAAATAGTTGGACAAGGGACAAAGCAACCTTGCTAATACACAATTAGGATATAAAAAGAAAATCTCTATGAATGCTAACGAGATTTTTTGATGTTTAAGAACATTTATACAGGTCTATTCACATTTGAAGACACATGCCAAGCAATACTACCTAAGGTCATAGTTTATTACTCAGCAACTTGGTCCACGCTTGATGCCCCTTTTCCTTACACCAAGCGGTTACCCACAAGAGATATTGGCTTTGTTATGGAAGTGCCATTGGCACAACCAAGGGGACACAAAGAATGAGTATAAAATCTTGGGATGATCAAGGTAGTCTACTACGATTGGTCCTTGCACCAAGATATTGAGTGGAAAAATAAGGTAGCTTCTAACCTATGGTGTTTAGAAAGGGTTTTTGTTCATAGCACTCCCCTTTCTTCCAATATGTGACACCTTACCTTGTGGCAAGTAACGAACCTCACAGCCACAAGAGTACCTTAAGCATTCTTTCCTAGCATTTTCCTCATGGTCACAATCCCACATGTACTCACATTAAGCAAAGACAAGAACTATATTTACCAAGGTTTTATGTCCTTGATAACCTTGAGTTTATAGTGGGTTGGAATAGTTAGGTTCACTTATCCTCACTTGGGTCATTCCTCTTGATTACTCAAGAGCAGGCACTCTAAAGGATTCTAGACTACACAAAATGTATCCACTTTTGGAGGTCAAGATTTTTGATTCACCGCAAGGGTGAAGAACATACTCTCCTATTCCAATCATTTCCCTCAAACACACTACAAAGCTTAATTATCCCACTTACTTTTGAAATCTAAGGGTGGGTCAAGATTTTTGATTCACCACAAGGGTGAAGAGCATACTTTCTAACCACCAAAAGATTCTAATTGCAAGTTATATATGCCTACAAAAATGAGCAACTAGTATAAAGCCACACATTAAATAAAGGAAATATAAGCACACTTGTTTGTTTGTTTTTATGCTTTTAGGCAGCCTTGCAAACAAGAATTAGTAGCCTCTTAGCATTTGAATCTTTGACATGCATTGTTTTAGGACAATTTTGCAAGCACTTTTAAAGCAACCCTACTAACAAATATGTTAGTCCAATAAGGAGTTAGTCCAAAATAACATAAAAACTTGCAATAAGCCTTTGTTAAATAGTAAATAAATTTGAGAAACCTAAAAAGTAGAATTTCAAAGACTCAAAATTGACCAAATAAATTAAAAAAACAAGTTTAAGGTTGGGTGATAGTTTTTTTGCTGACAAAGTATTGTACAACACTTTTCAGTATAGGGAGACAATACTTTTGTTTTGTGCAATATTTCATACTATACCTATGTGATAGAAATTACAGTGCTGGTGCAATAGACTATTATATAGGCATGTGATACTTTAACTGGTAAAGTATCTCACTGCAATATTGAGAACTATCTATGATACTGATAAAGTATCACACGATAATCATGACTGCAGAGAAAAAAAGTACAAAATAACAAGCGAAAATGCAAGACAAAAATGCAGATAAAGAGCCAAACTGAGATGTTCTACCCCATGGTGTGTGCCAAAAATGTACAGTAAGAAAGTTCACTACTCTAAACCCTTCTATCCAAGGTATTCCATGAGTTGGAATGCTTGAATGATGACTTAGAGATCCCTATCCATGGAGTGCAAAGGTGAGTGCCTAAGAATATGAAGAGCTCTCAACTGAGCCTTCAAGACACAACCCTTGCTAGTTAACCATGCAATGGGAGATTCCTTATATAAGATAACGAGTGCCAATGTCAAAAGAACTATACAACATGCAATGTAAGAGATGAAACTAAACTAGGATGAAATGCACAATGCAACTAGGCTAAGCAAAATGAGAGTGTTACAACCATTTTAATTAAACTAGGTGATCTAAGCTATAAAAAAGGAAACTAAGATATTAAAAATGCATCTAGACTAACATGAATATGTAAATAATGAGACAAGAAGCAAGAAGTTATCCACGAGTGCTCCAAGAAAACCCTATCAAGAAACCTGTAGCATAACAATAACTCAAACATTAAGATTCTTAGAGAGGGAGATAGCTCTCTCTTTTAAAGATGCATGGATGGTTGACATTAGATCAAGAAATGAGGGATCAAGGGTGAGGGTTGACTTTTGGCATGATCCATGTGCAAGATCAAGTCAACCAATGAAAGAGAATTGACTTTTCATGTGAGACAAAGTATTTTCTTTTAATTTGCAAATAGGGGAAAAGACTTTATGTGTGCACATTGAGTGGGTTAGAAGAATAAGGTTCTCTATTTAATTGAAAGGGGGACATTTTCTTTTGATCAAATATGAACTTTGGATAGTATAGTCAAACTATAGCTAATTTTTTTTGAAATTAATTTTTAGCAATTTGGCCTAGACAAATGATTAAATAAATTAGCCAAAATGCTGAGAAGGGTGCTAATAGTCTAGAAGACCATTTTTAGGTGATTACAATACCATAGGCCTTGGATATTTATTTCATTTACCTCATTTCCAGGTAAACCATGGCCTACTAATTGCTCTAGCTCAAAGGTTCTAACATCAAATCCTACACATTCCATACTAAGGAGAGAGCATGTGATTATCTAAATGTTGTTGTATTTTCCAATTATTTCCTTTTGATGAAATACCCCTGATAGATACTAATATATGCCATGAATTGTGATACAAATTTACTTTGATTAGACTCCAGTAGATGAGATAACAGTAATACAATGTGTATTCTTAGATGACACTATCCTTGACAGATTCATTTTCTAGGATCAGATGGTGAGAGATTATAACACTTATTTTCATCTGGCCATCATTTTGTGCTCTTTTATTGGATATGTACTAGGTCTAGATTAGAGCCAAAAGGGCTTCTAGTATGGATGGGGTCGTCTAGTGATGGATTTGATGTCATGTCCTTATTGCATGGCTTTGGGCCCATCTCTTCTTTGTGATATGTATAGAGAGCTTCATGACATTATCTACAAAGAAGGGAAGAATTGGGTAGTAGGAGTTATGGTGGCACAGGTATGGATGTGGGAAGATATAGTCATGATCTTCCCTAGGGTAGAATTGAGATGACAAGTGAGACCATATATATACAGGTACTTAGGGTACATTCAACACACACATTTTAGAGGTGCTCCTTACTAGAGATGAATAATAAATGACATTACATTAGTGACATGGAAACCTTATAGAGAGGTCGAGCAGTGGGAGGGAGCACAAGGACATATGCGAGGTACCTAACCAAGGAGGCCTTAGGATGGGGATATCAATCTCCTATACTTTGGATACTCCCCTACATATGCCACATCTAGGAGAAAGTCCCATATCAAATATTGTATCTGACCTTATTATTTTCTCCCAATGCCTAGAAAGGTATCAGACATGATGGATTAGTGAGCTTGTGGATCATATGGGTAGGGAATGAGTATGAAGCATGATGCAATCCTTAAGGACTGTCTCAAGATACTGTCTCAAGATTACCCAAGCTAGGGAAAAGGGTAAAATAGTCATATGAAGCATATTCTAGATTAGAAATGAAAGCCAATGAGCTAGATAACATATAGGATAATGACCTAACATCATGAATCAAAAAGAACAAACATGTCAAGACGCTTGTAAGAGCCAAGTTTTACTTTTTCTTTCTTCTTTCTTTTAATCAAGACCAAGGGGTTTATTGGATAGAAAAGTGATAGGATGGAACAACACGGATAAAGCTTGTTATGGAGGATATGAGTGAATGATTTGGGATAAGCAAGATCATAATAGGATAGCTGATAGATAAGATAGTGTACGCTTATAAATATCTCAACATTGTCAAGATCAAAGAGGGAGGAGAAAATATATAGATGATGGAGGATTATGCATGACACATGTTTATCAAATTTTCATCATGGTACTTATCTAAGGAACCTTCTCTCTCTCTCTCTCTCTCTCTCTCTCTCTCTCTCATTTTAATTTTAAATTTATAGTTTCATCTATATTTGCATTTTTGGAAAGATTTAAATCCTTTTTCTCATTAGATAATGCTCCTCTTGAAGCATATGTCATGATAGGCCAAGGCCATTGAAAAACATGCTCAAAAAAGTTGATGGGGTGATGGAAGGAAGATTATAGAGAATATAAACATATATTAAGGATAAGGTTTCATGCTTGGGATGAGATAAATGGGATGAAGGGATAGAAGGAGGAAGGATAGTAGGTACGTGTGGGATAGTGGATAGGATGCTGAAATGATTGTACAAGGGTAGATGGAAAAGTGGGAAAGATCAACATTGACACACACCTTGAAGGGTGGTGAAATGATATAGGAATCATGGATGAAAGAGCTTGAGGTTTTGATATGAGATGGTAGGAGACTTTTGGAAAAAGATGGAGTGGAAGGATTTGGAAGTTTTTGAGGATTTTTTTTGGAAGAAGATGGAGTGGAAGCCTTTAGAACTTAAATGTCAACTTTGATTTATTTTCAATATTCAAGTCTTTCAAAAGAGACTTGGGAATCCATACAACTTTTGATTTTTATTTTCCCTTGTATTCTTTAGAATGTAATTCCTCAATTATCGATTTAGGAACCCATATTTTCTTTGATTTTTCTCTTTAGTTGGTGGCCCTTTCTGGTCTCTTGAATATTTTTGGTTTCTTTGTATTCACATGTCAATCAGATAAGACATAAAGATCTTCATTTGTAAATGGATTCTTGTATTTATTTCTTTTATTTTTAACATCAAAATTTCTTCTAAAAGACATGGGATCTATGAATGAATGAGGCCTATCTGGTGGGTATAGATGGATGAGGGGATGGAAAATTTTCAAGGATGAATGTATTTGTTGATCTTGGGGTATAATGGGAGAAGTGGATGACAAGCTAGGAGTGAAAGGTATGGGGGATAGAGGAATATAAGGTCCCAAGATGTATGAAAGGTTTGAAGGTTTTAGCTTTGATGGAGGGATATAGGGTCCCAAAATGGATGGAAGATTTGCAGGATTTAGTTTTGACAGAAAAGGATCAAGTGTGGACTTAGAAGATGTGAATGGATAATGGGTAGGGATATCAAAATCATTAGAGTGAGCATCATGATCAAGGCATAATAGGATCATTAATATATTTCATAGGCATAATTTCTTGGATAGGAGAACTTGAAAGCTTTTTTATTCTCATGTCAAGAATTAGGAAGAATGACATATTTTTGAGGTGGATATAAAGAAGTAGAACAACGTAATGAGGGGAAACTTTGACCTTGACAACAATCTTTGGATAACATAAGAAGAAAAATTTTCTTATGATTTTCAGCAAGTTTAATGGAAGTGGTATATTTATTTTTCTTGGGAGATGGACAATACATGTGACATGAAAGGATATTTTGTTCTTGAGATGGAGAGATGACATCTTGAAAGGGTATGAAGGGATCTTGATCTTGATATTTCTTGACACTTGTATCTTTAGCTTTCTGACACTCCTCTTGACATGGAGCCACTTTTGAGGATAATGGATTCTTGAAGAGGTAATGAAGGATTGTTTGGAATAGGCATAATAGGTACAATATCATATGAAGTTTTGGGATCTTTGATCTTAGAAGCATAAAAAAGGTTTGCAACCAAATGAAAATTAGCATGGGTTTATTTTAGAGGTAGACCTTGAGAGTACACATAGTCCATATGAAAAGCATTAGGTTCTTTATTTGATGGATCCATGTTAGAAGTATTTTATGTTTTAGGAAATGCATGAGTATTGGAAGAAGTGGAAGTAAGAAGAGAACCACTACTAGACATAGGTACATGGAGATGATATTTCTCAAGAGTAGAATCTTCATCACATGAGTCTTTAGAGGTTACAACACCAACTATCCCATCATTAATATGATCTCAGATTTTATGTTTCAGTTCCATGTAAATTGAAATTCCATGTTCATCATGTTGATGATAGTCACAATATATTTCCAAGAATGGTTTTCCATGTGAAATTGGTTTATGCAATGTGATGAGCTTATTATCAAGGAGTGTACATTAAATTATGTCATACGAATCTCCCAAGGGAGTAAAAGACCTCTCAAGGGTATGCCTTATGTCTTCTTATTTCTCATCATTGTCTTGGTCAAAGATAGGTCCATTGTGACATTTTGACATAGACTCTTAAAATGAGGTTTTATTTTCTTTCTCTCTATGATGTCTTGATTTTTTAGAGAAATAAAGTTTTTGGATCTAGTGAAAGAAGATGAATGTGATCTTGAGAAATATGAATCATGTGCATATGGAGGACTTAAAGAAAACTCATGTGATGGTGTCATTCTTTCTCTCATCCATTTTAAAAGGTCAAACTGTATATCCCTTATGGTCCTAGTAAGACAAAGGTAAGAAGGATCAACTATCTCTTCTATTTTTTTGCATTTAGCATATAGGTCTTGAAATTTCATAAGGTCATCAAGGAGTTCAAGATCATCGAGACTTAGTTGAGGTTCAATAGGAAAATGTTTGAATCCCATAGATTTGAATGAAAACTTAAGAATGAAGGAGAATAGAAGAAGTTAATAGGAAAACTAGAGTATCCTTGATTTCCAAACAAGGTAAGTGAAGTGTCAACTTGTCCCAAGTGAAAAAGTGTAAAAAGATAACAAAGATAACTTGTCACAAGATGCCCAAGATGCAGGTATATGCCCTATGTACGACACTTTTGAACAAGAAAAGATAAGATCAATAAAAAATATATTAAGTGAAGATGGACAAGTAAACAATTCACTAGCCATAGTTGTTGTTAAGTAGCTCAAGATAACTTTCAACAAAAGGCAACCTAACATGTCATGACAAGACCAAAGGGGAAAAAATAGCTAAGGATAATAGTGAAAAAGCTATGTTGACAATGTTTAATCTTAGTTTGGAAATTTTGACCCCAAAGAATCATTCAATTTGTTATTGTTATGGTTGACTATTTGGACATTTTGACATGGAGGGAAACTTTTATGATTTAAAAAAAAAAAAAATTGGTTTTTTGCATGTTTTGAATTTTTATGGTTTTTTGAATTTTTGCATGAAAAAAGTACAAAAAACATAGTGAAACCATGGAAAAGGTGAAATTCATAAGGCTCTATTTGAGTGATGCGTCCCCTTTCTGTTGCAAGTGAGGAAGGTTTTAAATATTTAGGTACATCAATCACACCAATAACCTATTAATTATTCTATTAGGATGTACAAACTCAATTAGAGGATGCCTTTGATATACACAATGTACCTGAGGCCCAAATCCATAGATGAAAGACAATATTGTCAAGCAAATGGGAGAAAATAGTAACCCAATCTCCAACTTCACTTACCAAAGGTATAAAGTCCTTTGGGGCTTAGCCAATATTGACAATATTGCTACTTTAAAGAGTTTTTTCTTTAGATTCAAGCCTTGCTATTTATAATTCATCAAAATACGAGAGTTGAGGTTGTCCCCTAGAGTGACCACTTCTCTAGGCATACCCCCTAAAAATAAAAATCAAGATCCCTTATTTATGTTCCCCTCAAATTCCTTAACAAGGATATAAGAAGAGAACACAAATAAGAAAATTTTGGGGATTAAAAGACAAAGAGGTCCATTTTAAAGCACAAATCCAAATGTGAATGATTAATTTGAAGCCCTTTTTTCAATGTTGGGAAGACACACAAAACAAGTTGAATAAGGAAAGAAATGATTTGATGATAAAAAAGAGGAAAATGATCACAATTTACAATGCAAATAAGAATATTTGGAACATATGCACCTTGATTTCACAATTTCCAATTTTTTCATTTTTTGCTCCCTTGACCTTCAAGTTGCCTTCACAAACTTCAATCAAGAGTATGAAATTGTAAAGAAAATATGATGATTTTGGAAATCCGATTGAAAAGATCATTACAAGAAGAAGATTGATTGAAGGAAGGAGATTGTTGTTAAGAGAATGTTTTCAAACATTGTTTTGTCATTGATGTCAAACCTGCTATTAGTTAGAATGACAATTTCTTATAAGATCCAAGTACTATCACTTAGCTAATTGATAAAGAAAATTTAATCAACAAGATGTAACAATAGCACCTAAGGGAAAGGTTGAGTTGTGGTTTTGTAATGAAGTGCAAGGATAAGCTAAGACAATGGTTAAATGATGTATTGATAACATACTTGAAGATACAGAGGTTGGTCACACTTAGAAACACTGGACGAATAAGTTGGAACAAGGTTGACTGCAAAGCTTAAATTAAGTTCATTAGTGAGTGCCAAGCAAGCTAGTTTAAGTCGAGCAAATTTTTAGTTAGAGCTAAGCAAATGGAAAATCTAGTGTTTGTCGAGTGATACAGAAGGAGCCGAGTGTGTTCAAGTATCGAGCAAAGTAACAAGTGTTGAGCGTCAAAAAATCTTAGTGGATGCCAAGTGAATTCATAGTAGGTGTCGAGCATTAGTAAAACGTAGTTGGTGGCAAGTAACACAGTATGTGCCAAGCACCAGAATTTCAATAGTGCCGAGCTACTACATTATTGAAAAGTCAAAGATTCACCAAATTTGAGCTGACAAGTTTGTTACCTTGAATTTGTGAACCAGTTGGAGGATAAGGATGATGAGCTGGTGGCACATAATTCTGCGTAAACTATTCTTAAATGAATTCAAGAGGATTCTTCATGATGTTTCTAGAAGGAACAAAATGTGGGTTAGATTCAATGAATCCTACCTAATCCATTCAAACTAAAATCAAAGGAGGAAAGAATCAAGCAGGAAAATAAATTCCAAACTTCTATTTAAGGAGTCACAAACCAAGAAGTAAGAGCTACTGGAGTGCCAAATTGCAAAGTGGTTGAAGGGTGTCAAGGGGAAGACATCTAGGAGAAGGAAGAACATAGCACAGAGACTTTGCTTTGATTAGTGGTCAAAAGGAAGATTGCACTGGTACATTGAGCATGAAGACTCAAGGAGACCAAGCTTGAAAAGAGGGCAAGTTGCCAAGAGTTGCAGAGACTAAAAGCTAGGCAAAGTTATGAGCTGAAGAGTGATTTAAAATTTGCAAGATAAGTTGTATGCTATAATTAGGTCAAAACCCCTTATTATTACTCTCTAAAAATTGTATCAGTTAGGGTAAAAATCCTATGGACTTAGGTTGGTTTAATGACCATTTGTAAATCCTTTAATAGGGCGACATTCCAAGTGAATGTTCTAAAGTCCTCCAACTAGGCCCACTTCTAACAGGGTGGTTAAATCCTTTAACCAAGTCACTTTTAATAGTGTGTTGTAGCCTTTAACAGTGTAGGCTTTTTAGAGGGCATCACTTCAGAAGAGTGAAAATTAAGTAGCATGTTATTGGTGGTTTTTCCCAAATTGGGTTTCCACGTAAATCACTGTGTTATGTGTTGATCTTTTAATGTGGTATGCTTGCATGTTGATTTACAATAACTTGTTGAATAGGAATGTTTAAGGTTGGATGAATGAACAATTTATTTGGCTCACTTCACTTGAAGAAAAGTTTGAATTGGACATTTGGACCTTGAATAACTGATTCACCCCCCCTGCCCCCCCCCCCCCCCCCCTCCTCCCGTAGTTATTCTAAAGCATTTCTAACAATTGGTATCAGAGCCATTTGTTGATTTAGTTTCAAGGTACTATAAGCAGGAAGATCAAGATGTCCAAGAGAGAAGTTCCCAAGCTCAATAAAGACAACTTCGTTGCATGACAAAGTCTAATGAAACTGCACTTTGGATCAATAGGTGATTATGCAAAAACCTCAATTGGAGTGAAACATGTAGATCTAGCTAGACCCCTCTCTGTAGATGATTTGAACAAAAGGAGGGAGCACAATCAGACAATGCCAGAGATTGCCTCTGCACTCGGTTATGCTAAATTTGATGACATCAAAGGATGTGACACTGCATTCAAAATGTGGAAAGCCCTATCAGATATCTATAGAGGAGATTAGAATGTTCAGAGAGCAAAGAGAGAAAGCCTCAGAGGAAAGTTTGATGACATGAAAATGGAGGAAGGCAAAAATGCTATTCAATATGGCTCCAGAATGAAAGAAATGGTAAGTGCATTAAGAAGTTTGGGTGGTCAATTGGAAGAAGAGACTGTCAATAGAAAATACTTAAGGACCCTGCTCCCCATCTATGCTATTAGAGTTTCAGCCATCCAAGAGATAAGGTGTGTACAAGGAAACACATTAACCTTTGAAGGTATAGTGGGATGACTTACTGCATGTGAGTTGTCTAACTTTGACAACTACAAACCTGAGAATCTTGAATCTTCTTTTAAGGCTAAGCAAACATTGAAAGATACTGAGGAAGTGAAATCAAAGAAGAAGAGTAGAAAAGGAAAACATGCATCCAGTGACAGCAACATAGATGAAGAAGATGTGGAACAATTGGAAGCACTACTGGCAAGAAGATTCCACAGAGGCAAAGGTAAATTCAAAGCTAATCTTCCTATCATTTGTTTCAATTGCAATGAAGTAGGTCATATTGCTGCAAGGTGTACACAGAAGAAGAACTACAAAGAAAACAAGTACAAGAACAAGAGAGAAGATGATAACAGAGATTAAAAGGACAAAGGAAAAAGATGCTACATTGTTGAAGAAGATTATGATGAGAATGATGGTGAAGTAGTCTATTTGGCCATGAAGGATGAATTAGATGAAGATGAAGCAACAACACTGGTAACCTGTGTGAACAAGAATGACAAGTGAATCATAGATAGTGGATGCTCACATCACATGACATTAGATAAAAATAAGTTTATTACCTTTATTCAATATGATGAAAATAATGTTAGATTTGGAAATGATGCTCCATGTCAAATCAAAGGAAAAGGTTCAATTAAACTTACAGAGAAAATTTCATGTGATAATGCATACTATGTTGAAGGATTGAATTACAATTTGTTGATTGTATCACAGTTAGGCAATCTAGGTTGCAAAGTAGAATTTGGAAACAAAACTGCCAAAATCTATGACACTGATGGAAATCTGATAGGAAAAGGTGAACAAACTAGGACTAATTTGTTTTACCTAGATATGGAAGATGCAACCTATGTTGTTGTTAGACCTGATGATGTTTGGTTATGGCATAAAAGACTGTGTTATGTTAACTTTGACAATCTGATTAGTATCAGCAAAAAAAAGAAAGTCAGAGGATTTCTTAAGCTGAAGAAACCTGAAAACACAATGTGCAAACAATGTCAGCTAGGAAAGATGACTAAATCTAGTTTCAAAAGAAAAACATACACTTCCAAGGAAGTACTAGAGCTAGTCCATACAGACTTATGTGGTCCAATAGAAGTACAAAGCTACCTAGGAGATAGATACATAATGCTATTTGTAGATGACTGTTTTAGGATGATGATTGCCATGTTTTTGAAGCAAAAATCTGATGCATTTCAAATGTATAAGTGATATTTTGCTAGAGTTGAGAAGGAAATAGCCTATAGGTAAGAGTCTGAAATGCCTAAGATCAAATAGAGGAGGAGAGTTTACATCAAAAGAATTTGAGATATTCTACAATGACAAAGGTATCAAAAGGAAAACATTAGCACCAAGAACCCCACCACAAAATGGTATTGCTGAAAGAAGGAATAAATCAGTTATAAACTATGCTAGAACGTTGATGATGGAGAAAAATATTACTCTAAAGTACTGGAGAGAAGCTATAAATATTGTTGTTTACACCCTGAATAGAGTTCAAGTAAGGAAAGGAACAAATGCAACACCTTTTGAATTATAGTATGGTCACTCACCTAAGAAAAATATTTCAAAATATTTGGTTGTAAATGCTATATTCTTAAAGAAACTAGAAATGGAAAGTTTGATGCAAAAAGTGATGAAGGCATAGTCCTTGGATACTCCACTAGCAGTAAGGCATATAAGTGTTTGAATACTAACACTAATAAGATTGTGGAGAGTGCAAATGTAAATTTTGATGAGCATGCAGAAGTCTAAGTTGATGAATCCAAGAAATTAGAAGATTATAGATCTTTTGTATACTTCTATGACGGAATGATTGTTGAAGATAATGCTACCAATCAAGTTGGAAATCAACAACAAACTTCAGTATCAACCGAGTCACAACTAGTGAATGCCGAGCTATATTTAGAAGCTGAGTTGTAGAATGACGAAAATGCACATTCTGACTTTGAAATTAGTACACATGAAAGAGACAATGAAATATCAGATGGTGATGTGCAAAATGACTCTAAAGTTGAAGGATCAAACATGGAAAGAAGGATAGAACCAAGATTAGCCAATTATGTAAGAAGACATCACCCTACAGATCAAATCATTGGTGACAATGATGCCAGACCAATGACAACAAACAAACTAAGGAATGAATCATGTCTACTAAGCAAGATTGAGCCTAAAACAATGAAAGATGCACTACAAGATGATGACTAGTATAAAGCTATGAAAAAGGAGATATACTAGATTGAGAAGAACAAAACCTGGACCCTAGTTCCTAGACCAGCTGATAAGAATATAATTGGTACCAAATGGGTCTTCAGGAATAAACTTGATGAGAATGGTGAGATAACAAGAAAAAGGGCTAGACTAGTCTGCAAAGGTTATGCATAAGAAGAAGGACTGGACTATGGGGAAACATTTGCCCCAATTGCAAGAATAGAAGGAGTAAGAACACTACTTGCATATGTTGCTTACAAAGGTTTCAAAGTCTACCAAATGGATGTAAAGTCTACTTTTCTAATTGGTATACTAGAAGAGGAAGTCTACATAGAACAATTAGAGGGATTTGTTGATGACAACAACAAGGATATGATTTGCAAACTACATAAAGCACTCTATGGTCTAAAGCAAGCACCTAGAGCATGGTGTGAAAGATTGCACAAATATCTTGTGAAGATAGGATTTGAGAGAACAGATGACAACAACAAACTATATATCAAGGCAGAAAAAAATAAAGACATTTTGATATTTGAAATCTTTGTTGATGATATAATATTTGGAGGAAAATATATTTTATGCAAAGATTTTGCTGATAAAATGAAACATGAGTTTGAAATGTCAATGTTTGGAGAAATGAAATTCTTTATTGGATTGCAAGTACATCAATTGAAGCATGGCATATTTGTGACCCAATCAAAATACATCAAGGATATACTCAAAACATTTGGATTAGAAGACTCAAAACCAGTTAGCACACCAATGGTGACAAGACATAAGTTATCAAAGAATGATGAGTCAGCTGAAGTGAATCAAACATTATATAGATCAATGATTGGAAAGTTATAGTATGTTGTACATAGTAGACCATACATTGCATTATCTATTGGAATAGTGGAATTTTTTTTTGCAAATCCAAGAGAAAATCATTTGATGGCAGTAAAGAGAATACTGAGGTACTAAAAAGGAATTGACAACTTTGGTTTGTACTACAAGAGGAGTGAAAAGTTTGACCTAAGAGCCTACACTAATATATATTGGGGAGGCAATATTGATGATATAAAAAGCACCAGTGGAGGAGCACTTTTCTTGGGAAAAAGACTGATTACTTGGACCAGCAAAAAGCAAAGTTGTACCTCACAGTCAATAGCAAAAGTTGAATATGTTGCAACTGCTATTAACTGCACTAATATTGTATGGATCAAACATTTTTTGCAAGGTATGAAGGAAGAGTTAAATGAGCTTGTGATACTTTATTGTGATAATACAAGTGTCATCAACATATCAAAGAACCCTGGAACACGTGCCAAAACCAAGCATATTGCAATTAAGTATCACTATGTAAGAGAATTGGTGGAAGACAAACAAGTGAGGATGGAATATGTCAGTTCAAAGGAATAGATTGCTGACATCTTCACAAAGGCACTACTTAAAGATGCTTTTGAATATCTCAGAGGTAAGTTAGGGGTGATACCCCTAGTCAAGGCTACTTGAAGTAAAGGCAAGACTACCCTGCATAAAATGAGTTGATTGTTGAAATATTACACATTGATGCATAGGATACTTACTTTAGGATTTTGCCTAAAGTAATTAAAGTGCTGAAGTTCCAAATCAATCACAAGCAAGGTGACAGAGGGAGAAATTGGAGTACCTGCAAAAGCTATACTTGCATGTTAAGATGCTGAAATAGTATGTCTTTGGCATTGTTGTCAAAGAGGGAGGAGTAGCTAGAAACTGATCAACAACATTCTATTGGATAAAGGGAGAAGTGATAAGAAACTATTAGAGTGGAGAAGTTGATATCAGAATATCAGAAGATGGGCAATGCATGCAAAGGGAGAAATAGTGTAAGGAGGAGTTAGGAGTAGTACAAGATCAAAGTGAACATTTGAAAAGAGGAAAGAAAATGTTCAAGAAAATATACTAGAAAGGAAAGAAAAAGGATAAAACAGCTAAGAGGGAGAAGTAGAAGTAAAGCAATCAGGATATTAGATCAACAAAGGGAGATGTGACAACTGATGGTAACACAATTTCTTTTCGGCATTTGACTTACTGTTCTAACCTAGTTAGCATTTTGATAACATGGTTGAATAGTTTGGTCTGATGGTTGATCAGTTTGGTTTGCCATTAATGCCAAAGAGGGAGATTTTTGGAAATCTGATTGAAAAGATCATTATAAGAAGAAGATTGATTGAAAGAAGGAGATTGTTGTTAAAAGAATATTTTCAATCATTGTTTTGTCATTGATGTCAAACCTGCTATTAGCTAGAATGATAATTGCTTATAAGATCCAAGTACTATCACTTAGCTGATTGATGAAGAGGATTTAATCAACAAGATGTAACAATAGCACCTAAGGGAAAGGTTGAGTTATGGTTTTGTAATGAAGTGCAAGGATCAACTAAGACAATGGCTAAATGATGTATTGATAGCATACTTGAAGATACAGAGGTTGGTCACACTTAGAAACACTACACGAATAAGTTGGAACAAGATTGACTGCAAAGCTTAAACTAAGCTCATTAGTGAGTGCCAAGCAAGCTAGTTTAAGCTGAGCAAATTTTTAGTTAGAGCCAAGCAAATGGAAAATCTAGTGTGTGCCGAGTGATATAGAAGGAGCTGAGTGTGTTCAAGTGCCGAGCAGAGTAACAAGTGCCAAGTGTCAAAAAATCTTAGTGGATGCCGAGTGAATTCATAGTAGGTGCCGAGCATTAGTAAAACATAGGTGGTGCCGAGTAACACAGTATGTGCCGAGCACCGGAATTTCAATAGTGCTGAGCTATTACATTATTGAAAAGTCAAAGATTTGTCAAATTTGAGCTGACAAGTTTGTTACCTTGAATTTTGTGAACCAGTTGGAGGATAAGGATGATGAGTTGGTGGCATAGAATTCTATGTAAACCATTCTTGAATGAATTCAAGAGGATTCTTCACAATGTTTCGAGAAGGAACAAAATGTGGGTTAGATTCAATGAATCCTACCTAATCCATTTGAACTAAAATCAAAGGAGGGAAGAATCAAGAAGGAAAAGAAATTCCACACTTTTATTTAAGGAGTCATAGACCAAGAAGTAAGAGCTACTGGAGTGCCAAATTGTGAAGTGTTTGAAGGGTGTCAAGGGGAAGGCATATCAAAGAAGGAAGAATAGAGCACAGAGACACTGCTTTGATTAGTGGTCAAAAGGAAGATTGCACTGGTACATTGAGCATAAAGACTCAAGGAGACCAAGCTTGAAAAGAGGAAAAGCTATCAAGAGTTGCAGAGACTGAAAGCTAGGCAATGTTATAGACTAAAAGCCAGGTAATGAGTTGCAGAGACTAAAAGCCAGGCAATGTTATGAGCTGAAGAGTGATCTGAAATTTGCAAGATAAGTTGTATGATGTAATCAAGTCAAAACCCCTTATTGTTACTCTTTAGCAATTGTATCAGTTAGGGTAAAAATCCTATGGACTTAGGTTGGTTTAACAATCATTTGTAAATCCTTTGACAGGGTGACATTCCAAGTGAATGTTCTAAAGTCCTCTAACTAGGCCCACTTCTAATAGGGTGGTTATAACTAGGTCACATTTAACAGTGTGTTGTAGCCTTTAACATGGCAGGCCTTTCACAGGGCATCACTTCAGAAGAGTGAAAATTGAGTAGCATGTTACTGGTGGTTTTTCCCAAACTAGGTTTCTATGTAAATCACTGTGTTATGTGTTGATCTTTTAATGTGGTATGCTTGCATGCTGATTTACAATAACTTGCTGAATATGAATGTTTAAGCTTGGATGAATGAACAATTTGTTAGGCTCACTTTACTTGAAGAAAAGTTTGAATTGGACATTTGGACCTTGAATAATTGATTCACCCCCCCTCTTAGTTATTGTAAAGCATTTCTAACATATGACTCAAATAAACTATATTGCATTAGTTAATTTCACATGAAATGACAACTCATAATTGACTAATTTTATTATGCATTTAACTTTTTTCAAAAGTGCAATCTAATCACAAAATGCTCTTTTTTGTTTTCTACTTTTGACCTAGTCAACAAGATTGAATTTGTATGATATGATTTAAGCCCTAAAAATGAAAATAAAAAATAGAGACCGATATTAAAAATCAGAGAGATTTCCAAAAATGCAAGAATTTCATAAATATCTCTTAATTTATGCCCTAGAGACCCATTTTACCAAAACAAATTAGTTTCCTAAATTGAGTTTTTGAGCCATGTTATTACATCTAAATTAAAAACACAAAGAAGTAACCCCCTATAGAATTCTCCTAACTTTCTAAAATTCTAACTTTTTTGAAACATACCCTAATTTGAGACCAAAAATGATTTTTCATGAAAAATAAAGAAAAAACCATAACTCATGTAAATCTGATCCAAAAAATCTAATGTGTGGACTGAGGCACCTTTGATCCATCTCCAATCTACAAAAAAAAATAAAGATGAAAATACCAAGCCATTAGGAAGATATGACCAAATCTTTCAAAACCTAGGGTAGGGTTTTTACCTTCAACTCAACCTGCACAAGAGTTAGCCTTAAAAACCAAAGTGAATATGTAAAATTCATGAGTTAACTTCACAATGGGCACTAAAAATGTATGCTCAAAAGTAGTTACTCTTCAAAAAAAACTTCTATCCAAGATTTCCAAGGGACATGGAGTCCTGAATGGAGGCTTATAGATCTCTATCCATGATGGGCAAGGAATAAAAAAAGAAGTGATAATGGTGGCTCTCAAATGAACCCAAGATAGGAGACCCTTCCAAGGTGCACCATAGAACCAAAGATTCAAACAATAAAAGTAACAAGGATGCAAGTATCTAGGAAACAAAGTGGAAACAAAGTGAGTATGTAATGCAAAACTAACTAGAATGAGTTCTAGATTAAGCCAGTATGAGAAATGCGGGTACAAGAAAGTAATAATAATCTAATAAGATCAAGATTTACTATCCTCCTAGTTAAACTATGTAGATAAACTGATGTAATAAAATAAATACTAAAATAATATACAAGAGAGTTCAAAGTGAGTGCTCAAGAGCTCAAGAGCTCAAGAATTCAAATGAAAAAAATAACAAAATAACAATCGTATAAAAGTTCTAAGATATGAGATAGTGAGGAGAGAACCTCCTTTTAAAGAGATATGTATGGTTAGAGATTAAAAGAAAAAATCAAGGGTGGAGAATTATTCTCATTGTGACTTTGTGCACAAGATTCTCATGAGATAAAATTAATGGTTATGTTTAAGATGCACAAAATGAGTGGAGTTTAAGAGGCAAAATAGATTCCACTCACCTTGGAAAATGTGCATTCAATGTGTAGACACAAATTGTTTTTCTTTTATTTTTTTAAATTAGAAAATTCTCTTTTATTGAGAACACATAGGATAAAGGGGATTTTATTTAATTAAAAGGGGACATGTTCTTCTAATTAAATAAAGACTTAGGATAAGGTGGTCAAACCATAGGATATAATTGAATAAATGATTAATTGATGATTTGATCAAGGATAAATAATTTAATAATTATGCAAAATTGATCAAGCATAAGATGTATTCTAGTATAGAGATTAACAATGCTAAAAAAGGGGCTTTACTAGACCATTTTTGGGTGATTATAGGTAGTAGATCTTCTGTTGTGACTCCCATATGTCACTTTTCTAGGCCCTTTGTTATCGGTTTGGTGGGTAAGAGACTTTCAACATTGTCACTCAACTTTGCCACCCCTTGGAAGTTTTGCCTCTACTCAAGACCTACTAAAAATATGGTTCTCTTTGCTACAAATGACTTTGGTTGGTTCTGTCTTGGTGGAGATTCTAGTTGGCTTACTTTTATCAAGTGATTCTTGCAATTATCAATGGTTATTTCAACTATTAGGAAGAAGAATGAGAAATAAGACAAGAAAGAAGAAGGTCAATCCCTTGAGGACCTTGATCCTAACCCTATTGATGTATGGGGTAAATGAGATTATCACAACACATTTCCTTTTGTAGGCACTGCGTTAGCCACTTAGCATTGTTGTTGTTGTTTCTAGGCTTTGACCGCATTTGTGGTTTTTAGCTAACTTTCAAGGCACTACTGACTGAGAAACTCTTAAAGAGTGACTTTTTTTTAATAGTATAATTTTATTTATTATATATAATTTTTTAAAAGTTATCAATTGTAAATAAAAATACAATGAATATAATTTTTTAATTAATTAATAATTACAATAAATGGGGCATTCTGGGTTGCATAAACAATAGACCTTGCCACATCTAGGAGGCTTAAGCTCTACTGATAAAGTCCTTCCCTGTTTTGAACTTAGTATAGTGTTGGCATTGGTGGTGCGTATCATTCTTAATTTTTATATATTCAATGTCCATCATTTGACCTACTTTGCTAGCTATGCTTTGTTAAGTGATCTTTAGATGAAGCTTCAAATCTATTTTGTAGTCATGCTTTGTTAAGTGAATTTCATGCATTTTTTTGTAGGCCCTTATTGATTGTTATTTCAATTGCGCCAACCTTATGCTCCATATCTTTATTTTTTAAGTATTATGGGTCTTTTAATTACATCATTTAATATAAATATATTGATGGTCCTTTTTTATTCTTACCTTCCATATATATAATCAAATTATTTAACTCCAGACCCTTTGTTTTTAATAATTTTAAAATAGGAAGTTAATTCTATTTTCCTAGCCACACCTAGACAAGTTTAAACAAGAGTTGTATTGCAACGAAGTTCGTGCCAAAAATTGGGAGGTCAGGAAGAGGTATTGATTAAAGATCATTTAATGACTACACTACTAGGTTATAAATTACTAATACTCAAAATTCACACGTGTTGTAAGAACCCTTCAAAAAATTGGGTTTCTTGATTTATTAATGGGAAAAGATAGGTCATTGTTTAACTGGAACAAAATCTTGTTAATCTACAATTAGTAGAGTAGGTCCCCTATTCTTGTAAATCATTCTTTGGGAAAGGATCACAACTTTTACTATTGCAAAGGCTTGTTGAGAAATGTCTTTATTTGGATCCTCTAATAAATAGGGATATCATTTATTAATAAATATAATTAATACAATGTACATTATATAGTTGTGTAGGTTTGAGCTATTGATGTTGGCTACAAGAATGAGCCCACCTTTACCACCAAGCAGTCAAAAGTAGCTTATTGTGTGATGTTTAAAGGGATCCAAATTCTTTAACATAATAGGAAAGAGAAGTCACCAAAATGTTAGGATTAATGAGACAAAAATAACAATTACATGCAAATATAACTAATATCACACAGAAGAGAATACAAGACACAAAGATTTAATGTGGTTCACCTAGTCCCTAGGCCACATCCACCAAACAATGAGTCCAGTATTCTTATTATGGAGTGATTACAACTTAATTACAAACTGCAATCCCTTATAGCTCAATACTACCACAAGAAGCTACAATCTCATCATACATTATAAAATCTCTAATCTTAAACCATTTTATACAATCTTTTTACCACTTAAAAAATTAGGGAAAGAATAAGTCATCCAATAGAAAAATAACAACTAATATCTTTTATAATAATAAAGTTGATTGAGCTTCTTGGGGCTCTTCCCTAGGACCTTGCAAGGGGTGCTCCACATTACAATAATCTCCCACTTGGAGATTAATTAGATTCCACAACAATAATCTCCCACTTGGAGGCTAATTAGACTCCATAACAATAACCTCCCACTTAGAGACTAATCATAACACTGCTAAACTTTTAGCTCCCATTGGAATGTTAAACCACCCTAGACTCTGTTGTTCTTTTATTTTGTTTAGTCTAGAAGACCAACCAAAAGTGAAGAGGAGTTCAACTTCTCCCTTGTCATTGACTTTGTAAACATATCTACTAGATTATCATTGGTATGTTTATTTTCCAACTTTAGTTGTTTATCATCTAAAATTAATTGAATGAAATGGTACCACAACTATATGTGCATTGTTTTTGAATATAGAGTAGAATTCTTCACAAGATGAACAACACTCTAGCTATCTGTAAATAAATAATTGTCCATTTGAGGGTGCCCCAACACTTCCATGAAGAATTAAAGCCATATCATCTCCTTAGTTGCCTTTGTAGTAGCAACATACTCTACCTCTATAGTGGATAAAACATTAACCTTCTACAATTGAGAAATCTAACTTATCGTTGACCCACCAATAGTAAATACATATCCTATAGTACTTCATCTGGTATCAAGATCTCCTGCCAAAAGTAAGTCAACATAGCCTTGTAAATCAATAGTACAACCCCCAAAATGTAAACACTTACTAGAAATTCCTCTCAAATATTTGAGAATCTATTTGATTTCATTCCAATGCTCAATCCCAAGATGACTCATATACTTGCTAAAAACCCCCACTCCATGTGTAATATTTAGCCTAGTACATACCATGGTAGACATAGAGCTCCCTATGGCTGAAGCATAAGGTACCTTGGACATATTATCCTCCTCTTCTTGTGTCCTTGGAGACATCTCTTAGTCAATTTTAAGTGACCAAGCAAAGATGTGTTGACAATTTTGACATTCTCCATAGAAAAACATTGCAAAACATTCTCAATATAATCAACCTGTGATAATGTCAATTTTTGGTTCTCCTTATGTCTATAAATTTTCATACCAAAGATTTATTTTGCTGCCCCCAAATCCTTCATAGCAAATGAATGTGCGAACTGTTGTTTTAACCCCTTAATGTGACCCATGTTAGACCTAGCCACAAGCATATAACCAACATATAAATATAAAATAATATAGTTTCCATCATCTGACCTCTTAAAATAAATACAATCATCTAAATGACACCTCGTGTATCCATGCTCATGCACAAATTGTCAAATTTAAGATACCATTGTTGAGGTGCTTGCTTCATGCCATATAAACTTTTCTTCAATTTGTACACTAAATTCTCCTTACCTTTGACCTCAAATTTTTCGTGGTTGTGCCATATATATCTCTTCATCCAAATCACCATGAAAAAAAGCTATTTTAACATCAAGCTGCTCCAAATGCAAATCTTTAGTATTCATAATACTTAAAATAATGCAAATAAAAATCATTTTAACAATATGAGAAAACATTTCATCAAAATCAATGCACCTTTTCTATGCAAATCCTTTTACAACCAACCTAACTTTAAATCTTTTCTTACCTCCATCCTCTTGTTTCAACCTATAAACCCATTTATTCTGTAAGGCTCTTTTACTTGCAGGCGACTTACAAAAATTCCAAATCTAAATTTTCAACAAGGAGTCCATTTCTTCTATTATTGAAGACTTCCACTTAATCTTTGTATCCACCTACAAAACTTCATCATAATATTCAGGTTCACCAGCATCTGTTAATAAAATATAATACAAAGAGGGAGAAAATATTTTTGGAGGTCTCCTTAGCCTTGTTGATTGTGTAAAATTCACTGGTGTGTGTGGTATTTTTTGTTGCAGAGCATGAGGAACTGCTAGAACATCATCCTTTTGAGTATCATCCAACACTACACAATAAATATTTTTCTTCTTATGCTTCTACAATAGATATTTGTACAACACTTTCTCATTGAATATATCATCCTTACTTCTTACAATTTTATGATTTTTAAAATCCCAAAGCCTATAACCAAATTCATCAATGCCACATCCAAAAAATACATATTTCTTTGATTTATCTTTGATCTTAGTTCTATTTTTAGAATCTATATGTGCAAATTCTTCACAACCAAAGGTTCTAAGAAAAGAATAAATTACCTTCTTACCATTCCATTCTTCCTTTGGAATAATACAACCTAAAGGAGTAGAGGGACCTCTATTGATAAAATATATAATAGTATTGACAACCTTCACCCACATGTTTAAGGGCATCCCAACATGCAACCTCATGCTCCTCGCACACTCCTGTTCATGCATTCAGCAATTCCATTTTTCTATGGAGTCCTTGGAATAGTTTTCTTCCTACAAATACAATTAGTGGAACAATAGTATTCAAAATCATTGCTGCAATACTCACCACCTTATCAGATTTGAGACATTTTAGCCTTTTACAAGTCTCATTTTCAACCAAGCATTTCCATTCCTTTAAAGTCACAAATACATCATATTTTTGTTTAAAGAAATAAACCCATAGTTTTCTAGTTGCATCATCAATAAATGTAACATAATAAAGAGAGCCACTAAGGGAAGATACCTAAGCTGGTCCCCATACATCTGTATGTGCAAGCTCCAACTTCACATTTTAATTTTTCTTCTCGCTTTTCACAAAGCTAAGTTATTTTTGTTTTTCATAGCACAATTTTCATAGAAATCTATATTGACACATTTCAGACTTGGTAAAAATTTCATACCTTTCTCACTCGCGTGCCCAAGTATGTTATGCCATAACTGTTAGTTTGTGGTGATTGATAAGGGAAGTACTGTACATACATGGTGGCCGACATATGGACAACATTTTGGGCCAACATTTTGTAACCCTAAAGTGGCAAAAATACTTGTATACAATGGCTTAGGGTTAGGTATCTTTCATAATGTGTGATGTGAAAATTATTTCTTATGGTGGTATTGAGTTGTAAAGGATTATGGATTGTAATTAGGTTGTAATCACTGGGTCATAATAATATTGGACTTGTTGTTTGGTGGATGTAGCCCAGAGTTTGGGTGAACCACATTAAATCTTGGTGTCTTATGTTCTCTTTTGTTTGATCTATTAGTTTATGATATTTTTTATATTTGCATGGAATTGTTATTTCTGACTGAGGTTAATCCTAACAAGTGGTATCAGAGCGAGGTTGTTTTTCAGTTATCCTCTACAGGAAAGTTTCATGGGTGAGTGGGAGTGATGGCGGATGAGGGTAAGCTAAAGGTTGACAAGTTTAATAGGCACCATTAATGACATTTAACATTACAAAAGCAGAGATGAAGAAAGAGTTGATGGAAACCCTAGCAAAATTGTATGAAAAGCCCTACACTTCAAATAAGGTATTTCTCATGAAGCATTTATTTAATATGAAAATGACAGAAGGTGGATCTGTAGCAGATCATTTAAATAAGTTTAATACTATTACTATTCAGTTATCTTTTGTGGGTATTAATTTTGTTGAAGAAATTAGGGCTCTCTTGATTTTGTGTTCTTTTCCTAAAAGTTGGAATGACTTGATAATGGCTATGAGTAATTCCATTTTTGGATCTAATACCCTAAAATATGATCATACGATCGGTGTTGATTTGAGTGAGGAAACTTGTAGGAAAACCTTAGGTGGATCTACATCAGGAAGTGCTTTGAATGCACAAACCAAAGTTAGAACGACTAAGAGAGGAAACAATTCTGGAAATCATGGGAAATCAAGAGGAATGTCAAAGGGAAAGAGGTCTCAATCCAGAGGCCCAAGAGATTGTTGGTACTATGGAAAATTAGGGTATAAGAAGAAATATTTTTGGACTTGAAAGAACAATGAAAGAGATAAAAATAGAAGGGAATAAGGAGGCAAATGCGGTAAGTAACAAATCCAAAGAGGATGCTTTGCTTTTTTCTTTAGAAAGTGTTTATGATTCATGTGTTTTAGATTCTAGTGCTTCATCTCATGCTAGAGCTCATAGAGATTACTTTATTGATTATGTCCAAGGGGATTTTGGGTTTGTTTATTTGGGGGATAATGAACTCTATTAGATTGTCGAAAAGAGAAAAGTTCAAATTAAGTTGTAGAATGAGAATCATTGGCTACTATACAAGGTAAGACATGTTCCAAGGTTGACTAGGAATTTAATTTCAATAGGACAACTCGGTGATGAGGGTTATGTAGTTACTTTTAAGGATAAAAATTGGAAGGTTTCAAAAGGTTCCCTTGTAGTGTCAAAATGTGTGAAAGTAGGCACCTTATATCTTTGTACATGTCATATTGTTCCTTCTACTTTGATTATTTCAGAGAAAAATGAATATTCAAGAATAGTTGCTACAATTGAGCAGGGAAAACAAATAGTTGTTGTAGATTTTGATACAATGCTATAGCACAACAGACTTGGGCACATGAGTGAGAAATGTATGAAATTACTTCATTTAAAAAAAGTTTTACTAGGTCTGAAATGTGTCAATATGGATTTCTATGAAAGTTATGTGTATGGAAAACAAGAGAGTGAGTTTTGTGAAGACTGGGAAGGAAAATAAAAATAAGAAATTAGAGCTTGTGCATACAAATGTATGAGACCAACTCAAGTATTTTCTCTTGGTGGCTCTCATTATTATGTTAGATTTATTGATGATACAACTAGAAAGGTATGGATATATTTCATTAGACATAAATCTAATGTATTTCAAACTTTTAAGAAATGAAAATGCTTGGTTGAAAATGAGACTGGTAAGAAATTAAAATGTTTCAAATTTGATAATGGTGGTAAATATTGCAGTCATAAATTTGAAGATTATTACTCTACTAATAATATTCGTAGACAAAAAATTGCTCCAAAGACTCCATAGGAAAATGGTGTGGCTGAACACATGAATAGGACTATAATAGAGCATGCAAGGAGCATGAGGTTACATGTTGGGTTTCCCTTAAACATGTGAGTGAAGGCTGTCAATACTATTGTATATTTGATTAATAGAGGTCCATCTACTCCTTTAGACTATGATATTCTAGAGGAAGCATGGAGTGGTAAGATGAGTTGTTTTTTCTAAAAACTTTTAGTTGTGAAGTATTTGCACATATAAATTCTTAAAATAGAACCAAGTTGGAAGCTAGGTCAAAGAAATGAGTATTGGTTGGATATGGCATTGATGAATTTGGTTATAGGCTTTGAGATTTTGAAAATTGTAAAATTGTAAGAAGCAGAGATGTCATATTCAATGAGAAAGTGTTGTACAAAGATATGTTGCAGTAACATGAGAAGAAAGAAGATAATTATGTAGTGCTAGATGATACTCCAAAAGATGATGTTCTAGCCATTCCTCATGATCTGCAACAACTGCAACCTCAAATACCACACACCTCAGTGAATGTTAGATAGGTAACAAGGCTAAGTAGACCTCTAGAAAGATTTTCTTCCTCTTTGTACTGCTGGTGAATCAGAATGTTATGATGAAGTTGTGCGAGTGGATACTAAGGTTCAGTGGGAGTCCACAATGACAGATGAAATTGACTACTTACTAAAAAATAAGACTTGGGATTTATGCAATTTGCTTGCCGGTAAATGGGCTTTATAGAATAAATGGGTTTATAGATTGAAAGAAGAGGATGGAGGTAAGAAAATATTTAAAGCCAGGTGTTGAGATATGGGTGTTGCACACATTGCATAATATTGTTATATTGTATTATTTTTATTTTATAATGTTATATTTAGGAGCACCTAGATAGACATGCAACATGTAAAGATTCCCATGGGATATAATTGATGAGTTGTATTGTAACATTGTGATAATATTTTATGTAATTATTTAATATTGGGGAATAGAATTAAAATTTTAATATTAAATGTGGGGTCAATGGGTTAGGTAGCATAAAGTTTTAGCACATGGTTTATGTAATACCATTTGGTGGTTTTGTGGGACTTGCTACTATATAAGCAGCCGCAAGGGTAGTTGTTGGTGGGAGAAGACAAAAGGGAAAAAAGCAAGAGTCAAACAGGACAAGGCTTGACAGGTTAGCCAAAGGAGCATTTGTGAAGGTTAGAAGCATAGCATGGTATGTGTGGATTCATGCTTGTTCACATGGATTGCTTGGTTGTGGCTATAGCTTTGAAGGCTTCCATGGTTGTATTGCAATGATATTTTTGCTGAATAATACATGGTGATGGATGCTTTTGGAGGCTAAATTTTTCCCTCAATGAGGGTTTTCCAGGGTATATCTTGTGTCACAATTTCTATGGGTATGTTGTTTATTCTCTTACATGTGGATTTTAATTGAATATTTATTTTAGATCTATTATGGGTCATGCGGAAATGGTTATATTCTTTGTTGCAAGTTTCCTTACAAGTGGTATCAGAGCTATGGTTTTGTTGTTGTAATCCTAGATTGAATCTATGGGAATGCATAAGAGGGTAAAAGAAAGGGCAAGATATATGAATTTTCTTGTAAATTTGAAGATTTTGGATTTGCTATTATGATGAGATATTAGTAGATTTTGGGCATGTGAAATTATTGGACAAAAGGGTTTTTCAGATGTTTCATTTAAATGAGGTTTTTTAGGGGGAGCTTGCAAAAATGACCTCTTATGTAAAAATAGACCTCACCATTGGATCTTAGTTGATGTTTCCATAAATTTTGATATATAATATGCCCTAGTTTGGCCATGTTTAGAGGAAGTGAAAGAGTTTTTTAGTTTCCGCATGTGATGACCATCAAATTTAACCTCCTTTTTTTTGTCACAAAAAAAAAATTGCATTGAAAATGGTAAAAAGACTGTCTTAGTAAAATGACCATAACTTTCTCTCAAGCTATCGGATTTTAGACTTCTTATAGGCATTGGAAAGTTAATTCAGAGCACTATAATTTGGTGTAGGTTTGATTCTATGATTTTGACATTTTTTTAGGTTTTAAGAGCTCAAGAATTAGATGTTGTTTATTTTTTAGCACAAATTAGGGCATAACTTGGGCATACAGATTAAAATTTTGGACTTCAAGTGTCAACGAAAAGCTTTTAAAGAGTTCTACACATTGGTTAAGATCAGGTATAGGTTTGGCATGGTTTATTTGGTGATATATTGATTTAAATAGTTTATGATATATATTGACTATGGTAGCATTGTGAGTTTATGACATTGAATATTTAGAGATTTAAGATTTGATGTTGTTGTATACTCAATTAATATTTTAGATTGGTCTCATGATGATATGGTTATCAATATTTGATTTTGATATGTATGATGACTTGTTAGATTTATAAGTTGTGCAGTGTTATAAGCAGTCTATATTTTCAGGTTTCATTTATAGCTTGGATATGGGTTGTCTTTGCCCATTGATCTTTTATTATTGGTGCATATTCAAATTGGTGGCTTGGATTTGGGTTGTCTATGCCTTAAGTCACATGATTTGCTAACTTTTATTCATGTAAAAGGGAGGAGATGTTTTTACTAGGTACAATCATGGTGGAGGATTGTGGTTGATTATTTTATGCTAACAGGTTGGACACATTAAGAGTTAGTTTCTCATTTCATGGATGTGATCATGGTGCCATAGATTTTTGCATGACATGATTGGATATATAGGTACATCCTTGATGTTTATTAGTTTGGATTATTGATTTGGTTATGGTGGTATATATCTTCTTGGTTGAGGATCATGGTTATTTAGATTCTTTTGAGGAGCTCATGATGTGCACTTTGTTTTCTTGTTTTCTTTAATGGTTTGGTGCCTTGGTTGATTCTCATGGTTAGAGGATGGTTTTTTCATCATGATTTCATAGATAGCTTGGATACATGGTTTAGTGTGAGCTTGTGGCAATGATGAGGTGCTAGTGTAGGATTAGTTCCTAGTTTGGTTTGTATCTTATTGGTTTGGAGATCTTGGTTTCACTTAGTACTGACACTTTGGTTGTGTGTGTGTAAACCTAAAGGATCTTCATGTAAGAGATGGATTTTATATGATGCCATTGATGACTCGTACCATGGTTGAGTGGGAGTTGTTGGCATTGATATAATGATTGAGTATTTACAAATATTGGAGGTTTGTCTTAGATCCTGTTGCTGCAGAAGCATCTTTAACATTTGCATGGTGCACTTGTTATCTTCATGGTGTGTGAAGATGGTTAGATCTTGAGGATTCATGGGGTTCTTGGATATCTTAATGGTGTGTGGAGATTGTTCTTCATGGTCTGTGGAGATGATTTTTTCTTCATGGTGTGAGGAGATGGTTGCATCTTGAGGACTAATGGGGTTCTTAGTAAAGGTGTGGTTTATGTTTTCATTTGATATGTTATCCTTGGTGTTAGGATGGTTTCATTTTTATGTAATGGTATACTCTTGATATGTGTTTAGAGTCTTGACATGTTATGGTATGTTCATATGGAGCATGTTATCTCTTTGGTTGAGAAGGTTTAGATCATACTGTTATGTTTATGTTCCTAAGGCCATGGTTGAAGCTTTGACATTGATCTTGGTTTAGTTTCTTGGTATTGAGTACATTGATCATAAGCTGGATACTTCATGATATTTCTATGTTGCATTTGGAGTTGGCATGGATTGATTGGTTATAGGTGCTCATGGATACTTAGAGATGGTGGTGATGCTAATTTCTCTTGGATTAGAGAAGTATTTGTTGGGATAGTTGTTTAGTTTCAACAGGAAGTTTGAGGGGCATTCACATAATATGAACTTGAGAAGAGATTGTTCTTAGACGAGTCTTGGTTGGAGACATGGATATCTTGATGAGCATTCTCATTCCCCACTCTTGGTCTACTCGACGATTTGCTACTTGAGAGGTATAGCCCATTATTTATCTCAGGTGCATTATATTTATTCTTGTCTTTCATGGATATGGATCTTGAGCTATGATATATGAGTTATTTATAGAGGGTTCATGTGAGAGATGGTTTAGCATTGATTATCTCCATATACATATTTTTTTATGCTAGTTGAGTCTGGGAGATGGTTTTATATTGGGCATATTCCTTGGGTTAGGAATGGTGTTATTCCTTGGTTTAGGAATAGTTTATGTTTTGATCTTCTTGTGAGATGCTTACACCCATGATTAGTTATATGGTATGGTTTGAGTATTTTTTTTAAAATTTAAAAGAGGGTAAACACTTTGACTTGGAGCTATGAACCAGTGAGCCCACAAACGGGGGACCTCATCCTCATTATATTTGAACCTTGATGGCAAGAATAACAATTCAAAAACTTAACCATCACAATATGCCACTATTGGCAGTATGGTTTGGGTGTTGTTGAGGCTTCTTGTTGGGGTTTTATTAAGGAGATCATACTTGCACAATTTACATCTAGAGGTGCGTGTAGAAGGACATGATACAAGTTATCTCTTGGTTATCTTTCTAGATGTTCGATTTTATTTACATTGGATTTGAGATTGGTTAGAGATTGTGATCATTGGTTTGTGCTCATGTATTTCATGTGAGAGATGACATGGTTTTTCCCTCTATCTCTTTGCTCTGTTAATTATAGAGAGCTTGGGATACTATTGGAGATGTTTTATGAGAGTTGTTCTTGTAGGTTATTGGTTTATGTCTTATGAATATCCTTAAGTCTACATGGATTCACTACTTTGGGATGTTGCGAGTGGATTGGTTATATATTTAACATTATCTTTTGTAGTGGAAGCTTCTTGGTATATATGTGTCAGGTATTGCTCTCGAGGCTTGTGATTGTAGGTTATAGATTATATATGTTGATTATGTAAGATTAACTTGGTATATCTTTGGAGGTATGGATAGTTAGATGGGTTTGGCACTTGCTGTGGGTTCTATTTTAGCTATGGATATTTTGACAACTACAGATACATGTTATTACCTTTTGATCAGGTTTTTTGTGCTGGGCATTTCAGTTGGTACATGATTTTATGATCTTCTAATGTGACAAGTTGGGTGGCTTTCTCATTGGATGGCTTCTATGTATGTCTAGTGGCAGTGGCATAATAGGAGGTGAGATCATTCGTGTACTTTGATCCATGATGGTGGATGTGCTAAGAGGGATTATTCCCTTGTTCATTTATGTGGCTATAGATTGACCCTATGCAATGTATACAATAGGTGGGATATTTTTGAGATAATAGGTGTTGCACCCATTGCATAATATTGTTATATTGTATTATTTTTATCTTATAATGTTGTATCTAGGAGCATCTAGATGGACGTGCAACATGTAAAGATTCCCATAGGATATACTTGATGAGTTGTATTGTAACATTGTGATAATATTTCATGTAATTATTCAATATTGGGAAAAATAATTAAAATTTCAATATTACATGTGGGGTCAATGGGTTAGGTAGTACATGGTTTTAGCACATGGTTTATATAAAACAACTTGGTGGTTTTGTGGGACTTGCTACTATATAAGCAGACACAAGGGTAGTTATTGGTGGGAGAAGACAAAAGGAAAAAAGGCAAGCATCGAGCGGGACAAGGCTTGATAGGTTAGCCAAGGGAGCATTTGTGAAGGTTGGAAGCATGACATGGGATGTGTGGATTCATGCTTATTCACATGGATTGCTTGGTTGTGGCTATGGCTTTGAAAACTTTCATGGTTGTATTATAATGATATTTTTGCTTAATAATACATGGCGATGGATGCTTTTGGAGGTTGGGTTTTTCCCTCAATAAGGGTTTCCCAAGGTATATCTTGTATCACAATTTTTGTGGGTATATTATCTATTCTATTGCATGTGGATTTTAATTGCATATTAATTTTAGATATATTATGGGTTATGTGGAAACGGTTACATTCTTTGTTGTAAGTTTCCTTACAACATGTTAGTGGTAAAAGGATTTGCATAGAAAAAGGGCATTGATTTTGATGAGATATTCTCTCCTATTGTTAAAATGACTTCTATTCATACTATTTTATGTATCATGGCTCCTAAAGATTTGCATTTGGAGCAGCTTGATGTTAAAACAAACTTCCTTCATGGCGATTTTGATGAAGAGATATTTATGGCACAACCATAGGAATTTGAGGTCAAAGGTAAGGAGAACTTAGTGTGTAGATTGAAGAGAAGTTTTATGGCTTGAAGCAAGAACTTCAGCAATTGCATCTAAAATTTGAAAGTTTTATGCATGAGCATGGATATAGTAGGTGTCAGTTAGATCATTGTCTTTACTTCAAAAGGTTGGATGATGACAACTATATTATTTTATGTTTATATGTTGATGATATGCTTGTAGCTGGGTCTAACATGGATCACATTAAGGGGTTGAAATGCCAATTAACACATGCATTTACTATGAAGGATTCGGGGTTAGCAAAAAAAATCATTGGTATGAATATTTGTAGAGATAGAAAAAATAGAAAATTGATGTTATCTTAGGCTGATTATATTGCGAAGGTGTTGCAACATTTCTCTATGGAAAATGCTAAAGCTGTCAACACACCTTTACTTAATCATTTGAAGTTGACTAAGGAGATGTGTCCAAAGACAAAAGAAGAGGAGGATAAAATGTCTAAGGTACATTATGCTTTAGCTACAGGAAGCTTGATGTATGCTATGGTATGTACAAGGCTAGATATTGCACATGCAGTGGGAGTTTTTAGAAGGTATATGAATCATCCAGGAATTGAGCATTAGAATGCAGTCAAATAGATTCTCAGATATTTGAGAGGAACATCCAGTAAGTGTTTACAGTTTAGGGGCTCTACTATTGATTTACTAGGCTATGTTGACTCAGATTGGCAAGGGTTATTGATACTAGGTGGAGTACTACAGGTTATGTATTTATTGTTGGTGGGACAACAATAAGCTAGATTTCTAGGTTATAGAAGGTGAACACTTTATCCACTACAGAGGTAGAGTATGTTGCTACTGTAGAGGAAGCCAAGGAGATGATATGGCTTCATTTCTTCTTGGAAGAATTGGGACACCCACTAAGGGATAATTATTTGTTTATAGATAAATAGAGTGTCATTCATCTTGTGAAGAATTCTTCTCTACAGTCAAAGACAAAACACATACAGTTGCGGTACCATTTGATTTGGTCAGTTCTAGATGATGGACAGTTAAAGCTGGACAAGATATATATAGATGAAAATCCAACGGATATGCTTACAAAGGTAGTGAGAAGGGAGAAGTTGAACTCCTCTTCAGCTTCGGTTGGTCTTATAGACTGAACATAATATGAGAACAACTAAGTCCAAGGTGGTTTGATCCAATGGGAGCCCCATGTGATAGCAGTATTGCTATAGGACTAATCTCCAAGTGGGAGATTGTTGTTTAAAGTGGAGCCTGATCAGTCCCCAAGTGGGAGATTGTTAGTTTGTGGTGACTGGTCAGGGAATTACTATGCATACATGGTGGCTGACGTATGGCTGACATTTTGGGCCAACATGTGTAACCCTAAAGTGGCAAAAATACTTGTATAAAATGGATTAGGGTTAGGTATCTTTCATAATGTGTGATGTGAAATTGCTTCTTGCGATGGTATTAAGCTATAAGGGATTACAAATTGTAATAAGGTTGTAATCACTGGATCGTAATAATATTGGACTTGTTGTTTGGTGGATGTAGCCCAAGGTTTGGGTGAACCACGTTAAATCTTGGCATCTTGTGTTATCTTTTGTGTGATCTATTAGTTTTTGATATTGTTTATATTTGCATCTAATTGTTATTTCTATTTGTGGTTAATCCTAACAATAATGTTGTATCGAAATCTACAACATTTTTTTGTTCTCCCTACTCAACTGCATCAACTGTTCTTGAATATTTATTTTTCTTTGAAATAATTTAAGTAGAACGAACAATATAACATGTACAAAGATATAAGGTTTCTACTATTGTGATGTGGAACCTAATTAGATTTGAAGGCTTATTTGGTGCGGTTTCCCCCTATATTATTTCTATGGGGGTTTGGGGGCAGCGTCCCTTGCGAGGTCCTGGGGCAGTGTCGTGAGGGGTTTTGGGGGCAATACCCCTAAAGCCAAAAATCACCTTATATTATAAAAGGTGTTTGCTATTGTTTTTCTATTAGACAATTTATTCTAGCCCTAATTTTGTAAGCTAAAAAAGCTTATATAAAATGGCTTAGCATTAGGGATTTCATAATGTATGATGATATTGCAGCTTCTTGCAATAGTATTGAGCTATAAGGGATTGCAGATTGTAATCATTAGATAATAATTATATTGGACTTCTTGTTGGTGGACATAGCCTAGGGATTGGGTGAACCACTTTAAATCCTTATGTGTGTGTTCTCTTCTGTGCATTTTATTATTTTCTGATATTGGTTATATTTTTATGTAACTGTTATTTATGTTTGTAGTTAATCCTAACAAGTGGTATTAGAGCTAGACTATTGTCATTTTTTTTACTATGGCTAGACCATCATTTTTTTTGGTTTTTTTCAGCTATCCTCTATAGGAAGGTCTCATGGTTGAGTGGGAGTGATGACAAATGAGGGTAAGTTGAAGGTTGCAAAGTTTAATGGGTAGAACTTTCAAATATGGAAAGTGCAAATGGAGGACTATGTTTATCAGAAGGATTTGTGGAAGCCATTGAAAGGAAAAGCCAAGAAACATAGAACTATGACAGATGAGGACTGGGAGATTTTAGATAGAAATATACTTGGTAGTTTTTGATTATGTTTGGCACCATTAGTGACATTTAACATTACAAAAGTAAAGAAGACAAAAGAGTTGATGTAAACCCTAGCAAAACTATATGAAAACTCCTCTGCCCCAGACAAGGTATTTCTCATGAAGCATTTATTTAATATGAAGATGGTAGAAGGTGGATCTATTATAGATCATTTAAATGATTTTAATACAACTACTAGTTAATTCTCTTCTGTAAGTGTCAATTTTGATGAAGAAATTAGGACTCTTGATTTTGTGTTCTTTGCCGAAAAGCTAGAATGGCTTGGCAATGATTGTGAGTAATTTTGTTTTTGGATCTAATACCCTAAAATTTGATGATGTGATTGGTGTCATTTTTAGTTAGGAAACTCGTAGGAAAACCTCAGGTGGATCTACATCAGGAAGTGCTTTGAATGCACAAAACAGAAGTAGAACGATTGAGAGAGGAAATTTTTTTAGAAATCATGGGAAATCAAGAGAAAAATCAAAGGGGAAGAGGTCTCAATCGAGAGGACCAAGAGATTACTGGTACTATGGGAAACCAGGGCACAAGAAAAAATATTGTTAGGCTCAAAAGAACAATGAAAGAGATAAAATAGAAGGGCACAAGGAGGCAAATGCGATAACAAATCCGAAGAGGATGCTTTGCTTCTTTCTTTAGAAAGTGTTGATGATTCTTGGGTTTTAGATTTTGGGGCTTCATTTCATGCTACAACCCATAGAGTTATTTTATTGATTATGTCCAAGGGGATTTTGGGTTTGTTTATTTGGGGGATAATGAACCCTATTAAATTGTTGGAAAGGGAAAAGTTAAGATTAACTTGCAGAATGGGAATCACTAGTTACTACATGAGGTAAGACAGGTTTCAAGACTGAGTAGGAATTTAATTTTAGTAGGGAAACTAGATGATGAGGGTTGCACAGTTACTTTCTATGATAAAAATTGGAAGGTTACAAAAGGTTCCCTTGTAGTGGAAAAAGGTGTGAAAGTAGGCACCTTATATCTTTGTATAGGTCATAATGTTCCTTCTACTTTAATTATTTTAGAGAAAAATAAACGTTCAGGAACAATTGCTACAATTGAGCAAGGAGAACAAACAATTGTCGTAGATTTTGATACAATACTATGGCACAACAGACTTGGGAACATGATTGAGACGGGTATGAAATTACTTCATTCAAAGAAAGTTTTACTATGCCTAAAATGTGTCAATATGGATTTCTGTGAAAGTTGTGTGTATGGAAAACAAAAGAGAGTGAGTTTTGTGAAGATTGGGAAGGAAAAACAAAAAAGAGAAATTAGAGCTTGTGCATATCGATGTATGGGGACCAGCTCAGGTATCTTCCCTTGGTGGCTCTCATTATTATGTTACATTTATTGATGATGCAACTAGAAAGGTATGGATATATTTCCTTAGATGTAAATATGATGTATTTCAAACTTTTAAGAAATGGAAATGCTTGGTTGAAAATGAGACTGGTAAAAAGTTAAAATGTCTCAGATCTGATAATGGTAGTGAGTATTGCAGTTATGAATTTCAAGATTATTGCCCCACTAGTGGTATTTACAGACATAAAATTATTCCAAGGAGTCCACAGAAAAATGGAGTGACTGAACACATGAACAACAATAATGGAGCATGCATGAAGCATGAGATTGCATGTCAGGCTACCCTTAAGCATGTGGAGGCTATCAATATTGTTGTATATCTAATTAATAAAGGTCCCTCTACTCTTTTAGATTGTGGTATTCTAGAGGAAGCATGGACTAGCAAGAAGGTGAGTTATTATTTTCTCAAAACCTTTGGTTGTGCAATATTTGCACATATAGATTCCAAAAATAGAACCAAGTTGAAAGCTAAGTCAACGAAATGTGTATTTGTTGGATATGGCATTGATGAATTGGTTATAGGATTTGAGATTTTAAAAATCATAAAATTGTAAGAAGCAAGGATGCTATATTCAATGAGAAAGTGTTGCACAAAGATCTGTTATAGCAACATGAGAAGAAAGAAAATGATTATATAGTGTTGGATGATACTCCAAATGCTCTGCAACAACAAATACCACACACCCTAGTAAATATCAAATGGTCAACAAGGCTAAGTAGATCTCCAAAAATATTTTCTCCCTCTTTCTACTCTATTTTGCTAACTAATGTTGATGAACTTGAATGTTATGATGAAGTTGTGGAGGTGGGTACTAAGATTCAATAGGAGTCTACAATGAAAGAAGAAATTGACTCTTTGCTAAAAAATTAGACATGAGATTTATGCAAGTTGCCTATAGGTAAAAGGGATTTATAGAATAAATGGGTTTACAGTTTGAAAGAAGATGGTGGAGGTAAGAAAATATTTAAATCCAAGTTAGTTGTGAAAGGATCTGCATGGAAAAAGGGCATTGATTTTGGTGAGATATTCTCTCTTGTTGTTAAAATGACTTCTATTCGTACTATTTTAAGTATTGTGGCTACTAAAGATATGTATTTGGAGCAACTTGATGTTAAAATGACCTTTCTTCATGGTGATTTGGATGAAGAGATATATATGGCACAACCATAGGGATTTGAGGTCAAAGGTAAAGAGAACTTAGTTTGTATATTGAAGAAAAGTTTATATGGCTTGAAGCAAGCACCTCAGTAATGGTATCTTAAATTTGACAGTTTTATGCATGAGCATGGTTACAATTGGTATCATTCTAACCTTTGCATTTATTTTAAGAGGTTAGGTGATGACATCTACATTATTTTATGTTTATATGTTGATGATATGTTTGTAGATGGGTCTAACATGGATCACATTAAGGGGTTAAAAGAATAATCAACACATTTATTTTCTATGAAGGATTTGGGGATAGCAAAATAAATCCTTGGTATGAATATTTGTAGAGATAGAAAGACCAAAAAATTGACATTGTCTCGAGTTGATTATATTAAGAAGTTGTTGCAACATTTCTCTATGAAGAATGCCAAAGTTGTCAGCACACCTTTACCTAGTCATTTGAAAATGACTAAGGAGATTTGTCCAAAGACGCAAGAAGAGGAGGATAAGATGTCCAAGGTACCTTATTCTTCAGCCGTAGGAAGTTTAATGTATGTTATGGTATGTACTAGGCTAGATATTGCACATGTAGTGGGAGTTGTTAGCAGGTATATGAGTCATCCAGAGATTGAGCATTGGAATGAAGTCAAATGGATTCTCAAATATTTGAGAGGAACATACAGTAAGTGATAACATTTTTGGGGCTCTAGTACTAATTTATAGGGCTATTCTTGTTGGAAATATAGGAGTAACTAAGAGGGGAGGGGTGAATTAGTTACCACTAAAATAATTCCAAATTCTTTAGACGTCAATACAAACTTCATTTTAACTCACAGTTCTGTTAGAACAATAAATCCACTATAACTCAGTTAATAGAGAAATCTTGACATATTAATGTGTATTAACCTTTAGTAACTTAGTTTTAGAAAGATAAAGCAATAAGCAAATAACATGGACACATGAGATACAAAGATTTAATGTGGAAACCCAATTTGGGAAAACCACCAATGCAACTAGTTACAACTTTTCACTCTTCTGAAGTAAGCCATGTTAGGAGCCAACCCCGTTAAAGGTTAAAAAATACATTGTTAGGTGTGACCCTATTAAAGGATTTAAATCACCCTCCTAGGAGTGGCCTTGTTATAGGTCTTAAGACACTTCAACCTAGAAATGCCACCTTGTTAGAGGATTTACAAAATGACTGTTAAGTCAACTCTGTTAAGAGATTTCTTCACTGCTACAATTGTTAGAGAGTAACAATGGTTTACTTGATTGATGAAGCAACATGATTGCAGATTCAAATCACTATTTTGGTTTATCCTCTATATCCTTCTTGATCTGAATATTCTTTTTATCTCCTTGGATGTTCTTCCTTTAATTAGATATCCTTATTTATTTCCATCTTATTCTCTTTCCATAACTTCCATGTTTTAATCCACAACTTGACCTTTCATATATATAAAATCCAAGGGCAAGTTGACTTGAGTACCTTTTCAAATAAACAAATAACATCCACTAAGTCGACTTGCATAAACTAAAATAATAAAGAAAGTTATACTATTGTAGGCCGGCTTGCTATGAAACTAGGTCACTTGGTTACCACTGAGTTTCTTGGTAACCAACCTGACTTAGTTTAGACTAAACCCCTTTGGTAATTGACCTAACTCAGTTTGCATTGGAATCCCTTCAATGACCAACCTAGCTCAGTTTACACTTGACCATTGAACTTGTCTTCTTCACTAAAATTCTGCTCAACTGATACTGGAGTCTTCTAAGCTTGGTTACAATTGGTAGTGCTTGGTTAGAGTATAACATTTGTGTGACACCAATGACAATATAAAATTGAATAATTATTATCAACAATATTGACTCAAATTTGGAAGGGGATATTGATACTAGACAGAGTATTACAAGTTATTTATTTACTATTGGTGGGGTATCAATGAGTTGGGTTTATCTTTTATAGAAGGTGAATGCTTTATCCACTAGAGAGGCAAAGTATGTTGCTTCTACAGAGGTAGCCAAAGAGATTATATGGTTTTAGTTCTTCATGAAAGAATTGGGACATCCATAGAGGGTTAGTTATTTGTTCATAGATAGAAAAAGTGTCATTCATCTTGCGAATAATTCTTCTCTACATTCTAAGACAAAACACATACAATTGTGGTACCATTTCATTTGATCAATTTAGGATAATGGATAGTTAAAGCTGGAGAAAATACATACATATAATAGTCCAGTAAATATGTTTACCAAGGTAGTAACAAGGGAGAAGATGAACTACTCTTCAACTTTGGTTGGTCTTGAAGATTGAACATAATAAAAGAAGAAAAAAGTCCAAGGTGGTTTGATATTCTAGTGGATGATACAGGTTTAGCTTTGCTATGATCAGGCTCCATGTGGGAGGTTATTATTGTGGAATCTGATCAGTCCCCAAGTGGGAGATCATTGTAATGTGAATCCTAATTAGACTTAGAGGTTTATTTGGTAGAATTTCCCTCTAGATTATTTCTGCAGAGATTTGGGGGCAGCACCCCCAAGACAGGGTCAAGGAGTAACGCCCGAGGTGCACTCCCTATCGTAGTACAGGGTGGGGTCGAGAGGCAATGCCCCACTGGGGTTTTTGGGGGTAGTGCCCCCAAATCCAAAAATGACTTTATATTTGTATCATCTTAAAATGGAAGCACTTTCATGTTAAGAGTGTTTAGTCCTCTGAGTAAGTGGTTTGGGGTCATGTCAAGTGCCTTAAATGGGTAGTTGACTTGGATCTGGATTTTCCCCTTGTTTTGCCCCCTTTTCCACTTTCAAAACTTTTTTGGCATTCTAGACTAAAATCCTAAGATTCTTGACTTTTGGGTCAAGGATGACCTTTTAGGTCAAGGTTGACTAGTTCCCCTCGACCCTAATGCAAGATCCAAATTTCAAGGTTCCATGATTTCTAGATGTTGGGTTTCAAAAAGAGTTATTTTCCAGGTTTTGGGTCAGCTATTTCGAGTTTTGAGATGGTAAAATTTTAAATTGTATTTAATCTAGGTCCATTTCTAGGGGCAAGGGCCCAATGAGAATGTGTTTCTCATATGTCAACTTCTCTAGGAATTTTTGCTCTAGATCTCTATATAAGGAAGCCTCCTCTCATTTTCTTTAACAAGAAACTAGAGGAGAAGGACAAGAACATATTGGATGATCTATTATCAAGCATCCACTATCATGAGAAAGCATTCGAGCCTTCAAGAGTTCAAGCATTCAATTCATCAAGGAGATCCATTAGTAGCCATTGAAGGATTCAAGCTCTATGGAGCCCTCTTGTTGAAGATTCATCCATTTCCATTCAAGCCTCTTCCTAATCCAAGATCCATTCAAGATTAGTGTTGAAGATCTAATTCCATTGATTGGAGACATCCTACATCCTATTCTACATTCATTTGGAGCATCCATACTTGTGGATTCAAGGATTCAAATCCTCCACAAGGGTTACAACATAAGCAAGCTAAATAGTTCCATTTACTTTGTTTATCTATATTTCAATTACATTTCAAGGTTGATTCCAAACTGGGGTTTGACCAAGGAAAACCCCACATCCAAACAAAAAAACCCTTTTTCTTGCAGGTATGGGTATTGGATAACGAATTAAAGTGTAGATTTAGTTACTCTTTTCATCGAACTTGCGAGATTTGCGAACATAAATTTCGTTGGAGCAGTGCAAGTCAAAGTCAAAATTTTGGGGCACAATTGTAAGATTGTGCCCCGCTATCTAGGTCAAGGTCAACCTACCCTTAGAAAAGAAAAATATTTCTCAATTTTGTAGAACTCACAATTTTGGTTTGACAAGTTAGAAACTAATAGTTTTTTAGATCGTTTGACAAGGTTTTCAACCAATTCTTTTTCGGAGGTAAGTACCTTTTATTTCTTCATTTCAATATTAATCATCTCCTTTTACTTTCTATATCATAACAATTCATATGCATGTGTAAAATATGGGTTTAAGGTCTCTTTCATGTGCACTATTCTAAAACCCTATTCATTCATATTTTACCCTATACAATATTGTAAAAGGCGTTGGATGCTATTTTTCTATTACACAACTTATTATAGCCCTTATTTTGTGAGCAACAAAAGTTTGTATAAAATGACTTAGGGTTAGGGATTTCATAATTTATGATGACATTGTAGCTTCTTGTGGAGGTATTGAATTGTAAGAGATTGCAGATTGTAATCATTAGATAATAATAATATTGGACTTGTTGTTGGTGGATGTAGTCTAGGGATTGGGTGAACTGCGTTAAATCCTTGTGTCTTGTGTTCTCTTTTGTGCATTATATTAATATCTGATATTGGTTATATTTTCATGTAATTGTTATTTTTGTTTGTGGTTAATCCTAACACCTACTTTCAAACCTTTTTCTACTACTAAGGAACCTTTTGAAACCTTCCAATTTTTTATCATTAAAAGTAGTTGTGCAACCTTCATCACTCAATTTCCTCACTAAAATTATATTCCTACTCAACCTTGGAACATGTCTTATCTCTTGTAGTAGCCAATGATTCTCATTCTATAACTTAATCTTAATTTTTCTCTTTCCAAAAACCTGGTAGAGTTCATTATCCCCCAAACAAACAAGCCCAAAATCCCCCTTGACATAATCAGGAAAATAACCTCTATGGGGAGTAGCATTAAATGAAGCCCCTGAATCTAAAACCCATGAATCATAAATACTTTCTAAAGAAAGAAGCAAAGCATCCTCTTCAATTTTGTTATTTACCACATTTGCCTCCTTATCACCTTCTTGTTTGTCTCCTTCGTTGTTCTTTCAAGTTCAACAATATTTCTTCTTATGCCTTGGTTTCTCATAGTACCAAAAATATCTTAGTCTTTTGGATTAAGACTTGTTTCCCTTTTACTTTCCTCTTGATTTCCCACGATTTCCAAAATTGTTTCCTCTCTCATTCATTCTGCCTCTACTTTGTGCATTCAAAACACTTCATGATGTAGATCCACCTGAGATTTTCTTACGAGTTTTCTCACTCAGAATAACACCAATCACATCATCAAATTTTAGGGTATTAGATCTAGAAACAAAATTACTCACAACCATTACCAAGTCATTCTAATTTTTAGGCAAATAATGCAAAAATCAAGAGAGTCCTAATTTCTTCATCAAAATTAACATTTACAAAAAGTAATTGACTGATAACCATATTAAACTCATTTAAATGATTTGCAAAAAATCCACCTTCTACCGTCTTCATATTAAATAAATGCTTCATGAGAAATACCTTGTTTAAAGTGGAGGGCTTTTCATACAACTCCTGTAGGGTTTGCATCAACTCTTCTATCATCTTATATTTTGTAATATTAAATTCCATAGATTGTGCCAAGAATAAATGAATACTTCCAAGTGCCTTGCGATCCAAAATATCCCAGTCCTCATGTGTCATAGCAACCAATTTCTTGGATTTTTCTTGCAATGGTTGCCATAAATCCTTTTGATAAAGATAGTCCTCTATTTTCATTTTCCATAACTGAAAGTTCTACCCATTAAACTTCTCAACCTTCATCTTAGCCTCGTCTTCCATCGCTCCCACTCAACCATGAGACTCGTACTCAATCGTGAGACCTTCCCATAGAGGATAACTAAAAACAACTTTTCTTTGATACCACTTGTTAGGATTAACAAGACATACATAATAATTACATGCGAATATAACCAATATCAAAAAATAATAAATTGCATAGAAGGGAACACAAGACACAAAGATTTAAGATGGTTCACCCAATCTAGGCTATGTCCACCAAAGAATGAGTCTAATATTCTTATTATCTAGTGATTACAACTTGATTACAATCCACAATACCTTAAAGCTCAATATTGTCGTAAGAAGCTGGACTCTCATCATGCATTGTAAAATCCTTATCCCTAAGCCATTTTATACAAGCTTTTTTCCACTTACAAAATTAGGGTTAGAATAAGTCATCCAATAGAAAAATAGTAGCCAATGCCTTTTACAATGATAAAGTCGATCGAGCTTTAGGGGTGCTATCCCCAAAAACCCTTGTAGGGCCGTTGCCCCTCGACCCCACCTTGTATGAATCTCATCATGCATTATAAAATCCTTATCCCTAAGACATTTTATACAAGCTTTTTTTCGCTTACAAAATTAGGGCTAGAATAAGTCATCCAATAGAAAAATAGTAGCCAATGCCTTTTACAATGATAAAGTCAGTTGAGCTTTTAGGGGCGCTATCCTTGAAAACCCCTGCGGGGGCGTTGCCCCTCGACTCCACCCTATACTGTGACAAGGAGTGCACTTGGGGCTTTTCCCCTAGACCCCACAAACCCTGTCTTGGGGGTGCTGCCCCCAAACCTCCATAGAAATAATCTGGGGGGAAATTACACTGAATAAAGTGGTCAAAATTAACCTCTAAGTCTAATTAGGCTCCACATCACAACACAAAAACATAGCAAAACATTTCAAAGGCTCAAGTTTGAAGAAGACAAATAACAATTATTAAATAGAGGGGGATTTATAATTTGGCAAACTAATGTATTGGAAAGTTTGAGAAGATAAAAATAAAGAATGAATCACATCTTCAGAAGTTGCATTAGGGAGTAAATAATATTTGTTAAGGAATGCCAAAGAAGACTTTTTATCTTTATTTTGTGTAGGGTGGAAGAGTTTTTGGAATGTACATTAAGATGAAAGATATTATCAAATATAGGAGTAGCATATTAGAGCAGGGAAATCAAGGAATAGATTATGTGAACAAAAAATTAAAAGGAGTAAATTTGATTGTAGATTGAGATTAGTCTTTGTAGAATAGAGTTGAATCTCTGAAGTAATTATTGTGTTGAAGTTGATGAAAGATCAACCCCACAAATCCCAAGAATCACTTGCATGCAAACACCTCTAATAGAAAGAGAAAATAAAAAGTTATAGAAGCTAGAATTCATAGATACATAGAGGAGACAAAGAGAGATCATCCTTATAAAGGAGATCAAAAACTCTAAAAGGTAAAACTTGGGTTGCATTATAATAATTAATAAAAGAATTAATTATTATATTCCTAAAGTTTAGCTTAAGTAAAATAGAGTTAATTAGAAAATATCTAGTTACTGTAACCACCCCCCCCCCAAGATAAACTTAGGGAGTAGCTAAAAACCTAGAAACTACTATTGAAAGTAAATTTGGGTCTTGATAACAATGCGTGATGAGGTACCCAAGCACAACCAAATCTCTATAAAGAGGAGAACTGGAGAAAACCACATGGAAAAAACCCTACTCCAATAAGAGATGGAAATAATACCGAAAGAACTAGTGAAGGACTGAAGAAACCTCCAAACTAGAGAATGTTCTAGAAGATAAGAACAAAAATGATGATCATGAAGAACACCATTGGAGCATGTAGAAGCTACAAAGCTTTATCGAAAAGTAATTGTTGATCTAAAGAACCTACACTATAATAGAACCTGACCAAGTAGAGAAGGTTGTAATCAGCATGAGTCCTCTCAGAAGACACTACTCAAATTAGGAGGCACACAAAGGCAAACACTAAACTCAAAGATATAGATGGCATTAAATACCAAAGTATGAAGAGATGATCAATCCAACATGGAAGGTTGCAATCAAAGTAGGAACAAAAAAAGAGTGTCTATATGGTAAATGATCCATCTCACTGAAATGGCAACCCACTACATCCTCCTAGTACATAGGAACAAATATTGAATACATAACTCACTCCATCGAACCAAGGAAGCATAAGAACCCCTCCTAATGCAGACAAGGGTGAGGTGACATGTAACTAGAAAAGTGGGCCAAAATAATTGTATGTCAAGGAACCACACTCAAGATGCACAAAATAACACATACGTAAGTACTGAGGTGATCAATCTCACACACATCATGAGGCTAATGTCATGGAAGGAAAACTTATAGGACAAAAGTAGATGACAAACAAAGGAAAAACATCAACCTCCCATGACACCTTAATCAGAGTAGTGCATGTACAATAATACATGAGATATGGTGAATCCCAAGAATAGAATAATCTACATGAGTGTCCTCAAATTACACTACTTGAATCAAAAAGCAAAATAATTGAAACAAAAAATATAGAAGGAATATGACATTGCATCTGTGTTTGCAAAAATGTATACAAATGATTTCTACAAAGACCAAAAGAGACATAAGGCTGATACAATAGAGAGTACAACCTATGACAAATCATCCAAAGCAATAAAATCAATCTCTGGACCTGAAACAACCAAGATATCCACCATAATGTAAAAAAGCAAAAAAATGAATAGAATGTTTTTGGAGTAGAATCTAGAAAAACAAACATCACTGGAAAGAGTACCTTTCCAACAATATAAGGAATTCTCAAATCGGAGATCGTCCAATGTTCAAGACATGTCTCTTTGAGTGCAAAAATGAACTCCTAACTTTGATAGCAAAAAAGCCATAAAAATGCATCAAAACTGAAAATAACCTGCACCAATATGATGGGCTCAAAACTAGCTTTCTAATACTATTTTATTTTCTAAAAATGAAGTTTGGATGAGCAAGATATGGCAAAAAAATCCACAGATCAGTCCAAACTAAGCCATAAGGGCTTGCAAGAGTCATTGATGTAGTTCTAACATCAGCAAGTGATGAGCCCAAATTTGACGATCAAATAGGCATCGAGGTAAAAAAAAGCCTGAACAATGACTAGTTGTCGGGAACAAAAATCTCCGATGGTAGAAAATCTAGTTTGCCAATAAATAGGGAAGCTGGTGTCACAAAACATAATTCTGGTGGCCATAAAAATTGTGCATGTGAGGGAAAAAAGAGGTAAACCACTATTTGAAAGTGCCAAACTACTCACCAAACCAAAAAATAGTTTTCCAAACCACATAAACGATGGTATTAAAAAACTAATTCTCCAACCATAAAAAAATGTGCATCCACACAAGGTAGTGCATAACCCAAGGCAAATCAAAGCTTTTTATTGATCATGAAGGCACTCAAAAAAATACGATGTCCAAGAATGTCGCATGAGCATTGACTAAGAGAGTTGGATGCATGTACTGTAGGATACCATTGAAAGCCTGAAATACCATCGTTGAAACCTAGAACATCTTTTACTAAAATAAAATGCGAGCATGTCAAGGTGCATTCAATGCACATGTGAGGAGGCATACATCATAGGAGGCCCTATCGACTGATTAACTATGTAGTGGGCCCAATATCATCACAATGTAAATAAAAAATTGGTGACTCCCCCATAAAAAAAAAAAACATTTTCAACTCTAACAAGACAGGGTCTCAGGAAAGACAAATAACAATCAGTAAATTGAAGCACCTCCCATGTAACGCAAAGGGCACACCGTGGGCGTAATCTCTAGACTACACTTAATACCTGCACTTCACTAAAGAAATGTTGATGTTAGTCCAAAAAAACATGTGGACTATGAGGCCATGGGGCCCAAGGACTTTGGTACTAGGTCAAACCAAAGGCATAGGTACTAGGCCCAAAAAGAATGCAGAGAGATATTTTTGTGAATGTCCCCACAAAAAAAAATGTCTCCTTTCGTGTGTATAAAAAACATGCCCCTCCCCTTCTATTTATTTTTAAAAAAAAGAAAAAGAAAAGTGAGCGTATTTTTTTGATAAAAAACACCATTGCCTTAGGAAGCATGCCTAAGCCTTACGACCTGGGTACAAATTTGTTTTTGCCTCGAAAGTCAAATTTATCCAAATGATAAATTTTATATGAAAATAAGGGTTTTGGGTGTTTGAGCTCAACGGTGATGTCCATTTAGGTTAAAAGTGACCCAAAATCAAGGTCCCCCTAGATCTAATAATTTTTTTTTGTAGAAACCATAGTTGAAAACTAGTGCCAAATTTCTCATGAACAGAACATGGGCATGAAGATTTGATGCCCTAATACCATGTTGAAGTTGATGAAAGATCAACCCTACAACTCCCAAGAATCACCTGCATGCAAACAACTGTTATAGAAAGAGAGAAGCAAAAACTATGGAGGCTAGAATTTATAGATCCATAGAGGGGACATTCTTGATGAGCAAAAAGAAATTGCTATTAATAAAAAGTGAATGAATGAATACAAAGAGAGATCATCCTTATAAAGGGGATCATAAACCCTACAAGGTAAAACCTAGGTTGCATTATAATAATTAATAAAAGAATTAATTATTATATGCCTAAAGTTTAGCTTAAGTAAAATAGAGTTAATTAGAAAATATCTAATTACTCTAACATTTGTGATGTGATTTTAAATTCACTAAAATTGGCCACATAAAATGAAAATATTGTAATGACAAGGATGAAACATTGCACACAAAATTGTCACAAATTCATTAAAACCCTATAGGAGGCTAACAATATATGATCAAAGTATATAGCTTGCTTTGGAAATATGCAAAATCCCCTTGTGCTTGTTAGAAAATGTTGTGTGTAAACCAAAGGCAATCGTACAAACTTAACAAAACTTTATGGGTTCTTAAATGAATGACAATGATGTATTCATAGCAAGAAGAGAAATTGTCATCATACTGTCAAACTTCACTTTGTTTTAAAGTTGACAAAATTCATATCCACTATGAAGCACTCTTGCTTGCTTGTAATTTTCTAATAAACCTAACTAGCAGTCACATGCTTTTGTACATGCAACAAGCCGATAGGAGATGAGATTTAAGAGAAAAATGTAGAATGAACATTAAATAATGTAAATACAAGTTTTTTAAAAATGAAAATACAAAAATAAAAAAGTTCAAGATTAAAACATAGATACAAAATTTACAATATTTAGGAAATTTGAATATTGCTTAAGAAACATGTTCAATAATTTCAATGTTTTACAATTAAATTCAATTTACCAAATATTAAAAAAATAATCATTTAAAAAAGACCTATACGAAAAATTAATAAGAGAAATACAAAAAAATAATATAAAAAATAGTGACATCTCTAACAAAGATTCTATTAACTAAATAAATTATAGAAACTGAAAAAATAATATTTAAAGAAAAATCTAAACTAATATAAAAAATAATTTAGAGTAATTTATAAACTAAAACCTAAATCAATTTAAAAAATTGAAAGTTTAATAAATAGAGATCACAACATAATCTAATGTGGAGATCACAAGTAATTATTTTTTAAATAAATAAGAAAAGAAAAACAATAGTTAAAAGTGGATATTTAAATTGTAATCTTATGTGAACAAATTAGATTATTAATAATTTTTAATTTAAATAACATAATATTTACTAAAATCTTTTAAATAGATTAATAAATATTATTTATTTAAATTAAATTTATCAAGTATGAAAAAAAAATCATTTAAACAAACCCATCAAAAACTCTATTATGAAAAATTAATAAGAGAAATACAAAAAAAAAGTCTAATAAATATTCTACTGACTAAATAAATTATAGAAACTAAAAAATAATATTTAAAGAAAATTTAAACTAATATAAAATCAATTTTAAAATTCAAAAGTTAAAGATCACAACATGAGCTAAACTAATAAATAGAAAAAGAAAAGCAATAATTAAAAGTGGAGATAACAACTAATAAATATCAAAACAAGAGTTAAAAGTGGAGGGAGATAAAAACTGATCGGTAATTTTTTTATTTTTTATTTTGATCTGTAAACGGCCAAGGCCATGATAAATTTTATTAATAACCAAAATTTACAACAACTTTCTCCATTCAAATGGGCATTGGTAGGAAAGAACGGAGAAGAAAACCTCCAATCTAGCCTGGGACCGAAGTCCTATATCATTACATCTTATGAAAGGGGCATACCTCAGTGACCTATATACTAGATAATTTTATTTACATTAAGGTCAAATACATAAATACACATTGGCAATTTATTCCATCTAATCTTCATGAAATGGCTACTGTAAGAAAGAGGACCAGATTGTTACATCCGATTTCCATAGATATACTGCTATCCTCAGGATGATCATCCTTGACTGCACCCTGCCACATTACATTTCTACCAAAGGAAACTGTCCAGCTAGCTAAACATCAAAAGAGGTTAGAGCAAAACATTTTAATCATGATCCTATCAAATTGCTGAATCGGATCTCAATTTGGCAAAACCATAATACATGATTTTGCAATAAGATTATAGAGACGACATACTATTCTGTCCATATACCATCTATCAAAGCTTAAGTACAGACTAGTCAGACTAAATCACAAACTGAGTGAGAAACTAATCAACATAGCATATTAGAATCATACAGGAAGAAGAAATAAACTAGTCCTCTGCTCCTATACCCCCTAAATTAATCTCATAGAAATTCAAACATACCTTTCCTCCGAGTCTTTAAATATAAAAAAAACTGACCGGTAAATAATTAACGGGAATAATTTTTAATTTTTTGGCCAAACTCTTGCAAATTTTTCGTCAAAAAATAAATTTTCGGGAACAAAGTTCCCATAAATAGCCTATCGGCTAAAAAATAAAAGAACGAAGACCTTATTTTCTATGGAAATAAAAATCTGGTGCTTCAAACCAAATAAAAGATTTTCTATCATTATTTTTTCACACCTATTATTTAATGTAAATGACACTAGCAATAATTTTATCAACTAGGCCATATAGAATAAATCCATTGAATCAAATTTCTAACCAACCTTAAAAAGGGGGTAAAATCCTCATATTTCCATTAAGTTATACATCACAACAACAAATGAAATATGTTCAATACCGTTTTTCCCATCCAGTCAATGCAAATGCAACTCTAATTTCATCTATTAGTCTTTATAGCATAATCTATTTACCAAGCTTACATACCTTAATAATAACTCTTGTTCATGTTAACTGCAATAACATAAGTTGTAGCCAATACACAACATCACTGCTCTTCACAATTATGTTCACATGAAGCTAGGGATAGATTAAACATATTCCTAAATCAGTAAAACACCCCCCTACCTATTCCAAATAAGTAGTGCAACCAGTTGTCAAATTTTTAAGAGTTTTATTTTATCCGTGAAACTAAATACATACATGAGAAAGAGTTTGAATGCATGGCAAAAGGATATATAATTGCACGTGACAAAGTGCCCCATTTGCTGTACAATAATTATGGTCACTTTCCTCACAAAGACCCCCATTTTTTGTTGAAATAATTGGTAATTCCAACAAGGATTGAACAAAATTTACCTCATGCAAAAGTATGAGGCACTCCAAATCACCATCTATTACTCATGAAGATATGCAAATAACTCCCTTTCTCCTCGGCATTGGCCACATCCAAGAAAGCATGCATAATACTAAAGCCCAACCAAGGTGCATGGACTATTAAAATGTTGTCATCTTGTAATCGAAACCTTTGCTTATTTAACTGTTGCCAACCATATTTGATGATGCTCCTACAATGCACTAGCAATTACTTTTGAGTGTCATGCATTCTCTTGCATTAGTAACTGTTAACTCATCTACCAACCATTTACTAAACCAATCAAATACTACTAAAGTATTTTCCATCAATATTTTGGATAAGAATGTGCAAGTTACATGCAATAGCCAATGCAAGAAAATAAGACAATTAGATTGGCTAAAGGAGAAAAGATTAATTGTTGTTTAAGCATTACAATTTCGACAATAGTTTCCTACTAAAATGTTGCCATCTTGCGCTCAAAACTCTCCCTTATTAACTGTTGCTAGTCATATAAGATGAAGCTTCTACAGTGCATTGACAAATACTTTTTTTGAGTGTCGTGCATTCTCTAGCATTGGTAACTGCTAACTCATTTGTCAACCATTTACTACACCAATCAAATACTACTACTAAAATAATTTCCATCAATATTTTGAATAAAAAGTGTGCAAGTTGCATATAATACATATAGGGAAAGGAAGCCTATGCAAGAAAATCTAAACAATTTGATTGGCTCAAGGAAAACGATTAATTGTTGTTTAAGCATTACAACCTCTCTCACCACTTGTTAAAAATATGAATATTTTCAATTCTTATCAATTAGACTCTTAATTTTATACTGATTTGAATTGAATACCAATTTTTTAAAATATCAAACTTTAAAAAAAGAAAAATTTGAAGTGTATTACAAAATTTAAGAAACCACGCCTTTAAAAATGATCCTTCACCTCCAAACAAAATTTTGAGGAACCCCACCTTAAATTTATATTATTAATTTTATAGACTTAGATTTAATGAAATGTTTAACTTTAAACCTATTTTTCAACAATAGTAGGTATAAAACACTAGTGGATCTTTCACACTTGAAAGGACATACCAACTTCCGAAGGCGATGTAAAATATTGAAAAAAGAAAAAATATTTTTTCTAATATTGTTTTTTGTACTTTAAAGGGACTAGCATATTTACTCCATGTGGCCCTCGACGGGTCCTCCTTTGGCGGTAGTGAAATGAGACGCACGTTGAAGAAAAGAATCTACGGACAAGATTCTCGGAAATGAAAAGCAGGTTCACCGGCAGTCAGGCAATCGTTTACCGGCGAATCGCAGCCATTCGAAGGGAATCCTATCAACGGTTTCGATGGTTCAAGCGGTAGAGTTCAGAGAATTCTTATTTTTTTCCGCGTCTGAACTGGTGATTCACCGCAGGAACTTGGCTTTTCTTCTGTCCTTTTAAAACTTGTTAGTGGCTTGTTGGGTGGAGACCATAGTAATTGCATTCTGTAAAACCCTGTTTAAGTATAGCAGCAGCGGTTAATTGAATTATATGGGTTTCTCTGTGATTCTGCGCTTGATGAGATTTCTTTCGCTGCTGAAAATAGTGTGGTGCAGCCTTTGAATCGAGTTTTTTTAAATGTATTTAGTCCTTGTGCGCACTGGATTGATTGCCGATTAGTTGATGTTTGGTGACCGTCAATGAATAAAAATATAGGAGATTTTTCACTTTCCGGTTCATGATTTAGAGGAGGGTTTTAGCAGATTTTCAGGCTGGAGAGCGGAAGAAAAGCTCCATAGAAGGTTGTGCAGTTTCTGAGCCCAGCGTTTATTGTGTTATAAAGGACGAAAGGGACAAGGAATCATGTTGGGTAAGCGGCCTCGTGTTCCTTCAATGAGGCGAACCACCAGTATGTCTCAGCTGGGCTCTGGTTCCTGCAACCCTGTCAGTGAGCATGCCCCAAAGGAAAAGCAGAGAGCTACTCTCCCAGCTGCTTCGAAATCGAGGGCACCTGGATCTGGTCATACGAGTCTGCCCTCTTGGAAACTAAATCCTAGTGATTCCGTGCAAAAATGTAGCAATGGGGCGGTTTTGAGTAATCCAATTCAGATTTCTGCTTTGGGTGCCCTCCCAGAGGACATGGGGTTTCCTGAAACGTTGCACTTTACTAAACCACTGTTCATGGGGTCACAGGGGCAAGCCCAATTTCGCTCCCATTCAGGCAATTCAGACATTCAGAGCCAGAAACCTATTACAGATTCTATCGGTGCTGCCGGCGAACTTAGAGGAGATCATTTCTTGTCTATCATAGATGCCGTCCCTTCTGGAGGAGGATCTTCTGGTTCTGTTTATGATGGAAGGGTTGTGGAAACTGCTCGTTTTCTTCAAGCATGCTTTTTATGTACACGCCGCCTTGGGCACGGTCAGGATATCTACATGTATAGGTACTGTAGTATATTTTCACCCATAAAGATATGTGTTCTCAATCATTGATCAATGCAATGTGTATTCCAAAGCAAGCCATGGGATCTGGAAACTTTAAAATTAAATAGGGCTTATGTTTCATGTAAATTGCATGTTTGTTTATTTTGATTTCTTTATCTATAGCATTTGAAAATCGGATGGCTTATCTAGTGTTACGAGGCTTGTGCCAACCGGTTTGTATACCATGCTGGAGATTTTCGCCAGAGCCGAATAAGTGCCTTAATTACCTTGGATTGGGTTGTGAGTAGGCTTATCAGCAAGTCAGGCGAAAGTTAATATTTAAATTTAGCTCTGGTGGAGTGAGAGTTTGACTGGGTTTATGTTAATTTAAAAGAAAGTTCCCATAGATATGTAATTTCTACAGTCCATGATATTAGTATGCATTGCTCTGGTGTTTACTCCGTACAATCAAGACCAAAAGTACCCTATACCAAGAAAATATCTTTTAATACGGCCCAGTATTTGCAGAGTGGAAATTTTCTTTGTTGGGGGTTTTTTAATTTCACTTAAGATTTTATGCATTCTTGTTTTCTTCTCACGAAGATTTTCTGAGGAAGATGCTAGAGCCCTGCCAGATAATCTGCGTAGAAGTTTCTGGGCAAAATCTTTTATTAACATGATCCAGAACCGTGTTTTGTAAATTTTCGTTTTGATGGGCCACAAGCTGATCTGGTTTGCATTCGTCTTCAATTAACAACTATTTGGCGCTGTGTTTGAGCATCTCAACTTTAAAAATCAGGAATTTAACTATATCCAGTCGTGTACTGGTTTTAATGTTGAGACAAATACAATAGAAGACTAAGAGTCACGACTTAATAATCCACCATTAGAAAGGACCACTCTAGGAAAATATGGAAAACCTGATTAAGAATTAGGAATTCCAAATTAGATAATACTATGGGGATTTAAACTTGGGTTTCCACAACGAGATATCAATGCTTCAACCAAATAAGCTCAAGTCTAGTTAAACGAAAGATGGCTTATATATAATCTTAATTTATTTCCTACCAGCGGCTTTTTCTTAATTAGCTTGTAGGTCCTTCACTCAGCATTGCATTACAACCAAGTTTTGAACTCAGATTCTAATAACCCTTGTTTAGTATTTTATTTCCGAGTCTCAACAGCTTAAGAAATTAGTAGAGTTCCTTTAAGATCTGATTTTATGTAAAATGCAGAACAGTAAAGGAATATTTCAGTTAGCAAAGAGATTATTTTGTTAATTACACTTGTGAAATTCAATGTAGGTATATATGTGTTGTGGCATCTGATTCTAGATAAGATTCAGAACAGTAGAGGGATAGTTCAGTTAGTAAAGAGATTACCTGTTGAGTGATTTTTTGTTAATTACGCTTGTGAAGTTCAATGTAGGTATTTATGCGTTTAAATGTTTTACCTATTTTCATATATTTCATCTGCTTTTCTCGGAGGCTTTTTAATAAGCAGTCAGCTTAGCTTCTGTTATTTCCATTTATAGTTCTCACAAATTGTATATTGTTTAGGGGTTGTCAAGACCCCTGGAATATATTTGATATGCTAATTCATTGAAGCTGACTGCTTTTTGCTTCTTTCATTTAGTATGTTATGCTGTGTTTATTAAAGAACGATGAATGGTCCAATGTGATATATTTTCTTCCTGCCTTTCTTGTTTGACTATATTCCAAAGAGGTTGCTTTTTCCTCTTTAAACCTTTAGATGTTTTCAAGACCAATGGTATGGTATTGAGTGTTAATGAATAAACTCAGCCATATTCACTGAAGATGTAGCTCACGCTTTCAAAAAAAATTGAAACTCCCATATTCGACATTTATACTGCACATTGCTAGTACTTATTGGTTCTATAAAGACATAGGTTATTATCATGGTTTAAAAGGTGACTTTGTTTATGATGTGTAATAGCCATTTGCCTTGCCTAGCATTATTTGCACATGTAGTTGTCAAATATTGGTTAGCTTGCTTATTGTTTGTCAGATACGTTACCTTTTGTCTGCATGATATTTCTTTCACATTTGTCAGTTCATAATTCCTTTCATTTAATTTATCAGTCTGTCTTGGCATAGGAAGCATTGGCAATGAGTTGTTGTGGTGATGTATATGTTCTCCCTTCACTGTTCAGCTGATTGCATGTCAGCAGATATGAATTTCTTCTCAGTTGTCCAGTGAAGAATCTAATAGGTTTAGCTTCTGTCCACTTAGATCCTTTGGTCTGTTATATTTCCTCTATGAAAGACTGGAAATGAATGTTCATCTGGTCTTTGCAGATGATTGTTTCAGTGAAGGAATAAAGCATCCATAGGGTTTGTACATCTCTTTTCATCTCAATATAGCTCTTTGCAGTTGAAGGCATTTCTGTTTATAGTGATGTGTGAAATTTGAATATTACATTCCCTTTTTCGGACCATTAGATTTTTAGAACACGCACACATATCAACATTAAATTCACATGGCATCTGACACTCTTGATTTTTTTCTTTATGTTGTCCTTTGTATCTTTCTTGATGCTTGCAATGCTATTACAGTTGGCTACTATGATATGAATGCTCATATATAATTGTTTAAATGCAAATTTTCTCAGATCTTCATTTTCACTTCTTGAAACTTTTTCATTCAGTATTCATACCTCCACATTTCTCTCCCTTGTGATTCTCTTATAGAAACCTATACATTTTGCTAGTTTTGATGCTATTTTCTTTTAGACCTGCTTTATGGATTGAGGGAATACGGCCACTTTCTCTTATGTTGGGCTTTTTAGCAGCACATTGACCTATTAATAAAACCTTTTCTACATTTGATGCCTTTAACAGGGATGACAGAGCATTTTGCAGTGCTGAATGCCGTTATCAACAGATTGTTATAGACGAGAATGCTGAGAAACACTCGGTTAAACTTATGGCAACGGGTTCTGTTCCTTCACCTTGCCATGACAACGTTGGCAAGAATGTCCAATCCAGGAAAGTTAAGAATATTCAATCTGGGAGGCGCGCAGCAGCCTGAAGTGCCCTGTCCTAAATCATGCCCTATCATTAAGTTGCATTTATGTAGAACTAATAGTCAAAGTTTTAGCAGAGTTATCACTTGAGTATTTTTGGCTCTTTGTCAAAATATGACATGCTATAATTTTTCTTAGCATGCCTGAAGCCAGTGTGATTATTTGGTTTTTATATAGATTTCGGAGAAAAACAGCAGATTGTCTATATGACAATCCTTGGTGAAGTGTTGTGGAGGTGTTTCGCCCCTTTATGCATAACTACACACATACAATTTCTGTATTCCTGTGATCTTCTTAAAACTTGCCGAGAGGATTCCAGAAAACCTCCATGCATCCCAGAATGGTTATGTCTACAGTATCATTTTAGAGACAATGAACTGGAGATGGTTGAGCACTCGGGAATTATCACTCAATTTAATGGGTGATAAATTTCATTGTGTACCTGGATGACTGGTAAGGAAGCCTTCATCTACAGATAAGATATTGAGAATAAGTTAAAATCTGTGTATTGGAATTTGCTAAGATCATTCTTTTATTCCATTATTTCTACGTTGAGCATATTTTGTAGCTGTTAATTCGGGTCACCTTTGTGACATTGTTGCAAGTATGGCTGTAGGTTATGTCTGTCTTCAGGTATTGCTTATAATACAGCTTAACAAAGGAACGAAGATCACAGAAGAAACACGAAGAGAATTTTCATATAATGATGTACATGAAAACCGAACTTAAAATACCAACTTCACATGAACAGAAATAAAATATAATTAAATTTCTTTTAAAATTTGTTCTCTTTATTTTAGTGATGGGCCTCTGATGAAGCAAATATTATCACATGTTCATAACATGTAGTGAGAAAGTTAATCGATAAGACGGTGCCAGGCTATAATCAAATATTTTTGTATTTTTTTTTTGTTAAATAATTTGTTTTTGCGGTATTCTGTTTGAGAAAAGTAAAATTAAAATATTTAGAAACAAAAGAGAAATGCAGTACCACTAGGTTACATCAATAGGGTAGCATGACAAGAGACGTATTTCAAGCATTGGTATTTGAGTTAAAGAAAAGAGCCTGGTAGATTAATACGGTAAAGAAATATAATTGACCATTATTGAATGTAAAGAATGTAAATTTAGAGTGGTGGTAAATTAATGGAGTATAAGATTATCAAGAAAATCTTTGACTAGAAGACTTGCATTATATGACATCATATGAGTATTGGTCTATCACAATATCAACACATGATATTCATCATTGATTTTAAGTAATGGCCTATCAAAACATCAATAATTGATATCCACCAAGTACTCAATACGACAATGACCTATCATAATATCCAGTCAAGATATTCACCAAATACATATCATATTTCTATTCAAACAACTTATAGATCGTCAATTTAATAACATCTAACACTTAGTTGTTGATTTACAAGATAAAGCCTTTTATGATCTATTTCAACATTTACATAAAATGTATATCATGATTTAAGTTATTGTAAGATTGTCGCGTAACACTTAGTAATTGATTTACAAGATAAAGTCTTTCACGGTCTATTTCAACATTTACATAAAATGTATATTATGATTTAAGTTCTTGTAAGATCGTCACCTTCCAATATCTTCTGCAAATACGAGTAATAATCATTTGGAAGTTGTCACTTCCCCATGATGTACATAGGAGGCAGATTCCTACACTCATGACATTAAAAGTTCACATGAAGTCACCACAGATACTATCATGTAGTGTTGTCATGACATCAAGTAACACCTCGCTTGGAAAGAGACAAATTAACATTTTATGTTACAATATTTTACTTAACAATTTTTTTCTTAAAAGTTTATACAACATCAAGATAACAATGATACACAAGCAACTACCCCAAATTTCCATTCCTCTAATGGTTCCTTCTTTTTGAGTCATGTTAAGAAAGTTTTATTAATTAGTTTTAATCTTAAGTATAATGTTCATAATCATACATGAATAACAAATACATATTAAGTACAAATGATACAATGCATCACATCCAAATAACATCTAATGCACATGTCGTAGGGTATGTAATAATAAATACAATTACATCAATAAGTAATACATCATCTCACAGGGTTTCAGGATATAAGGTACATGAATACATATGTACAACATCCGAATAGAAAGTTTCCAATATAAGAATAAGAATGATAATGGTACAATTGCATCAAAGAACATCCAATATCAATGTCAATCTGAGGGGTACCCAAATGGTAAGAAGTCACTACCTCACGATCGTGTGGTCAGCTAATCAGGGTCCTAGTCCCACCATGCAGGGGAGATAGTGCATGATCCACACACGGATAATCAATCCACAACATCAACATCACAAAATCCTAGGCAAGGATCATAGAAGTTCTTTGCAACAAGTAACACTACTCATATGAAAAGACAATCCTACAGGCGATCCAAAACAAAAACATAAATATAAATATAAATAGGAAACCTAAGATGCATATGGGGAAGTATCATCACATGAGTCAACTCTAAGGTTACCCTAGCAATCTCTTTGGACTCTGACCCCGTAGTGACTCTATGCATCATTAGTAATCCTTTGTATAGACAAGGAAACTTATTATGCAAGATTGCAATCAAGCATCTTCTCCCATTCATATCTTAGCCTGTACTAGCGCTCAAGGCATAAACAAGGAACGTTTAATCTTTTTAATTCATTTTAAAACCCTCCATTTAGTGCGTAGTGTTATCACTTAATTAAGATACCTACAATGAGTTACTCTGGTAGCTACTTAGGGCCTCGACTCCCATTGCAAGCCACTTCTCCCCTATACACCTAGATAACCTACCCTAATGCTCCATTCAAAATAATCCAAATAATACTAAAAACATTCTCATAAACGAAAATCATGAAAGTCACCAAAGTAAATTAATGGAGCATAGGAAAGAATATCACATCCACACAAGGATTCATCGTTCATCTCAATATCACATTTCTTAGAATCATCCATCCCATAATGGATATCCCATAATCATAGTAATAATCCACGAAGTCTCATAATCACGAGAACAATAAACTAATATCAATAACATCCATCTCCATCATAGAGTAAATCACGCAAAAAGATAACCACTCAAATTATAGAATAAATCATAAAATAACATACTCCACAACACAACCATCCAGAGCATAGATCAACATAAGGTGACTAGGTAAATTGTACTTGACAAAAATAATGGTTGTCACCCACTTTGTTTAAAAGACATAATGATCAGATCAAGAAGGATTACTCACACTCACACTCCAAACCATACACAGATTAATTGAGACATAAAAATAGTTATATTATTTCATATAGAAAATACAAATCCCAAAGCCTCTGGTTTGCAATTTTAAGAGTCAACTTAAAACCTCAAATAACCATAATAAATAACACAACTTAACCACAAGAAGAAAACATAACAACCATAAAAGTTTAGTTTTGCAATAAAACTGATTCATGTTTTGAAGTCCAACTTAATCTATAAGGATGATCATATAGACACCATGATATACAATAGTTGATCCATAACTATTTAATTATAATTTTCACTAATTATAATTAATTTAAAAAAAACTAATAAAATCACATATAATCTAATTTAGAATAATTTTTTAATTCAATTTAAACTAATATCATATACTTTTTAATTTAATCTAATTTTTTATTTTTATTTTTAAAATAAATCACTAACCATCTAAGTGTTTTACTAATCAAATCATTTTATAAAAGAACCAATTTAAAATAAATCAAATTTTACATTAGATATCCTAATTAATTTTTAAATTAAAATAACTAAATCATATTTTAAATAATAAATAAACAACTTTTTAATTACCAAATTTAACTTTTAAATAATACAATAAATAATAAAATTACACTCATATATAATAATACAATAAAATTTAAAACATTAAATAATACAATAAACAAGAGCTCTTTGAGAGCTTGAGTCCCTACCTTAAGGGGCTAGAATGCATGAACATTTGACTCTATTGAGCTCATTGACTAAAATTAGCTAGATAACATAGTCACTCTTTTATCAATATATGAATAATTTAAACAAATTTATATAGATTGAAAACTTACTGACATTATTAAAAAAAAATGTTATATTGAATACTTATCAAATATATTAATCTTAAGATTCATAAACTTATATATGATACTATTTCTTATACTATTGCTAGTACTAAGACTTATGGTAATGTGTCTCATTCTATGTTAAAATAAAATTAGCATTGAAAAAAGTATAAGATATATTTATTTAAATTTTAGATAATTGTAAGATTTCCACAATTCCTATTGAATGTTTCTAAAACTTGATTGTATAATTATTATTTTTCACCATCACACTGTAAGAGCACATAAAGAAAAAAATCAGCAAATTAATTTTGTTCATAATGAAAAATTTAGACTTAAGATCAATTTTTTTTGTTACATTTAGATTTCTATTTAGATGCATTGAATTATATAGTAACATGTAAATGCAAAAAATGATAGGAACTTGTTGCTAGTCAATTTATTTTTCTATAAAAATAATTTTATATATTTTATCTTAAAAAATAGACATTTTTTAATTACGTAAGTACTATCATAAATCTATTTGTCATTAAAAAAATTAAATGAATAGAAGAAATGTTTTTTTATATTAAAAGATTGTATTTTGAAATAATCATTAGAATAATAATATTTTAAATAATCATTAAAATGTAAACATTTTAAATATTTTATCATTAAAATTTTCATTTTTAATAAATATAATATATATTATATTATATATATAGAATATAATTTCCTATAATTATATTAATATATTAGATACTATTAGAACTCCAGAATAGAAGTGATTGTAAAAGTAAATAAAGTTATAAATATTATTAAAATCTTCAAATGCATATAAGATTCAAGTACGATTTATAATATGATGTCTAAAATTAAACGACCTAGAGAAGATTGACCACACTCAAAGTGCCCTAAGATATCTTGTATCCAATTTTCTCTCTTTGCATTTGATTTGTCAAGCGATTTTTTTTAATCAACATCTGCATTCTAATGGTTCATGGTTGCAATAAAGCAATTGTAGAACCCTTGTGCTAGGCCATTTCACATCATGAATATTCCGCACATGGTTCACGAAAACCAAAATACTGCTAGGAAGTCTCTGACAAGCATTTAATAGAAACTTATCACTTTCATGATTAGTGTTGTGTTTTTTTGTTTTTTTTTATATTGAAAATTGAAATTAAACCCTAGGAAAATGGGTCGTAGCCAATGAAAAAATAGTAATTATTTTTTTATAAATTTAATTTATAAATAAACTAAACTAAACTTTAGACTTTGAAAGTATATGTTCAATGAAAATTAATTGAAGGGGGTCAAATGAAAACATTAGTTCCCTGCCTAAATACATAGGCATGGACTAATAATAAAATTACACTCATATATAAAAATGCAATAAAACTTAAAAAATAAACTACAAGTTCTCATGTGAGAAAAAGTGAATTCTTCCTATTAAAGGAATAAAAATTAAGTTCTCCAAAGTAGACTATAAAAATATAAATAAAATGGAATGCCCACTTTTCAAGAAAAAATTAGTTGTTATCCCATCACAATAGTACACTCAACAACTAAATAGGATTAGAATTGAAGCCCATTTGGTTGCAAGCAGGTGGAATTGAGTATTAGAATTGAAAATGAGAATGAGATTAGGAATGAGGAATGGGAATGGAAAATATGTATCCCAATCCCGTTTGGTTCACCTGGAATTTGTTTGAGAATATGTTAATCCCTTGTTTGGTTGTACAAAATCGAAATTGGAATAAGGTTAAGTTAATATTTTTTTTTATCTCAAATCTTATTTGTTTTAGTTTAATATTTTTTTGATTTTTTTTTCAAATAATATATATTTATTTTTGTTTTATTCGTTAAAGTTAATGAGGAATTTAAATTATTTAAATTATTTACAAATAAATAGATAACATCACCCATATATTGGCCATTTATATACAAAATCATGAAAAAAGTATTCACGATCATAATTAAGTTGGAAACAACAAAATGGATATATCATTTGTTTAATTTGTCTAGCATCAAGTATACAAAGTCATAATACAATTTACATCTCCAATATCTGTCTTTTAACCATATTTATGCATTTGGTCCCAAACCACTATAAACCAATATTGTGATTATAGCAATTAGAACACAAATAATACATTGTTGAAACATGATTTCAACTTTTGCCATGGAAGCAATCTCCTTGGCAAATAGTATCTCGAACATTACACAATTTGCAACCATTCATTTCATCTTCTATATAGTTAGATGCTATTGACATAGATGGGCCATTCTTGGCCCATTGAAAGAAATTGCAACCATTATCCCCTTGCATTCCAAAACCACATAAGTGCTCGCCACAAGCCCTTAGTACATAAAAAATAAACATTAAAAAAAATAGTAACAACCTTTTGACTATTTGGACAACAAAAAAATTTATGCCCAGGATTATGGTCTATGCATAAGGCCCTCATCACTGCTATGCTAGCACCACAATCACACAATGACAAAGTATTTGAAACCATCAACCCTATACAAATAATGAACAAATATACTAAGAGAAAATAAATAATGAACAAGTTATAAACAATTCCTATAGATCAATGTAAACATAACTCTAAAAGCATGTTAAAAGCATGCAACATAAAATAACTAAAATTATAATTCTTTCTTCATATGCAAAAATAAAATGCTTGAAAAAAGGCAAATATTATAAGTGAAAACCCAAAATGCAACCCAATAACCCATTATGGTCTTCTAACTTTTCAAGAAAATACAGCTGGCAATATGCAACAAGTAGATGTGATTTCACAATGAAATATTTTGTCATTGTTGATGTTGTATAAGTATCATAAATATCGCAAGTATTTCTATCTAAAATACCAAAAATAATAAATATGAATGGTGTGGAACTTATTTTATGACACTTATTTTATGTCATGATAAACTCCAAGCAATGTATCGCAGCAAAGACAACTTGAATCATTGGATCATTGGGAGTATATAATGACCATCACTACCATTTTGGGTACTTTTGTTATGCAATTGTAGTGCTTATGAAGCTCAATCCCAATTGGGCTAGGAGGTACAAACCCCAAATGTATTCCATTGTGAAGGATTTCATGACCATGAATCTTGAAGAAGGGATGTTGTAACCTCGGCTGAGAAATTTTGATTTGTGGAAGCTACATTCATGGGTGGGTGGGATCACACTATTTGCAGATGGGAGAAACCAAGAGAGCACTAATGAGGCTTTGAATGCATGCTATTTTGCTGCATTGTTAGGTTTGGTTTACGGAGACACAAATTTGATTGGCATTGGTTCTACCTTAACTGCATTAGAGATGAGGTCTGCCAAGGCATGGTGGCATGTTCCTTTGAATAACACTATATATGAGTCTGAATTTGTGGAAGAGAATGGGACAGTGGGATATGGTTTGCTCCTGCTGAATGGAGAGAATGCAAATTAGGTATTCAATTGCTTCCAATTCTACCCATTATTGAACTTTTGTTCTCTGATACTGGGTTAAGGAGTTGGTAGAATGGACTATTCCTACATTGAGTAGAGAGGGTGTTGGAGAGGGGTGGAAGGGATTTGTACATGCATTAGAGAGTTTGTATGAGAAAAATAGTGCATATAGCTGAATAGAGTAGTGCATACAACAACAATATGAGTTATTTTGTACATAACAATAGTGCATACAACAACAATAATAGTTATTTTGTACATAAAAATAATGCATACAAAAACACATCACAATTAGGGGAATACAACTAAGTTCAAGAGTTGTAGTCTTCCCACATCCTTCAGGCTATTTCAACTCAAAATTTCCCCTAGTCATCTCTATCTCGCTGATTTATTCCACAAGTCTCAAGGATTGGCACATTTATCCCAACATGATCATCATCCTCTTCAATATCAACTTCGGATGGAAGACCATCCTGCATGGTAATGAAGTTGTGTAGTATGCCGCATGCCAAAATAATCTTTGTTTGGATAAATATACTATAGGATGTCGCATGCTTCAACATAGGAAAAAGTTTTTTAAATATACCAAATGTCCACTCTATCACATTCCTAAGAGAGGAGTGTTAGTGGTTGAATAACTCTTGGGGAGGCTGATTGAATTCACTCTACAAAACTCTTTTAGGTGGTAGCATGTACACTGATAAGGGGCAAGAAATCTTGGTACATTTGGATACCCATCATCAACTAAATAGAATTTACCTACACAAATGGAAATAAAGATATAATAAAAATACAACATAAAAGTTTTGAATTAATATAATGGCAATATAATCATATCAAATATGAATTAATATACCAGGAGGAACCACAAGTGGATCTACTCTAAACAAAGCTGAAGCAATCACCCAACTATCTGCTGTAGACCATTCCCAACCAGCAAGAATGTATTGAAACTTATAGTCAAACGAACATACACACAAGACATTTTGTGACAAATTTCCTTTTCTATCACAATATTTTTCTTGAATGTCCACATCGAATGTAACTGGCATATGGGTTCCATCAATTGCACCAATACAATCCTATAACAAGCAATATTAATTTCTAATATAATTTAATAATCATAACTCTCTAGCAATGAGATACATGCCACTAGGATATTTACTTTGAAATACGGATCAAAATGGTCCTTCCCAACTATTTCTGGAGGTGTAGTTGCAAAAAGTGCTAAAAGATAATCTCTATGAAGCCCTAAGATAGCCTTTAGGACCTTATGGAAGTGTCGACTCACTATCTCTCCTGAGTGACCAAAGTTATGGCCAATATTTCAATTCCTTAGATTGTGGCCAATAGTGTGGAGGAAAATCACTATTTATTCTTCCAATGTTATGTTGTCATATCTTGAATGCTCCCTTTTTGCCTTAGAATATTGGCCAACCAAAAGAAGGCTACTCTACTCATGTGTATTTGGTCATGGCAATCTGTGTTATTAGAATGGATAATACACTTATAAAAAGGACATGCAACTCTTCTTCGCATACGCCTATGTCTTCTAGCCTCTTGTGAAGATGCTACTATGTATACTATGAGTGTAGCAAGCAAAACAACAAGTATTCACATGATCTTGATCTTCCTAACTGTGGCTCCATGAACCTCAATATCATCAATAGGATCCATCGAATGACCTACAACCACATAATGGAGTTACTATTAGAGTCTTTTCTCACAATCTCTATGTAAGGTACTCAACAAAAAGGGTAGGAGATTTTGTTACACAACCTATATTACCTATATGAATCAATTCTTTATAGAAAATACTCATACCCATAAACGATCTACATTTTTTTTAATAGAAAAAATGTAGTAAGGAAAAGTGAAAGCAAGAGGTTCATACTTGCGTGTTAGATAACAAAACAAACTCATATTAGTAGTGGATAAATCTTTTAGAAGAAAAATAAATTGGAAAGTGATAGTGAAAAGTTCATACGTTCAAATGATCAGATAGTAAAATAAGCTCATACCCATCTGCCATATGCAATCTTTCATATGAAAAAATAACAACGCAAAGTAATAGTTCATACTCCTATATCAGATTAAAAAAATCTCACACCCTTAGATGATATATAGAAGAAATAATAGTAATGAAAAGTGAAAGCAAGTATTTCATACTTCCATAATAGATAACAAAACAAAGTAATGGCTGTTGATAAATTATAATATTTTAATAAATAAAAAAACAAAAATCCAAAGTGAAAGTAAGAGATTAATACAGATCAAACTCATACACATCAACAATAAACAATATTTTATAGAAAGAAACAACAATGTGAAGAAACAACAATGTTTTACTATCTGACATGAAATTATGAAACTTGTTTTTCCATTTATAAATAATAAATGGAATGGTTGTGATGAATGTTACAACTTATTAGCTTTGTGTTGCTGCTGGTTGTTTGATGAGTGCTACTGTGATCTCATTGATCTATTTATCAACGTCTGAATACTCTCAATCATGTCAGATGAAGAATGGTAGCAATAGTATTATTGGTATTTGTGAAGTGTTTTATTGTCTTGTAGTCCTAAAGAAGTGTATGCATCTTTTCCCTTTTTTTCTCCAAACAGTAATGGTTTTTTGGTATATATGTCGCCCCAGATATTATTAATGGTTTGGTTGAGTGTTCTTCCAGCATGTACATATTTGAGATATTTAATACAGGGCAAAGAGATTCATGGTTATATAACGATCAATGGAATTCAAAAAAATGCTTTGATGTGGAATGCATTGATAACCTTGTATGTTAAGTATATAACTGGTATTTTTGCATCAAAAGAATCCAGGAGAATGGTGGTATATGCTTAAAATATACAAGGGTGGAAGATGATATGGAGTATGCTAGAAACAATTTGTTATTGATAATAAGCTACAGAGAGGAGACAAGTATGTTTTTAAGTTGATAGATAAAATCAAACTCATTTCATCATCTTTGTTAACGGATAGTTGAAGAGTTGATTTGTCATTAGTTTGTATTTATTTATGATCATTTGTCTACTTAATGTTTTTCATAATGAAAGTTCTATCAAAAAGATTGTTAGAGGATCAAAGAGATTCTTTTAGATCTAATTACAATAGATGACTTTTTGTGTCTTTTGCTGCCTGCAATTGTGTAACACTATTATCTCATCAAGAAATGTACTCCTCCACCTTTTTACTAAACAAATGAGTTATGCCAAATGTCATGCCCAAAATTTGAACAAGACACACACATACACACATACACAATATTCAATTTTAATTCTTGAAAACAATTTAAAAAATCATATCAATTTATTAACATATTATTTTGCTACGAATTTTCAAATACTTTTACTTATTTTCAATAAATATTTAAACTAAAATATATTCACAGTATTGAAAAGTCCTTTCAAATATTACAATCATAATTGGATCATTACAACAATTCAACAAAATACATGAAGATATATTTCCGATCTTTTACAGTACATCATACTTTTACATATGTTCATAATAAACCATCTTCAAATCTCCAATAGAAAATGAAAATCTTCCAAGCTTTTCTTCAACACATATCCATTTAGAAAACTTGTACAAAACAACCTTGAAAACCATGGAGAGCTCACCTCCTAGCCTAGGTCTCTAAGAGACCACCCACTGAGCTTGGAGAACCAAGACCAACCGCGTAACAATCAAGCATACACATATAAATAAAAAATACAAGATACAACATTTAACACCATTTTTGAGCTTACACAATAGGTTACCAGAGAAACTAATAGAATAGGTGAAGGTGTGCCTAAAAGCCCCTGAGAAGAAGCCAAATATAGAAAACCAAATATGCCTTCATAAGGCATAAAAAATAAATACCAACTCTCACAAAATTTCTCCCCTTCTCACCCCCAAAGTGCATAACAATGTACTGGCATATGCAACCCATACTACATGCTTATCCCTCTTCCTTCCAAGGAAGCGACTGCACACTCAAGGGATAGGCCCAACTAACCCCTTCACCAGAAGGCCACTTCTTCCCTCCCAAGGGTGAGTGATGTCCTTCCACACCCATAACATCATACTCTCAAAATAAAAATGAAAATAAGGCAATAGAAATTCATCCACACAATAATACAATAGGGACAATGAACAACACACATATGCATTTGTAGCAAAATTTACACATCTTTTATTCAGAAAAATAATACAACACATAGTTTCTAAAACATGGAAAAATCTCCAACGTTTCTCCAAGCTATGGTAAATGAACCAATTTAAGAAGAGCCCTCTATCCTTCCTTAATCCAATCTCCAAAACCAAAAATCTCTAAAAGTATAGATTGGGTGAATCCCCCAACTCTTTTTTCCAATTCCCCTCTAAAAGAAAAACACTATTAATTTTTCTCCATCATGCAAGAGAACAAATACTTTAACTCAACCTATGTTTCCCTATTTGGTTGGAATTATCAACTCACTAAAGATAAGGTGGGAATTTAGTTAAGCTTTCTTCCACTTTCACAATACTTGAAAAATGGGATTTTAAAAGTGTTAAAAAGAGATTTTAACTCAAGTAAAGTCAAAATTAAAGCCCTAAAATATAGTACTAACATGTAGGTAATTTAATTTCACTAAAAGAACACCCTAAGATGCAAATAAAGCCCTCTAAAGTCACCCTAAACTTGAAATCCGGGATTTAATTTAATTAAAGCCTTCATAAGATATTTTTATGCAAGGGAATAAAAATTAAACATTTCTAACTGGTTAGGAATAAGGTTGGGTGTCTTTTGCCAATATCTCGACCTGACTTGTCATTTAAACACATAACACAAGTGTCAAGTGACACTATAAAATATACATTCAACATTACGAGTGGCAAATCAATTTTCACAAAAAGAATCTAATGCAAAACTCTCATTCACATTACATTCACAAAGTAAAATATTTAACAATGAGGTTAAGATCTCTTCGTTAGATCTAACTTTGGCATTCTCAATTAATACAAAGGTATAGTGTTGGTTCTCCATTTTACCATGGTTATTTCTTGCACACTCAAACCACATATCATAGTCCAAGATAAATATATCATAGGCATATATAAATCCTAAATAAATTTTGCATTTAGAATTGAATCAAAACATAAAATATATCTCAATTGAATTTCAAATAACATTTTTTTTCTATTTCTAAACCATTGTGCATATATAATACTAGCATAATCAACTAAGCATGATATGACCATTTGCAAAATTTCACGATTTTCAAATATATGATCCATCTAACCTTTGCATTCTAACATAATTTCATACTCCTTAATAAAATAACTAACCAAGTACATGAATGTAAATAATCATAAAGCATCATCAATAAGTTCCAACATCATAAATAATCAAAATAAAAATAAAGCATCACATAGTATCAAATAGTTTCAATAAAAGTCCAACATAGTCCAACATATAGCAAGGTCTCAAAATATAAAGTATTTTCAATACAAATAAATTGATATGCTATGCTATTGTGGGCCAGGGTGAGGCCTCACATGCCCCCCCTTAGGCATGAACATCCTCTTGGAGTTCATCAAAAAGATAAGGGTGCTATGATCTCATTGAACCACATTCTCTCACGAATCTATGGATCTATTTGCTTGACACTCCATGCTTTAATGAGTTTGGTTCTAAAGATCGCCTTCTTGGCTAGATTCCATCTCACTCTTTCACTCCTTATTCGAAACAAAGCTTGGGATAAAGTCTCATCATCTTGGTTGTAGAATAGAGAGAGTAGTCATACTTTGGCATATTTTTAATTAGATAAAATAATATAGGGTGATGGATTTTCTTTCGAGGAGTAGTCTGGATAATCATCCCATTTCCAATTAACATTATATTTTGTGGCTAAAGATTCATATAAACATTTACATAGTAAGCTCAACTTAACCTTAATTCAATTTTCAACATCAAAATTAACAACCAAATGAATAACATCTAAACAAAAAAAGAAAAAGTTTCCTAATACCATCAATTGATCACTTGAATTGATAAATATTAATACATACACAATAGGTCCTAGTATCATTCTAATATTTTAGTTTCATCAATTATAGTATATACATATAGACAATGTACACAAAGATGCCTCAACCAAAAAGCAACAAATATTATCTTATATAGAAAAATTGTCAGAGAATTCCATAATATTTATCAACATTTTTGTTTTTCATACAATTCATTTGTTGTTTTAGTTGATCTTTGTAGTAAAAGATTATTTGATAACTTTCTGTCTATTTCAGTTTGGATGTTGCCCTCTCAAGATGACCATTAAAATTCTCCTTGAACCACTTATTATTGATAGTGATTTTAAAATGTGTCTTTGTAACATGCGGACAACCATTCTAGAATTTCATTATATGCAAGCTACCTACTTATATCTTTAAAATGTGATAGTATTGTTTCAAAAACTGCGTGTCCTATGATTTATGACTTGGAAATGTGTAAGATGTTTTAGTGTGTCAATAATAAAAAGGTTTGACTACTCATTACATCATCATTAAATAGAGCATATGCAACCATGATGTTGCATGTTGACAGTGACAGTCCTTAATTGGTATGAGAATGTTGTATGGCAACATTTTCAATCCATTATTCCTAGCCTTTTGATTGCATGATTGAACACTAAGTCATTTAAATAGACCATGGAAAGATGTGAACTAAAATGTTAACCATATAAACTATCTCTGAAGACATGAAAACAATAATGCCTGGTTGTACATTACAAGGCACAGATGATAAAATACCCTTGCATTTTTCAAGTCCCTCAAGACCTGGAAAACTTGCATATTTTTGCGCAAAAGAAGACTTTGAACTTTTCGACACAGCCAAATAACAATATCCACTACACATATCACAATGTATGTAATAATAAATACAAGTACATCAAGAAGCAATACATCATCTCATATGATCTTAGGACATAAGGTACATGAATACATATATACAACATTTGTCTTCTTAATCAATACTCCGACTATGAGACAGAGGAAGATAGCTGATAATTTGGGATGTGGCATAGGTAGCCTTCCTTTGACCTATTTGTGTCTCCCTATGGGCCTCAAACCCCTTGATTCTTTTTGAACCAGTCTTATCAATAGGTTCAATAATAAATTGGCTAGTTGGAAGGGTATAACCCTTAGCCAAGCTGGACAAATTCAGTTGGTAAAATCCACCCTTCAGAATCTTCCAACATATGCGATAAGTCTATTTGAGATTCCCTACAAATATGATGACATATTGGATAAGATCCAGAGGAATTTTCTTTGATCTGGTTCATAGGAACAAAAGAGATTTCCTCTCATTACTTGGGACAATATGTGCCTCTCCAAACACTTTGGGGGCTTGGGAATCAAAACACTGAGACCTTTCAATAAAGCCCTTCAAGCCAAACAGATTTGAAGAATCTTTTCAAACAAGGGGGACTGGCATTATATCATGGAATATAAATACCTTTGGAGACCTCCATTAGACACCTATTCAATGAAGACACCAATCCCAAGGGCTCATGCATCTAGAATGGTATACTCAATGCTAGAAACACAACCAAAAGAAAGGCGAAATGGAGAGTTGGTAATGATACATAGATTATGTTCTGGTAGGATAACTGGTTGTTCCAGGGGCTTCTCCTCAATCTTCTTGCCTTAGATAGATGGGCTAATGCCTGCATTTAGAGGTTTGGTAGCAAAGTCAGTGACTATAGATTAGGAAAAGAATGTAGAGAACTTTCCTTAATCATTGAGGAGCTCAAATCTTTGATGACAATCCTCCACTCTATGATTTTGAATGAGGATTAGGACAAAATAGTGTAGGAGAACAGTTCTTCTAGCATTTACTTGGTGGCTTTGGGGTACCAAGCTTAGATGAAGATAGATTCTAAACCAATATGGGCAAAGGCCTAGTACCTTGGCCTTATTCCTAAAATCAACATATTCTTTTGGCTTTTCCTCCAGAACAGGGTTCTAACATTGAAAATCTTAGCAAAAGGGGTCTTTACATTCCTAATAGATGCGTCCTTTGCAAAAATCAGGTCAAGACTGTGGACCACTTTTTTATTCATTTCTCTTTCATGAGAGAGGTTTGGTATTTTTTCAGCCATGTTTTTAGGTTGGACTGGTGTGCCCCTGCTACGATTTCTGAATTCCTTAGGTAATGGGATGAGTCATGGAAGGGCTCTGGTCTTCAAGCCATCAGTAAATGGGATTTGCCTCACTTTGGTTGGGGAATATGGAAAGAACACAATAATTGAATATTTAGGGAAGCAAGCCTCCCCACCAAGATAGTGTAGGGTAAAATTCTTAATGCCCTTTTGGAAAACTACCTTTTTTGCAAAGGATCTAACTGGTTTGTAGGAGACACCAGGTGCAGTAATGACACACAAAAAAGAAGAGTAGATTGTCAATTGAATTTTCCCCTAGTGGGATGGCACAAAGTAAATTTTGATGGGGTGGCTAAAGGAAATCCGGGGCAAGTTGGCAATGGTGGGATGATTCAAAATTGCTATAGTTATGGTATAGTGGTCATTACCTTCCCTTTGGGGCACTAAACCAATGATTTCATTGAGGTGTGTGCTACCCTTCAAACTACTATGTTGGCTAAAGATATTGGTGTTAAATGCCTTTTTCTTGAGGGGACTCGAACAACATCATAGAATGCCTAAGAGGTGAGCCACTAATACATTAGGGGTGCATTTGTGACATCAATTTGTGACGGTGGGCAAATGTAATGTGTTTTTGGCTTTTTTCTTTTCAATTATAACCCGACAACATCGCAATTACGACGTTAAAGAGATATAAGGAAAAAAAAAAGCGCGTTGGTCATTTGGGTAATTTGTATTTTCAGAATGCATCTTTGCGATCTGTGGCACAAAACCAGGGCATTGTACATTCAGAAGCTATCTTTGCGGTCTGCGGTGAAAGGTATGGATAGAAAATTTATGAAGTTAAAATCTTCTTGTGCAAATTTTTTCGTCGAACTCTCTAAAGATGCACCAACATAATAGGTAATAAACCTTAGTCACTAGCAGTTAAGGGAATGCAGTCTTTGCTTTTCACATAGGTCACTCACTATAAGTAGAAGAAGTCTAAGCCTTCAAGTTACAAACAATTCGAATGTCCAAGCTGTTTCTTTCCTGTCTGAATAGGTAGAGCAAACATCTATTTTGATTCTTTACAAGTTTGTGAATTGTGAATACAATGGACAGGTCATTTGTTAAGGAATTGATAGTCCTCTTCATTTTCATGTCTTGTGTTCTAAATATTTCTGGTAGCCACAATCTCGACACCTATTTGGCGGATAAGAATAATCATGCAAAGTTGAGTGCCCTGAGGGTGGATGAGATAGAGTCATAGTGTGCATCATCACATCCAAATTGTGAAGGCCATTTTCCAAAGAAAAGATGTTGTTGACACAATAAGAAGGCTTATAAATCGACTGCATTGTTCTTTGTAACTCGACTTTGGGTTCAATTCATAGGTACCTTTGTTTATTAATTTATATCTGATACATCGCTATATTTTCCCAAGCCTTTAAGAGGGCTGCGTAAAAGACCTTTTACTAGCTTTGTTTTAAAAAAAATTCCGTGTTTTTCTTAAGAGGTTTCTCGTTCCAAGCTTTGGCATTTCAGACGTTTCCTAGACATTTTATAGTTCATTTTTCTCTAACAATCTCAACAACAAATTCTAGTACCATACGAATTATTTATACCTAAAATCATAGATTGTCCTACAAAATCTGTCGTCTGCATAGCCTACAATTCTTGGACATTATTTTTGTATTATTTTCTCTCTGAGATAAAATAGTTTCATTTATTCACAAGAATTCTGATTTTACCAATTCACTTATTTTTCTCTTAAAGGTTATCATTTCGATTTATGCAATCCCAACATAGTGAGAGAATTCCATCAAAACGTGTTTAAGAGTTGTGATATTGCTATCAGGATTTAACTGTGTGATTTGACTTGCTGTGGAAATTATCTCCTACTTATCAAGTGTTTAAGAGTTCTCATAAACTCTTCACAAATTTCCTTCAAGTGGGGTCTCTTTGCAGCAGATACATTTTGTAAAACAGTCTGTGGCAGATGACACTACAAACTTGAAAATTTGTAGTTATCCTCTATTTTTAAAGCTCTTAGGTATCACACTTACTCCCTGCTCTATTCCCCACCTCAACGCAAGCTACAAAGAACATGCAAGGCATTATAATAAGAATGTGCAAGAAGACAATATATGGACTGACATTCAAAAATTTAAAAAAAAATTAGTTATTATGGATCTTTGGTTTATTTGTAAAGTTAAATGTTTTTTAAAGAGTCTATTTGAAATCAAGTCTTGCTAAGTATAAGACTCCAACATAAAAAATGAGGCAATTTGACTTTATAGATAAAATATCCTACAAAAGACATAAGAACTATATACCTGTGCTATAGACTTTCCATGCTTTTGAGCAATTTCTTGAACAACAAGATTGTCCATCATCACATTGGTTCCCCATACGGTGTTGGGAGCTCCAAGAGGAGAATATGCTGATAAATAGATTTTTATCTCACTACAATACTTTCTTAACTTTTTTTGCTGCCACATTGGGTGCATCTCTACCTGCCATGTATTCCACCACTTTCAGTCAATTACTTATATATTTTGAAAAAAATGAAGATAATTAAACTTGGAGAAAATATATATATAAGCAAACTTCGAGAAAAACTATAGTAGAAAAAAATGAAAACAGTACAACATTACTTGATTCATAGCATGAGGAATTTTGGCATATTTCAACAAATCTTCAATCTTTTTAGAGGAAAAATTGCTCAACCCAATAGCTTTGGTGAGACCCAATTCAAAACATTTTTCCATGCCTTGCAATGTAGATTTCACATCCAGAGGCAAAAAGTCTTCCTCCCTTGGCGGACGGGTATGTCCTTTCCTTAGCCTTATAGGCTCATGTATCAAATACAAGCGTATAAGGAGCAGTACATTAGCAAATAAACATATACAACAATGTTTATATTATGATCAGACAGATAAAGAAGAATAAGTGCAGCATATAAGGAGCAGTACATCAGAAAATAAAGATATGATACTGTCAAAATTTCCTTTATAGAAATCTTTAGATTTCTAAGGATTTAAAATTTGTCTCAAGCACCTTTTACCAAATAAACTTCGAAAACACAATAAACCAATCAAATAAAAGCTACATAAGTATGCATTGATCACATGAGAATAATTAAAAGATTTTGATCACATATTAACTCTATTGAGGGTACTACTAGCTTCCAATTCCACTTGGAAGAAGTTTTGTTAAAGTTCCTAATGGTCTTGACATTGTTTATCACCATACTTATCATTTTTCTTTATGGTACCTCTAGTTCTTGTGTTGAGACCAACATCCCCCTTAGTAGTCATCATAGAACCAAAACCAATTGCAACATGTATGCAAAATGTGGAAATATAGACGAGGCACATGAACTCTTTGGACAAATTCATCTAAGAAATGTGGTATCATGGAATGCCATGATTGCATGATATGTACAAAATGGATTTTTTGAAAAGGCTTTAGAAACTTTCAAGAAAATACTATTGCTAATGATTTATCGCTGCTCTATTTTGGTATTTGATGATTGTCCATGCTTAAACATTTAATGTCATTATGGTTATATGAATGGATTCTTTGCCTTAGAACACTATCATCTTCAAAATCCTATATGAAATCTATATGACCATTTCATTTCTTCAATATGCCCTATGGATGTCCCTATCTAACTATATATCTTTTAATTGCATATAATAACTAATTTATATGCTTTTTCATGACTATGTTTGACTCATATAATTGTGATCTCTCTAGCACTATGATGTCGTTTAATATGTCTTGCTAAAGCTTGTAAATTTTGTTCCTTTTGCCATGTCATGTAATATGTCTTGCTAAAGCTTGTAAATTTTGTTCCTTTTGCCATGTCATGTAATATGTCTTGCCTTGTAGCTTATATGTTTTGAAATTGCTGTTAGGCCTTGTAGCTTTTATAATTTGATTGCTGGAGAGCTTCCACAGCTAAGCAAGAAGGCCGTTGCATGAGTTATAGCCGCACGCTCGGGTATGAAAATTGTATATTTTTAAATCTAATGTATATTTTAACTAGACTTTTAGCTTATATGTTTTGAAATTGCTTTTAGTGGCTTAATTTTTTAAGGTCTCTTGAAATAAGACCTTCAGGCGGTTGGTCAAAGTTTTACAAATAATCTTATCCACAAATTTGCCTAGATCAATTGACTGAATGTTATAAAAGGTGATTGGGTTAAATGTCTTAGGAATAAAGTCAAAGAAAGTATTTTTAAAATATTAAAGTATTTAGCTAGGTGTAAGAAGATTTATGTATTTTCGACAGTTTTCCTTAGTTTGTGAAAGTTGTAAACCAAAGTTTTCATAGCCCGATTTTTGTTTCCTGCGAAGGATGATCATGTCAGATAATATAAGTGAAGAACAAAATAGGGAGGCAATCGCTAGATTGTGGTCTAACTTGAAAAGAAAAGGTGATGGAAAATGTTATTGTCCTTGCAAAATTTGTAAGGGCTTAAACCGTAGAAGACTGCTAATCAAAACAGTTAAGAGACATTGTAGGGAGAATGGTCACATTGAAGGGGGGCATGACTATCATCCACTGGTAAGTTGTTTATTATATCATTTTAACAATTTATATACATAAGAAATCACTTTATGATGAGTTGATGATCATGGTTTATTTATGTTAATCAATTTTATATAGGTTGATCTCCCCAGGGAAGTACATGATATGAACCACAACAACCCAAAGAATATGATTTTCGAAGTGGAGGAACATGGAGGTGCGAATATCCAAGGTGAAGATAATGATCCCATGGAAGATGACGATCATGCACCAGAAAAAACAATTGAAGATGATGGTATAAATACATTGATCCATGACACATTTAGTCCAAGTGTATCTGATGATGATGATGATGATAGCCTCGATGTACCTCTACTTGAGAAGGCATACAAGCCCCTATACAAAGACTCCCAAACAACTCGTCTCTCTGCTGTATTATTTTTGTTGAACTTGAAGGTTATGAATGGTTTATCCAACATAACAATGTCATGTATGTTAAGGTATGGCATATATGTCTTTATAGTTAACAAAGGGTGAATAATGTACCACTAATATTGTTTATACTAACAACTTATATTTTTTGCTGTAGATTGATAGGCGAGTTTCTATTACCAACATCAATTATTCTACCTCGCTCATATCGAGAATTATCTGTTGTTATGAAAGATATTGGAATGGAGTATGAATCAATACATGCTTGTCCCAATGATCATATTATATATTATAAAGAACATGAATTTGCAACACAATGCCTTGTATGTCATACGAGTAGATATCAAACAGATCGACTAACAAAAAAGGTGCCTCGAAAGGTTCTTCATTACATCCCCATTATTCCACAGATGCGACAATTATTCAGGTGTAGTAGCTTGGCTCAATTTATAGATTATCATGCACACAATAGAAGTCGAGATGACATTATTTGAATCCCTGCATATGGTTCAGCATTTATGCACATAGAGGAAAAGTGGCAACACTTCAAAGAAGAACCTCATAATCTCAGGCTTTCATTGGTAGCGAACGGTGTCAATCCATTCAGATCTGTTTACTCGGTGTGGCTTGTTTTTGTTATCAACAATAACATTTCTCCATGGATGTCAATAAAGAGGGAGCACATTATGTTGGAAATGATTGTTCCAGGTATCTTATCATTTGATAGTTATTAATTTACATGTACTTACAAATCTTGCAGTAAAACGGTCACAATAATTATGCAATGTTACTGTTCATTCAAGTAGGTAAATATCAAGTAAAAGATATGAATGTATGTATTGAGCCTCTTATCGACAAGTTGGTGGAGTTATGGAATAGTGTCACTATGTATGACATGTCTAGACCAATAGGACAAAGACAATTTCAATTCCATGCAATACTTGCATGGACAATACATGATGCCCCAAGGCTAACACATTTTTGTGGTATGTTATAGTGAATTCAAGTTGCAAACGATAATTCTAATTATAAAAATCAACATATTTAATAATCCAATTATATCATTATCTTGTAGGTCTTCAAACAAAGGGAAAAATTGCATGTCCAGTTTGTGGTCCAAAGATGAAATCTCGTCATTCAAAAAGTTTAGGAAAGCAGGTGTTTGATGAGTGTAGAAACTTCCTCCACAGGAATCATAAGTATCAAAGTACGAAAAAACATCTTTTCAATGGGAAAGAAGAGACTACATCAAAGCCACGAAGAATGACACCTTGCCTATGGAAGTTGGAATATAATAGAATTAATCGTCAAGGTAATGCCGTTCCACCTAATGGTTTATGTTTGTAATTTATATATTTCTATTGTGATTTTTGTTTACTAATTGTGTAATTGATGATTGTGAAGGTCGTCAAGGCAGTACTGACAACCTTCCAAAGGGACTAAAAAGCTATCCTAGACAATTTACTAGGTTTCCCTACTACAAGCACTTACAAATTGTGCATTTTTTTGATACTATGCATATTGGAAAGAATATAACAGAGACATTGTGGAAAATATTGGATGGAAGGCGTGACAAAGAAAAAATTGTCAAAATTTCTAATAACATTCATGAATCCAATCATGCATTGAAGAATTTCATTCACTCAAATAGCAACAGAGATCAGATTAATATAAGTGCCCTTGCTTGGTTATTAACGGAGCAGCAAAGTGATGCCATAAAAGAAATCATACGAAAAATTTGATTTCTCACAGGATTTGCTGTGAACCTAAACAATCTCATATAAAAAAAAAGTGAATTTGGGCTAGGGCTCAAAACACATGATTGGCATACTTTCATCAAGGTAAGTTATGTTCTTCTATATTTACAATATATTCATAAACTATGTGTACTGTTCATTATGTTATGTTAGAAAACAATGAAATGATTGGTTTATAATTACTGTAGTATGTGCTTCCTCTATCTCTCCCAGAGCACTTCAACAATAACATCAAACAAGTGATATACGATCTTGGAAAATACATGAGGTAAGTAGTAATATCTATTCAATTTGTCGTATATATTTATTATATTCACGATTTTTTTTTCTTGCTATGTAATCTATTGTATATTATTTTGTAAAGTCTCGTATCTATATTTTTTTGTGACTTGAATCTCTTAATGTAGGTGGTTGTCATCTAAAGAAATCCATAAAGAAGATATAAACTATTGGAAGAGAAGAATTCCTCATTTATTGTGTCAAATACAAAAGTGTCTACCTCCAACTTTTTTCAATGCACAAGAACACTACCTCATACACCTAGTTGAGGAGATTGAATTGTGTGGACCTGTACACACTAGGTCAATGTGGATGGTTGAGAAGCACTTGAAATTTTTGAAGGCTTTATTTCGACAAAGAGCACATACTGAGGGTTCTATGGTAGAGGGATATATGGTATACTAGACTATGGTGTACATTACTGAATATCTTCCTAATTTTGCATCAAATATCCATGTAGATCGCATTTGGGATCTTGAGCCTTTGAAAAAATTAGAAGGGGAGTACTTGATGGGGAAAGGTACATTGAGGAAAGTGAGAGGTAATAAATTATAAGATGTTATTGTAATAAATTGTTTCTTAATCTTCAAAATAAATCGGTTGTAAGTTGTCTATTTTTTTTTTGTATAGGTGCTCGAGAGTGGGATGCACTACATTTGTATATTGCAAAGAATTTTGATTGGATGACAGTATGGATTGAATGATGTCAACATTCTGGTTGCACATTAAAATGGGAAGGTGTATCTTCATTGGTTAAAGAAGCTCATCGTAATGGAGATTCCAATGTTACGCAAAGGGAAATAGATTTAGCACGTGGTTCAAGAGATTTCCAGGTATGTACAAATTTATTAATCACCCGTATGTTTATCAACTCACGATACAATAATTTTGACATGTTTCACATATTATTGCAGGTTAAACACCACAAGGCTATGTTTTGTAATGGTTAGAAATTTCGTGTCAAAGTGTTGGATGACACAAAGAAAACTTGTGATTCAGGAATAACTGTAGTCTTTCAAGTGACTAATATTTCATCTAGAAATGACTTACATCCTCAAGAGTCTGAAAATCAATACTATGGCATTTTGGATGATATACTTGAGTGTGACTTTAGTTCCTTCAAATTAGTACTCTTTCTACGACTTAATCCAAATGATCCTAATAGAATTGTTATTGAACATGATAATGGATTTACAATGGTTAATACAAGGTCATTTGAGCTAGTTGGGGATGAGCCCTATGTTCTTCCAAGCCAATGCGAGTAGGTATTTTACTCAGAGGTTCCACATAAATTGGGTTGGTCATTTTTTGTTAGACATGAACTAAGAGGAAGGCCAATAAAGTATAATGCGATGGAAGAAGAAGATATTGAAGAAGTAGAAGATGATGTAGATGGTGATCACGATCGGCAGTTATTGGATGATGTTCCTCACACAAATTTTCATGAAGAAGAAGAAGATGATGACGATGATGCTGCTACTGATGATGATGATGAAGATGATGTTGATGTTGATGATGATGATGTTGATGATGATGATGTTGATGATGATGACGACGATGACAACGACGATGATGGTGAGGATGATGATGATGATGATGACGATGACAATGATGACGAGGATGATGATGATGATGATGATGATGATGACGACGACGAGGATGATGATGATGAAATTTAGAGGTATGCCATCAATCCTTAATCTATTTAATATTCATTTCTTGATAGAAATATATTTGTCTTTTATGGTTACATAGTTTATTCATTATCTATTTAAAAGCTACAAGTTTCAACTACAAATAGAATACTGCTAATCTAAATTAACTATTAATCTAAATTAATTAAATAAAACTATTTAAGACACATATTGATGCATGAATGTATTGAGCCTTATTTTCTATCAGGTCAAAAGCATTTGTAAGTGTTTAGTTTAGAAAAGGGAATTCATTAAATATCTATAAAAGGGAGTTGTACCTAGAATAAAATTCATAGGGAAAACATAATATAAGTGCTTACCCAATTTGTTGGTTAATAATTCTGCCTCTATAGGTGATGCAGAGACCCTAGGTGGACTTGAAATCATTCATAACAAGAGGGACTTCCATAGTGTTCTCACAACACCAACCAAGCATCTTCATAAGATCCCTCTCCTTGATCCAAGCCAACTCCATAACCTATTAGAGTGCACACCAAATACTTATGCCACCTTAGGTTCTACATCTTTGGAATAATCCTATGAATGTCCCTCAATCCATCCAATGGATTCATCCAAGCAATCTAATCAACAAACTATCAAATGCTCACAATGCCTTAATAGGTGCCAAACTTGACTTCAACTTAACTAGGTGTTTCCTCCACCTCCACAAACATCAAAAAACTTCAAATAGCATGTCCCCAAGGTGACTAAGCCCTCAACTCATCAACTGATACAAAAACCCAATTTTAGCCCTTCACTAGGCCTACTTCCCTAGTAGGCTTATAATGTGAGCCTGATTTAAGTGTTATATTGTGTACCTTTTAATGTTTTTAATTTTTATGTGATCCTTATGATGGATTTGATTATGATTATGATGTGATTATGCTCACGATAATTGAATTACATTTGCAGGAAACTAAACCCCTTTCAGGAGCATCTCGCACAGTCTCATGGATCGACAAGTATAAGTCAATACTCCTTATAGACAATCTATTTAATACACTTATCAATAGTAAGATTGATGTCTTCTAAGATCTCTCCCATTTGTAGGTACCATTGAATAGGTATTTGTCAGAAGTGTCTTCCTCGAGTGAGGGAAATATAGGAATACAAGAGGAAAGTGAGACATGCAGTTTATCTAGAATAGGGAGATTAACTAGAGGTCAAAGGACAAGAAGGAAATTCAATAAATGCATGAAATTTTTCCTTGCTCAAGGGGGGTCATGTTCTTATGATGATGAAATGGAAGGCGACATCGAGGTGCCCTTGAGGTACCAACATCTACAGAAACATTGAGTACCCAAGGAACTTCCTCCAATAAACACTGATTTTTGTGTTAACGAGAGGATATATCGCATAGCACCATCATCATTACATGGTTTGGGCCTATTTTCTATGGACGACATAAAGGTGTCTTACAACAAAGTTTCTGAATTGATGGAGTATGTTGGACCATGTTACGATTACAAAAGTTGGATGCATATTGTTCAATATAAAAAAAGTATGTGTAGGTATGCCCTCTCGAAAAATTATATACAACAGCAAGACAATAATCAAAGTAAAAGTGTGGCTATATACATTGATGGAAGGCCAAAAGAAATAGGTAATATTGCAGGTTTTATAAATAGTACACAACCTGGGTCAACTATAAAGCAACCCAATTGCATATTTGAGGCCCGCAAGTGAAATCGTGTATTCATTTGTGCGATAAAATCAATACGTGCAAGGGAAGAGCTTCTTATTGATTACAATTTGATCCGCATAGATACAAACAAGGCTACTATCATGGGGGTGGTACATACTATTAAACCAACTTCTAATCAATGACTCCAACATACCATTTAGTCAATAAGTTTTTGGCTAACATTTTTATACTTGATCTTTGACACAAGGTGTTAGATTGTGGTGACTGATCAGGAAAGTACTGTACATACTTCATAAATAATTTTTTTTTGGGCAGTAGCCGACATGGTAGCTGACATATTATGGCTGACGTATGGCCGACATATTATAACCCTAAAGCGGTTTAATACTTGTATAAAAGGGCTTAGGGTTGGGTATTTTTTCATTATGTTGTGATACGAAATTGGTTCTTGTGGCGGTATTGAGCTGTAAGGGATTACAGATTGTAATCAGGTTGTAATCACTGGATTGTAATAAGATCAGACTTGCTGTTTGGTGGACGTAGCCCAAGGATTGGGTGAACCACGTTAAATCTTGGTGCCTTGTGTTCATTTCTGTGTGTTCTATTATTTTCTGTTATTGGTTATATTTGCATGTAGTTTTTATTTCTGTCCGTAGTTTATCCTAACATAAGGGCACAATATGGAGCAACCGCCCGAATGGGATGCTGGCGATGTTCCCGGCTCATCTACACATGAGCAGGTAAAACTCATTGTAATTTTGAAAACTAGATAGAAGCAAAATGTTATTTTTTTAATGTTGTTTTCTTCATTGTTTTGGAGTAATTTTGATAATACTAATACTATTGTTGTCACAGAGGGCCAGTGGTCGAAGGGAGGGAAAGGAACCTGCAGTCTCTGATCAGCAGCCCCCCCCCTGAGGAGGACCCTTTCTATATTGATTTAGCAGAGACTGATGACGTGATTGGTTTGATTAAAAAGGTACCAAAGAAAATTGGCAGAGAAATTATACGTTTGGCAACCATAAAGCCTACTACTCAGGAAATAAAAGATAGGGGATTTGAATTGTTGCACACCTCTGAAACCTTATAAGTAAGTATTAATGAAATTTTTAATTATAACAAGAGTTCAATAATGGTTTTTATGTTATGCTCTTTTATGGCATTAATTAAAATATGGATGCGTTGTCTTTACAAAGTTTTTTGTGTGATTTCGAGCCCCATTCCCATGATGAGGGTGCTGCAGGTGGTTCAGGTAGATCGCATGTTCTATTCCCAACTTGTATTTTCCACTGAATATATATAGGAATAATCATAATCATTGACAATAAATGCTCAAACAATCCTTTTTTTAATGCTCTAACAATCTTGTCCATGCTAGTCCACACGTTCTATATTTATGCATGCTCTAACAATTTTATTCTTCAGCTTCAAATCAATTGTATCCTATGATGATGCCGCCTCCATCCAGGACAACCACAAATCTCTTTCTGACTGTTGAGTCAACAACATGCAACTTACAGGCATCGACTGTTGCACCATCTACTGGTACACAAATCCCTCTTTTTCTCTCTTATGACAACAACAAACAGTTTTTTTTTACAACTTTTTAACATCAATTATCATTTTTTCTTTTATACTTCGTGACAAAGACTTATGAAATTTATGAAAATTTTTGCAATAGGAGCTGCAACATCATTTCCTGGATGTTCCTATGTTCCTAGTATGGGAACAGTGAAGGATGTCATATTGATCATCAGTGACGATGAAGGCATTCCATTAAAAGTAGCCAAAGTTCCAGGTACTTTAAAGTTATTATTATTCTATAGTGATATAATAGTAATTTAGTTTTTGATCACTCTTCATCGACTAATGATCCCATGATTGTTTTGTAGGGAATGGTGTTTTTTGGAGAAAACTTGGTGATGAGTGTTTGCGAATATTCGGGCCCACCCTGCGTACCTAGTGGAACATCATATCCTAACTAAAACCCCAAACCACTATTTTGATTTCATATCATTGCTAGAATAGTTTTCCTTTTCATCCATTTCTTGAACTATATTAAAGGTAGCTTCACTTCATTTATGAGTCTAACATTTTTTTTTTTACTTAAAAGGTGGAATAACCAAGACAAACCGTTGAAGGATGATCTTATAGAGAGCATGACCCAACTCTTTGGACCTCGTGCATTTGAGAGAAACAAGCTCCTTGAAAAAGATTTTTTATGTTTGAAGTATATTAGGGACCAGTAAAGAAAAAAATTATGGGATAACCCCAGGTACGAGCATCCGCCCTATGTTCCTGAGGCTGAGTGGCAGGCTCTGATTTTGGATGGAAAGTATAAAGCTGACAAGAAAAATAATATTACACCAGTAGAGAGTACAAAAAGGTATGTGATATTGTTGAGAATGTAATTATGTACTAATTAACCTCTATATTTATACTATCTAACATATTTCAAACTTTTCATAGATTGCTTGACACATCAAAGGCAATGAAGGCAAGACTAGAAAAGCACGAGACACACAAGCTCGGGTTTGGTGGTTTTTCGAAACTTTAAGCATGAGTTGTAAGTATTAGTAAATGAAAAATTGTATCAAATTTTTTATATAATGTGATGGGAAATGCTAGGATAGACTAGCTTGTCTATGCTCTTGATCCTCAACTTGGATCTCAGTGTTCCTCCACACCAATATATGATGTAGAGTAACATACTTTGGAATCACCAACAAACTCCTAGCACCTTGGAACAACTAAGAAATTCAAGTTATCACCCCAATCCTCTGTTCTCCACAAGAACATTCAAGGCTTTATTCACCTTCAAACAAGGAACTAATCTGCTGTTACAACTACTCCTTTAATTCATGGACCCAACCCATCACATAAGGCTGCATACTAGTTAATTCTCCCTTGTACCATTCAAGGCCTCATACACCCAACCTTGACACCAAGTGTTTTGGACAAATCCAACCCTCTAACATAAATGGAAACCAAAACAAACATCAACACAACTCAAAACAAATCAGGTCTAAGGCAAACTTGCTGTTACCAGTCACAGGGCAGATTGCAGCACTTGACCTTTATTCTACACACCCAACCAAGAGTGCAATTGGATCCTCTAGGACTCCCAAACACCAAAGATAGTTTAGAACAACTCCAACATGACCAAAATAAGGTGTAACAAGGGTTGGAAAACCCTGCTAACTATTTGCCATTTCCTTTTGATATTTTAACTACCCTCTATTAGTTGATGAAATAATGCAAGTAAAATTCACCATACCATGCAAAAATGCAGGGCTCAGAGTTCAAGAGATACCTCACAGAAGAGGAAAAGAGAATTAGCTTCCAACAAGGCTATAGAGCCATGGCTAAATAGCTATGAGCTGAAATCAGCATGGAAGGTTCTAATAATGATGCATGTGAGCCATAGGTAAATAAGCTAAATGATATTTATTTCAAATTGAATACTTTACCAATTAGTCTATTTGATGTTAAGTTCCAATATAAAGTGAGTATATCTGTTTTAAGCAAGCAATGATAACAATGCATAGGATGTTGGAATGCAGCCTGACAATCCTTCTACACAATCTGTGGATGCTGAAGGTTCGCATGATGTGCATCCCAGTGGTGGAGGTATACATTTTCTATTAAATTTTTTATATATAATTGCAATTGGTGTTTGGATTAACGTAACATTTTGTATAGCATCTATAGAGGATCGAGGGGTCGATGTTCATGAGCATGTTGACGTTGAGTCCAGACAAAATGATGTGGTCAGATCAGGTAAAGAGCGCCACAGTTATGTTATTTAAAATAATTAAATACTTGTAACAATTATAATAAATTATTTTTAATTTAACTCTTTTATTTGTTATTGCAAAGGATCCCCCTTCGCAATAGCATAGGAATTTGAGATCATCAAGAACAGAGAACATAACAACTGATGAGGGGGGAATTGGTGATGACACTGATGCTCCTCTTAGAGCTTACATAGAAAAAAGAAATAGAAAGAAAAAAAAGAAATGATTGTCATCTACATACCTTAATTGATAATGACTGAATTTTATGTCTCAATGAATTTAATTATGTGCTAATGAATGTTCATGAATTATGTGTTAATGCAGAATATTGATGAATGTTGCATGTTAATGAATCTAATGTGTTAATGGATGTTATCATGTGATATTGATTGAATGTTTCATTTTATTAATGGTTGAAAGAATGAATGAATGTTAGATGTTAATGGGGAATGTAGAGTGATGTTAGGGGGAGGGGGGAGGGGCCAAATGAGCTTTCGCCTTCACGTGGTTGGTCCTGTTTAGTAGAGAATATTAAACTATTCTCGAAACAAAGTGAAGCTCAATAAGATACTAAATATTTCTCTATTTTGTCCTATGTTTAGACTGTTGTCCTATGCATATAAGGCTTCATGCTTTGAATTGTCATGAAGTTCTAAACTTGTAGCTTTTTTATTGCATCCTTGGATCTCAGCACTGTCTTGGGACTATGTTATCACCAATGATACGATTATCATAATTAACTAGGGAAACAATGAGTCCCTATGTTTCATTGGATCTCATGCAATGATAGAAAGGAAATGAGAGTACATATACTTGTGATGACACTTGATAAAACCTTTGCATGTCTACCCTGCATTATCATACAATCAACTTACGATTGATGCATGTGTACAAGTTCCTAAAATTTACAATACAATTTCCTCACTATCATGATCAGCCTCCCTTTTCCAGATGATGCCTAACTCAACAAGAAAGAGGGGAAAAAGACTGACCAACATCCACCTCATGCCAATAGATTGTAGTTAGACAATGTCAGAATCAAAAGATCATAATTCAAGTCAATAGAAATAATTAAAATATTGCCTGTATATGATTTGCAAAACACAATCAATTTTACCAATCTTATTTATAAATTATTCGAATAGGAGGACCTATGGAAAAGATTTAGACTAACAAGATATCAAGTCATGGATATTCGTAAAATAATAAAATACTAATTGACATAAACTTGTATTTAGTGTCATCACATTTAGTTCATTGTATCGAAACATCAAATGCACATAGATAAATAGTAAAATTTATATAAGGCATTCAAGAAGGAATTTAAACTACTTAGGGATGACAGTAAAATTGTGGCTGAAATTTATAACACTTAACAAATAGAAAATTAGAATTTACAATCTGATTTAGTAATATCATTGCTTGATGAGTCTATGAGTCAGTCTTTCATGGATTGGATGAATTTCAAGTATAACCACTATTGTAATGATCTGCAATTGATAAAATGTGTTGCTGTTCCTGATCCTTGTCTCCTCTGTTCATGTGATAACTTATTATGATGCCATCTCTTGTTGATGCTAGATGCACATGTGATCATTGTCTCTTGCCAATGGTTGAATAATTCCACCTTTTTGGCAGCTATAAGGCTCTTGGAGTGCTTAATCTGTGATGTATATAAAATGATCTTGATCGGTACCTTTGAAGGAGTGGATGATATACCTTTAATAGTGTTGAAGAAACATGAATATGAGAGGTTGCAACTCGAAACAAAATCACAACCTTTCATGTAATTATTTGATATCATGGTTTTAGTTAACTTCAACATCTGTTATCTTTCCTTGTGCAGCGATAATGAGAATGCACCCATTACAAACTTGTTATATTGAAATTCTGGATTTTGACAAAAGATCTGATAAGAGACCTCAAAAGTGAATAAACGTCTATTAGCTGGTATAGTATTATTTAAATTTGTGATAACTCCCTTCCATTACTTCACAAATGGTCATATACCATTACCTTTATAACAATATTTTCATCTAGTTACTTTAGGTATATCTTTAACATAAATTTTTTAAAGCCATTCACACTTTTGTTTCTGAAGAAGACTGCAACCCTACCATAAATTCTTAGATTTTCAATATAAAACCACTTGATTTTCTAATTCTTTATTTCAAACCACTTGTATCTCATACTGTATTCAAGATATTTATTTCTTTGAAACAGATGGCAATAAATTATGCAAATGAAAGGTTGAAAGTTACACGATATGATGAAGAAAAATCTAGCACATTTTCATGTTGTTGTTTCCTCCTTTCTGAGCACAATCTTCATGCCTATTTAGTGTTGGTCTGTGCTTTAGGAATATCCTCCACATTCATATATAAATGTATCTATCATATTATTTCCTTTAGAGAAAAAATCAATAATGATGCCAACCAAACCAAAATGTATCAATCGAATCTTCCTGGTCTCACATTCACTGGCACATAAGAGTAATTATTGCTCTTTAAATGCAAGATAAAAGATAATTAAAGTTTTGTTTTATTTTAAACTGGTCCTCCAAATCTTTATCGAAGTCAACAAATGCCAATTCACGTTGAACTTCTGTTCAGTCTACTCACAAACTTCTAATTACTTTTCTAAACCATTTGTGCATTTATAATTTACTCTTCATCCTTTTTCTGAGACATTTTGAAGTTAAAATTTTTGTTGAGAAATGAAAAACAGGTGGTAGTTTTATTGTGATTGTATAATTGATATAGCAAAATGCCATTTGAAAAGAAAGAATCTATAACATACCACACTTCTTTGCGAGGAGTTTTCATTTCTTCTTCACGGATCTTATACCATAAAAGCTCTAATACCATCTTAAAAATGGTAGAGTCAGGATAGATAGAATGTGGTCAAACCATTGATTCAAATGGATTGATTTTATAATGATGTGCATTGGCTATATAAAGCCATTATTTGCCATATGACTACCAAAACTCCCTTATACAAAATTAACTTCCCAACTAACAATTTATTCAATTTTTTATTAATCTAAACTATAAACTAAAAATTAGCCTACATTAATTTAATATTCTCCAACAGTTTTTGCAATATGTGAGAAGCCTTATTTGAGTGCCACTGGATTTGATGTCAGCTATGAGCTCTCCATCCAATATCATTAGGCTGAAAAGGAATTTCGAGATATGCGAATAGCACTATCATATTTAGAAACCTGATGATAGCTACCCAACTTCAATTGGGTTAGTGACATTGTTGTTAAACTCTATTTCAGACTATGAATTCATTTAGTAGTAGAGGATACATATGGATAGCAAGAAAACTGTTCCATGTGTCATCATCTAATATTTTTCTCATGCACTATATAAAAGAAGGCAGTTGTTAACATTCTCAACTATTCTATAAGGATTGTTAAGGAGTTAGAAATGTTAAAAAGGCTACAGAATAGTGAAGCTATTTATCATGCTTGAAGCACAAAAGGTGGTTCATTCTATGCATTCTTTAGTAAGACATCATTTTGCAATAATGAGTTGATTTTGAAATAAAATGATGCTATCACTCCACTGTATCTGGTTTTTCAAATTGTTGCTTTACACAATATTTTAGGAGTCATGGCAATTAGTTATTTAGCAATGCAGTTAATACCATCGCACAGATTGATGAACCTTAAAGAACATAACAATAGATCTAAAAGCATAAACTGTGTAGACCATTTAACTTCTATCTGTACTTATTCAAATCCATCTAATTTTTAACTTGTTTCATTGGCAGGTTCCCGCACTTCATGGTATTGATATTTTTGAAACAGTGGCATCTCAAAATGCAATTTTTGAGCAAAATATCTCATCTCTTTGGGGCAGTGGAGAGTGGTGGATGCTTCTCGTAGCTCAAAGCATGGCTATAGGAAGTGTGATGGTCCATTGGGTGTGCAAGTATTCTGATCCCGTCATGGCCATAGGATGGGTATTTTACAAAGCTATACCAATAAAATCATCTGTATACTTAAAAATCTATAGAACTTCCAAGCTATGTGGATTTATGATCTAATAATTTTTACATAATTTTTAACATCTTTGATTATGTTGTCTTTTTTTGTTTTGACAATATTATAGGATATGGAAAAACCAATAAAAAATTGAATTGTTAAAGCTTTGCCTCGATTAAATATAATTGTAGCTTAGAAATAAAGTTGTCTTAAAGGATCACTTTTGCTACACTTAAGGTACTTGGGAAAAAGAGATACTATGGGATTATAATTTATATATAATGTTGAATGTAATGGGACTACTCAAGCCCAATAGAAACTCTACATTGAATTCATTTACGAAGATTCTTTTCCTTAAGAATTATGAGGATAAGAATGTGACTATTGCAAACCTCCTAGAAGAGCTCCCTATTCTTATAGTTAACACTTGATGGTTATTATCATTCTTTGACTAGCATTGGCTTACTCTCAGTATCACAATACTATAATTTTATGGGATGCATGATGCTTCTCTTTGGGGTCTCTGACCCCCTAACTAGAGGGAAATACACGTCCATGAATATACGTGCATTTATAGTGTAGTTCATGTTAGAGGGAGGCTTGCCCATCATCCAAGCTGACCTTGCATGATGTCGACATTTATCTACATAAAAAATCAAATGCGGATATATACATAAATATCAATGTTTTCATTACCTTTTTAGCTTATTACTGTTTCTATTTTTATTCTGGATATATTTCATACAGTTTTAAGCATGGAAATTTTCATATGCATTACATTAATGCCAAGTCTAATTATGATTGATATATGAGAAGTTAGAATTATAGAGTTAAACCTTTTGTACCATTGGTATGAAAGGCCTTGCACACATAAACTAGTGGTAAATAACCGGCACAAGCCATTGGACATTTTATGTCATGAAAATGCTTCACATCATCTTGTTTATGAAGTAGCATAATTTTTTCCATGATGCATAGGTTGAGTCCTACCATGTAATAGATCCTTTGTCTTATATGATGTAAGTTGCAACAATGCATGAATTCAAGTTATTTAGTATTCATGTAGGCTTTTAGGTTAGCTATATAGTTGTTGACAAACAACTTTAGTATTAGAATATGTTGATATCATCATATTCAGCCCATACAGAAAAATGATTATATGTTGTTTCAATCTTAACAATTTTATAATTAATTTTTATAAATGTAAATAGGGTTGTCCACCCGCAGAGCGGTTCTCCAGCTGGGTACAGGGAGGTCAAAATCTAGAGGGGGTGGCTTTTGGAAGGGATGGTGAGCTTTTGAAAGGAACACTTAGATTTTTTTTTTTAGGGCTCCCTTCATAGAACTTGGTTGATTGTTTTTTCCACGTGGAATATTTTTTGCCTCTTGAGGAAGCATATACCGTCGTGGCGTACCCATCTGTGCATAAATAAACATTGGCAACAAAGAGTTTGGGGTAAGAATTGACATGTTAGCTAAGGTGAAGGGATTGATGATTGTAGACATTGGGTAATCATTGTAACTCATTTTCTTGTGCCTAACTAAGAATTTTAATTTCACCTGCGGGTTTTCGTTGCACTACAGGATGTATTGCGCAGAGCATTTTACCACAGTGAGTCAAAGATGGGCAACAAGTAATTTCTTTAGAAGGTGGGCTTCAGAGTTTCTTCACAAGTAATTTCAAATCTATGTAAGACTTAATTGAATCTCATTCTTATTTGAGCAGTGTTAATTGGTAATATTTGGGCATTGGATTAGTCTATCCATGCTATTTCTAATACCAACATCTAGAATAGCCCATTTGAAATTGATTAGAGAGGTTAACAGGAGTACCAAAATCTAATTAAAGGTTTGATCACTCATGATGCATAGTTCTATATTTCTGAAGGAGGTTGAAGATAAATCTGGTATGAAGATGGATTGAAGAGAATAAGTACCCAAATTGCTAGTTGATTAGGAAGAAATGAAAAATCAAAAGAGTCCATAAAGAGGTTAAACTTATCAACGATATCTAGTAGGAGTCTGGTTAGATACATGTAAACCCAAATATGACAAATCTAGTATTTAGAATGGCATTTCTCTTTCAAAAACTTTATGACTGAATATCTAATTAAGATAAATTTAAAATCTCTCTAGAAATGTAAAACATCAAAAATTGAAGAAATTGAAAAAGGAAAACTAACATGGGATCTGCGTTTCTGATCTGCTACTGTTGGCTCAATATGGGCAGGTATTGACCCATTTAGGAATCTTATATTTGATTTTTCTACCTGGGAAGAATAGGGGTGGTCAGTATGGGTAGGTATTGACAACTAAACATAACTAAGGAGTTTTTTTTTTTGTTATACTTTGTATCCATCGCGATTGTGACGTCAACAACAAGCATTACAATGGGGTTGTTGTAGCGGTGATGCCATAGTCCGTCACAATTGCCAAGGTGTCCATCGCCATTGCAACGTTTGCCACAAGAATTGCGACAGGGTTGCTGTAGCTGCGATGCCAACTATCGTCGCAATTGCCTGGGTTTTCGTCGCAATTGCGACGTCGGCCACAAGAATTGTGATGGGGTTGATGTCATAATAAAGTGGTTGCAATGTGATGGATAGGCATCATAATTGCGATGGTATAGGATAGACATCATAATTTGCAACTAAAAAACAATGACATCTATTACTATCGCAGTGGCGACACATTTTTGTCGTAATTGTGACACATAGCCATCACAAATCGATGCCAAATGTATTAGTGAGCATCCTCTGTCCTGGTCAATCAAGAATATGATAGAAGAAACTAAAAAAATCCTACTCACTTTCGAAAGGGTCTACGTGTCACATGAAAAAAGAGATGCTAACTCGGTTGCCGACTAGATGGCCAACAAGGTGGTAAAAAGGGACATGCCTTACAAATGGATTATTGGTGACTCGACAACAATAAAAAGCATGATAGAGATTGAGAGAATCCAGGGGAGGAAAGGAAAGATGTGAGGCCTCACCCCGATCCGTCATAGCATAGACTTTTAATTACATTTTGATATTTGAGACTTTGATATTTTGATAGCTATTCAAGACTTAGATGGACAGTAGATTATTTTATCTATTGATTTTGATATTGCAATAGTATTTTACATTATGATATGCACTAAGAACCTGTTATTGTGTATGAAATGATTGAACACATATGGATGCAATTTTATGACATGATACTATTAGATTTTAATCCGATGCAAAATGTTAATTTGATTATGATGATTTATGATTTGTAGATAAATGCTAATTTGATTATGAAGCTTTATGAGATGAATGATTATGATATGCAGATAAATGTTAATTTGATAATATTGACTTATGATGTGCAAATTTTGATATTTTAACACTTCGAATAGAATAATTGAAATAACTAGGAAAGAAACATTAATTTGAATTATGTTAATATGGAAATTATCATATGCATTTATGATATATATGTTTATATGTCCCCCTTGGACTACTAATGCTCGAGTTTAATGTGCAGGAAGTGGAACCATGGAAATTCTTGGGGGAAACAATTTCCAAACCTATGTGAACACAGTTAACCAAGGCGAATCTTTGGAAGATTCAAAAGCCTCATTGTAAAAGTGTTTTGTTTTATAATGTAAATTTGTTTGTATGAGGAAATGTTTAATCATAATTTAGATGAATTAAGGACATGTCATGGTGAAGTGTAATGTATTCTAATGTGTCACTTGACACTTGTATTTGCCTATGTGTTGATGATAAGTCACCTAGAGTGTTGGTCACAAAGTCACTTAATCTTAGTCTTTTCCTTTTCTTCCAATTCATCTTTAAGTACACCCACTTGGGAGAGAGTATTAGGATGGGTCATCATCATGTTGATTTTCGAATTCAAACTTGTCAGGGTTTTTAGAGAGCCTAAATGGGATCCTAAAGTGTCATTTTATTGAAAATAAGCCACCTTAATGGTAGTATAACATGTTAGGGGCCTAAATTAAACTATTTTAGTGATTAGCTAACTCAAGGGACCCCTTAAACAATGCCTTCTTGAACCAATTCGAAAATTGGGGTTTCCCCATGAGTGTAGCCTCACCATCCCACTTGGTCAACTTTCTTATTTTGGAGGGGCAATAATGTAAGAAAGAGGAGGCTTGATGTCTTTGCTAAAATAGCTAGGGATAAGGCCTTATTAGAGAGTCTTGGCCAAATTATTGGGTTGTTCACCCACTCTCTAAGTTTAGAGATAGTTAAGTTTTGGAGGGAGGTTAAGGGAGCTATACTACAACTATCATTGCCTTAGCTTGGACCAAGGTTGGTGTTTCAAAACATGCTTCTTTTCATTTATTTCTTTTAGTATTGCAAAATAAATCTACAAGTATAGAGGGGTGTCAATGGAGCATGCCTTGTGTTGTGAATCTTTGCATTGTGGGTTTTGGTGTGGTGTTTGGCAAAGTGAATGTGTATTATGATCTTGAAGATTTCTTGTTTTCTTTCCTTCTTGATTTTCTTGTTGGTTTGAATGTAGAATGTGATCATGGGTGTGAAGGCTTCACTCAGCCTTGGGGGGGAAGAGAAGCCTTGCGTGAAGGGTTTAGTTTGGCTCAACATTTTAGTTGAGAATATTTACCTCATGATGAGAAGTTTTATTCTTTCATGGAGTATGGGCTCCATTGAAGCCAAATACCTTTGTTATTTTGGGAGGTACAAGGTATTTGTGTGTATGAAGAAGGAGATTTTATGATGGCCTTGAGGGCATATGCAATTGCAATAAGATGTTTTATGTTGGTTATGGCATCTCCTCTTTGAAGATCCCACCTTCACCCAATGTGAGATGATTCCAATGGTGAATAATAGTTCAAGCCATGGGAGGGAGTTGTGTTGTGTTATGTATTGTGCTTTCATGAAATGACAAGTGATGTATGTGTGTAATCCATTTGATTCTTGTTTCCCCTACTCAGTGGGTGGCTTCATAGAAGCCTAGGACGAGAGGTGAGCCTCCATGGTTCCTTGTTTGTGTGCATGTGTAGGATTTTTGAAGATGGATTCCTTGAAGGTGTTAGCGTTTCACCCTTGACAATGTTGGGAAATCAATTGTGTAAAGAGAGACCCATGTTATGTCATCTCAAATGTATTGTGGTCTTCAAGTCCCATTGTGAATTCATTTTTATGTAAAAGAGTATTTTTGTCATGGTGTATTGTTTTGAAAATGTGAAAGGAAAGATTTAGTGATGGTATTTACTTTACTTGTAAGAAAATATCCATTGTGAAATTTGATGTAATATGATGAAATTATGTAATAAGATCCATCTTCTTATCTTATTTGCAAGTCATTTGGTGGGAACATTTCACAAATGTTAGTTGGAAGAATAGTGTAGATATAAGATGATCAATTCAAAAAATAGATGTTGCATTGAAGTTTCATAGGTTGTGCAATGGAAGATTGTTGCTATACTTGATAGTTGATTTTTTTTGTATGAACATTTGAGCATTTAGGCTTTCAAGTTTTAAATAGACTCATAGGATGAGTAACACCATTAAATCCTTAACATATTCATCAAAATACCATGGTAGAATGAAGTAAAACTTGTTTGAGAAGTGAACATGCATATTTCAGAAAAAAAAAACCATAGTATAAGAACTCACAAAGTGAATAGGCCTATATGAGCATAAATTGCTCTTTGGAAATTGTATGGGGAAGGAAAAATAGTTCCTTCCCCATAATACAAAGTAATAAAATAATGAGCAGATTGGACACTAGGACCTAGGACACCAAATATTATTAAAATAATACATGTATCCTAAGAGGAAATAATTTAATATCACAAGTACCTAATCCATGGGGACTCATTTGGGTCATGTGACTCATAGGTCACTATCAGACCAAGTTCAAATAAAATAATAATAATAATAAAAAGAATAATAAAATAAAGTCAATAAAGAAATCAAAGTGAGCACGTTAACCAATCAAGAAGGGAACACAAACAAACAAATAAATAAATAAATAAACAAAGCTAATTGTATCTAAATCCTACCACCACCCCACTAACCTAGGCAGCTATCTTCTCAAAAACCAAGCATAAGTGAAAGTGATAATGGGTTTGGAAGATAGGAGGTCCCCACCACCATCCTTGGCGTCAACATCCCTTCTTAAGCCTTAGGAATTAGACCCTCCTTAGATTAGTTCCCACCTTGAAAGAAAACAAATTTTACCTTTTTATTAAGCATGCTATCTTATTCCTTGTTCCTAGGCATAATGGAAGTTGTTGGGACCAAGGGACATTGTCTTGGAAGGAGAGAAATGCAGGCACATGATTCCAATATGGGAAATTTGACTGGAGTAAAGGGACAAGAGGGTAGACTTAGGTGTAAGTTTAATCTTGGGAGAACTACATGATAAAGGGTAAAAAGGGTAGGTAGATTATAATATTGTGTTTACGTTGTTTAATAAGCCTCTAAATATAGGTTTAGATGGTTAGTGGGATAGTAAGTAGTTTATTATTTTTACTAAATGTTTTTTTATTTCATGTTGCATATTAGAAATAGGTTATCATTATTCTAGGGTTAGTAGGTTATTAGGTACCTTCCTGTTCCAATTATATGTTTTATTGAAAAGTTTATTAATGGGACATGTAGTGACCCTCCCCACATAATAATGAATGTATAGATATTGTTGACTTAAGAATTTTAAAATTTATATGGGGGCTAATTAAATTTAATAGATAATAAATGTTATTTAAAGGGGAGTAAATGGGAATGGATTCTTTGATCAAGAATGGTCAAGATTTTAATTAAATAAATAAATAAAGTATGATGGTTTGTGAGCAGCATCTAGAGGGGCAAGACGAGGAATTGTCAAACTCTCACCCGAGCAACCTCAAAATCTCAATCAACTTTTTACGACCATTCAGAATCTTATCGGAGTACTGCAGGAAAGGATGCCACCTATGATTTCACAACCCAAATAGCAAGGAATAGGGGAACAAAGAGCTGATAATAGGGAAAGAAGCAAGAGTCCCCCACCTAGAGACGCATAAGGACAAGGTGACCAGGAAGAGGCCTCAGTTCATCAGATTGATCAACCACCAATCATAGAGCCACCAACAGTGGTGAGGACACCTAGTGACATAAGGAATGAGATTATGGATTTAATCCAACTCAAACCACTTATTTTCACCAGAACCACAAATGGTGCACATGCAGAGGCATGGTTACAGAGTTTAGAGAGGTGCTTCAGGTTGCATCCATATGAGAGCAATTTGAAGGCTCGACTCGCTATCCACTTACTGTGAGACAATGCTTCCAATTGGTTGAAACAGGAGGATAGAATAAGCAGAGTCAGAGTAGACAGACTCACCTCGGAGGTATTTGTGGCCAGATTCAAAGATAGGTATCTTTCAGAGTATTTCAGATAGAGTCAGATTGAGGAGTTCCACGACCTCCAGTAGAGGGGTCTTACTATAGCACAGTATGAGAGTAGATTCTTAGAGCTCCTTTCTTATGTTGAGTACATGAAGGATGAGAAGCTATGGATTTATTGATTTACCAAGGGTCTTAACTTGTCACTTCAAAACTTAGTACGCCTAGTTTTTCCAAGCACTTTCAGAGAGGTAGTTGAGACAACATTGGTTGTGGAAGATCTCTATAACAAACAGGAATCCTGAGATCAATCCCACAATTGAAATTACTCCCAGTAGTTAGGACAACATTAACCCTCATGGAAGGGTAATCCAGGTCAGTCAGTAGGGTCTTCTAAGGCCCCACAAGTGTAGCAAAATTCATAATAGGATAATAGGTAGAAGTCAACACAAGGGTATCAGGGCTCTAAGCCCAAGAAATGGCAATCACAAGGGTCCCGATGAGATTGGAGGCCACAAGCTCCATATGCACAACCAACTAGGACTCATAAATCCTCCCATGGTGGTATAGCAGATCCTACAAGTCAGGTGGTCAGTAGTAGTCTAGGCCACAGGGAGTTCAGATTTAGACTTGTGGGCCTTGTTATGCTTGTGATGGTATGGGCCATATAGCCAGAGAGTATCCTTAGAGATCGACAACCAATAATCAGCAGGGAGCCACTTCAGAGCCTACAGTAGGAGACATGGGTAGGTCCCATAGGGTATTTTTAGCAGTTGATAGCTATCAAGTTGAGCATCAGGCTACAATCATTGAGGCTACAAGTATGATCAAAGGTACTAAGGTTTCTATTTTGTTTGACTCCGAAGCCACAGATTCTTTTGTATCTCCCTTTATAGTGGAGCATTGTAGGCTAGTGGTAGCTAGGCAGAATGATGATTGGGAATTCAAATTGGCATCTACGGCTAAGGTGATAGTTAATTCCCCTATTCATTATCATCATATTCAAATTGGAGAGTTGAGAACCACTGTAGATCTTCGAGTTACTCCCCTAGGATCATATGATATAGTCCTTGGTATGGATTGGCTATGTACACATAATGCTAAAATGGATTGCAGATAGAAGAAGGTTGAGTTCCTTGATGATTGTGGTATTCCTATGGTGATTTCAGGGGTGCAAAGGCTAGTGTCCCTTCGTATGATCTCCTCCATGCAGCTTAAGCAGTGTCTATGAAAGGGATGTCAACTATTTTTAGTATCTATTAGTAATAGAGAGGAAGAAGAAGGGAGGGACCTTCTTTAGATGACTACCTGATACTACAAGACTTTAAGGATGTGTTTCCCTCAGAGCTTCTAGGTATGCCACCACCTAGGATAGTTGATTTGGTGCCAGGAGCCAAACCCATTTCTAGATCTCCATATAGGATGGCTACACATGAACTCAATGAACTTAAGATTCAGTTGGAGGAACTCTTGGAAAAGGGACATATTTTTCCTAGTGTCTCACCTTGGGGTGCACCAATGATCTTTGTGAAGAAGAAAGATGGGTCATTCAGATTGTGTATTAACTACCGACAATTGAATAAGGTATTGATCAAGAATTGATATCCGTTCCCTAGAATTGATGACCTATTTGATTAGTTATAGGGTGCTTGAGTATTCTCCAAGATAGATTTGAAGTTGGGATATCACCAACTATGGATTGTGGAGAGTGACATTCATAAGACTACATTTTGTACAAGGTATGGCCACTATGAGTTCACAATGGTACCATTTGGTCTTAAAAATGCCCCAGCTATATTCATGAGTCTTATGAACGGGGTGTTTCATACATTTCTAAATAAGTTTGTAGTAGTATTCCTTGATGGCATATTGATATACTCACGTGATGAGAAGGAACACGAAGAACACTTAAGGAAAGTATTGCAATGCTTAAGGAAAAATAAGTTATATGGCAGTTTGTCCAAGTGTGCCTTCTTCAAGAAGGAAGTACATTATTTAGATCATGTGATATCAGGAGATGGAATTGTAGTGGATCCATCCAAGATCCAGGCCATCATGGATTGGCCAGCACCGACTAATGTTTTAGAAGTTAGAAGCTTCATGGGATTAGCAGGATATTATAGGCATTTTGTGGCAGGATTTTCCAGAGTAGCTCATCCCATCACCTCACTTTAGAGGAAATGGAAGAAGTTTGAATGGATAGAAAAATGCGAGAGGTCCTTCCAAGAAATCAAGAAGGCACTCACTAGTGCACCAATCCTAGCAGTACTTGATCCTTCAATAGATTTTGTAGTATGCACAGATGCATCACTAGATGGTATTGGAGCCGTTCTCATGCATAATGGTCATGTCATAGCATATGAGTCTAGGAAACTTAAGACTCACAAGCTCAATTATCCCACCCATGATTTGGAACTTACAATAGTAGTTCATGCCTTGGCAAGATGGCACCACTTTATTCTAGGACATCACTTTGATCTTCATTCAAATCGCCAAAGTTTGCAATATATTTTTGCTCAACCAAATCTAAATGCCTAACAGAGGAGATGGATGGAGTTTTAATGTGAGTATGATTTTGATGTACATTACTTTAAAGAAAAGGAGAATGTAGTCACAGATGCCTTGAGTAGGAGACATCACAAGATATCTTCAATGATTACTGAGACAAATTTGAGAGAGCACATACTGCACCATCTTCTCAAAGATGCATTTTATGTAGAAGTTTGTCAATTAGTCCATTCTTAGAGACCCCTAGAGGGGAGATTTTTGGATTTTTCATTGAGTCCAGATGGATTACTACACCATAAAGGGCACATTTATGTACCATCCTTGGGTGACTTATGAGAGTTCATCATTTTGGAGGCTCAAAGAGCACCCTATGCAGCACATCCAGGTGTCACGAAGCTTCATGCAAATTTAAGGCAGTTATATCATTGGCCAGGAATGAGAATGTAGATTGCCAACATCATAGCCAAATGCCTAGAGTGTCAGAGAGTTAAGGTAGAGCATGGACACCCAGGTGGACTCTTGTAGCCACACAAGATACCTAAGTGGAAGTGGGACACTATCTCCATGGATTTCATTGTTGGTCTTCTGATGTCTTCTCATCATCACAATGCCATCATGGTGACGGTTGACACTTTGACCAAAGTTGCTCACTTTTCACCCGTTCACACCACCTTCATAACACTCTCACTAGCATAGGTATTCTTGCGAGATATTGTTAGGCTCCATGGAATTCCTTGTAAGATATTATCAGATAGAAACTCCTTATTTACATCATCTTTTTGGAGGGAATTACAGACATCACTTGGTACCAAGCTCAACTTTAGCACTGCCTATCATCCTCAAATGGATGGGAAAATAGAGAGGGTTAACCAGATCCTAGAGGATATGTTATGAATGTATGTGATGGACCACTAGTCCAAGTGGGAGGAGTACCTCCATCTTGCAGAATTTTTGTATAACAATGGGAATCACACTTCTATAGGCATGCCACCCTATCAAGCCTTGTATGGTAGGCCTTTTAGGACACCCCTAAGTTGGGATAGGATTGAAGAAAAGATATATATAGGGCCATAGTTAGTCAAGGACATGGAGAAATGGGTGGTATTGATTAGACAATGCCTCAAAGAAGCCCAAGATAGATAGAAGAAATATGCAGATGCAAAGAGGGTGGATAGAGAGTACATGGTTGTTGAGAGAGTATTTTTGAGAGTGTGACCACATAAGAGCCCAATCCATTTTGGAAAAGGCTCTAAGATAGCACCTCGATTTGTGGGTCCCTTTGAGATTTTGGAATAGATAGGACTAGTTTCTTATCATTTAGCCCTGCCACCTAGCTTATTGCACATTCACCATGTATTTCATGTATCTGTATTAAAAAAGTATATTTATCACAAGTCTCACATCATAGATTGGGATGCTTTGCAGATGGAGTGAGATGAACAAATAGCATTGGAGCCCATTCACATTTTGGCTCGTTGGACCCTCACACTTTGAGGTAGAGAGCTGGACTAGGTTAGGGTCCAATGGGATTGTTATGATGAGGTCACGACTTCATGTGAGGATGCAACTTAGATGAAGACTCAATACCCATATCTTTTTGATGAACTCCAGGAGGAAGTTCATGCCTAGCGGGGAGGATGTGAGGCCTCACCCAGACCCATCATAGTATAGACATCTTATTAAATTTTGATATTCAAGACTTTGATATTTTGACACCTATTCAAGACTTAGATGGACAGTGGATTATTTTATCTATTGATTTTGATACTACAGTAGTATTTTACATTATGATATGCACTAAGAACCTATTATTGTGTATGAAATGATCGAACACATATGGATGGAGTTTTATGACATGATACTATTAGATTTTGATGTGATGTGAAATGTTAATTTGATTATGATGATTTATGATTTGTAGATAAATGTTAATTTGATTATGAAGCTTTATGAGATGAATGATTATGATATGCAGATAAATGTCAATTAATAATGATGACTTATGACATGCAAATTTTGATATTTTAACACTTTGAATAGAATAATTGAATTAACTAGGAAAGGAAAATTAATTTGAATTATGTTAATATGGATATTATTATATGCATTTATGATATATATGTTTGTATGACCCCCTTGGACTATTGATGGTCGAGTTTAATGTGCAGGAAGTGGAACCATGGAAATTCTTGGGGGAAACAAGTTCCAAACCTATGTGAACATAGTTAACCAAGGTGAATCTTTAGAAGATTCAAAAGCCTCGCTGTGAAAGTATTTTGTTTCATAATGTCAATTTTTTTGTATGAGGAAATGTTTAATCATAATTTAGATGAATTAAGGACATGTCATGGTGAAGTGTAATGTATTTTAATGGGTGACTTGACACTTGTATTTGTCTATGTGTTGATGATATGTCACCTAGAGTGTTGGTCACAAGGTCACTTAATCTTAGTCTTTTCCTTTTCTTCCAATTAATGTTTAAGTACACCCACTTGGGAGAGAGTGTTAGGATGGGTCACCATCATGTTGATTTTCGAATTCAAACTTGTCAGGGTTTTTAGAGGGCCTAAATGGGATCCTAAAATATCATTTTATTGAAAATAAGCCACCCTAATGGTAGTATAACATGTTAGCGTCCTGAATTCAACTATTTTAGTGATTAGCTAACTTAGGGGACCCCTTAAACAATGCCCTCTTGAACCAGTTCGAAAATTGGGGTTTCCCCATGAGTGTACCCTCACCATCCCACTTGGTCAACTTTCTTATTTTGGAGGGGAAAAAATGTAAGAAAGAGGAGGCTTGATGTCTTTGCTAAAATAGTTAGGGAGAAGGCCTTATTAGAGAGTCGCCAAATTAGTGGGTTGTTCGCCCACTTTCTAAGTTTAGAGACAGTTAGGTTTTGGAGGGAGGTTAAGGGAGCTCTACTACAACTATCATTGCCTTAGCTTGGACCAAGGTTGGTGTTTCAAAACATGCTTCTTTTCATTTCTTTCTTTTAGTATTGCAAAATAAATCTGCAAGTATAGAGGGTTGTCAATGGAGCATGCCTTGTGTTGTGAATCTTGCATTGTGGGTTTTGGTGTGGTGTTTGGCAAAGTGAATGTGTATTATGATCTTTAAGATTTCTTGTTTTCTTTCCTTCTTGATTTTCTTGTTGGTTTGAATGTAGAATGTGATCATGGGTGTGAAGGCTTCACTCACCCTTGGCGGGGAAGAGAAGCCTTGGATGAAGGGCTCAATTGGGCTCAACATTGTAGTTGAGAGTATTTACCTCATGATGAGGAGTTGTTTTCTTTCATGGAGTATGGGCTCCATTGAAGCCATATACCTTTGTTATTTTGGGAGGTACAATGGATTTGTGTGTATGAAGAAGAAGATCTTATGATGGCCTTGAGGGCATATACAATTTTAATAAGATGTTTTATGTTGGTTATGGCATCTCCTCTTTGAAGAGCCCACCTTCACCCAATGTGAGATGATTCCAATGGTGAACCATAGTGCAAGCCATGGGAGGGAGTTGTGTTGTGTTATGTATTGTGCTTTCATGCAATGGAAAGTGATGTATGTGTGTAATTTGTTTGGTTCTTGTTTTCCCTACTCGTGGGTGACTTCATAGAAGCCTAGGATGGGAGGTGAGCCTCCATGGTTCCTTGTTTGTGTGCATGTGCAGGTTTTGTGAAGATGGATTCCTTGAAGGTGCTAGGGTTTCACCCTTGACAATGTTGGAAAATCAATTGTGTAAAGAGAGACCCATGTTATGTCATCTCAAATGTATTGTGGTCTTCAAGTCCCATTGTGATTTCATTTTTATGTAAAAGAGTATTGTTATCATGGTGTATTTTTTTGAAAATGCGAAGGGAAAGATTAGTGATGGTATTTACTTTACTTGTAAGAAAATATCCATTGTGAAATTTGATGTAATATGATGAAATTATGTAATAAGATCCATCTTCTTATCTTATTTGCAAATCATTTGGTGGGAATGTTTCACAAATGTTAGTTGGAAGAATATTGTAGATCTAAGATGATCAATTCAAAAAATAGATGTTGCATTGAAGTTTCATAGGTTATGTAATGGAAGATTGTTGCTATACTTGATAGTTCATTTTTTTTGTATGAACATTTGAGCATTTAGGCATTCAAGTTATAAATAAACTCATAGGTTGAGTAACACCATTACATCCTTAACATATTCATCAAAATACCATGGTAGAATGAAGTAAAATTTGTTTGAGAAGTGAACATGCATATTTCAAAAAAAGAGAGCATAGTATAAGACCTCACAAAGTGAATAGGCCTGTATGAGCATTTAAATTACTCTTTGGAAATTGTATGAGGAAGGAAAAATAGTTCCTTCCCCATAATACAGAGTAATAAAATAATGAGCAGATTGGACACTAGGACCTAATACACCAAATATTATTAGAATAATGCATGTATCCTAAGAGGAAATAATTTAATATCACAAGTACCTAATCCATGGGGACTCATTTGGGTCATGTGACTCACAGGTCACTATCACACCAAGTTCAAATAATAATAATAATAAGAATAATAAAATAAAGCCAATTAAGAAATCCAAGTGAGCACGTTAATCAATCAAGAAGGGAACACAAAAAAGAAAAGAAAAAGCTAACCATATCTAAATCCTACCCCCACAACACTAACCTAGGCAACTATCTTCTCAAAAACCAAGCATAAGTGAAAGTGATAATGGGTTTGGAAGACAGGAGGACCCCACCACCATCCTTTGCATCAACATCCCTTCTTAAGACTTGGGAAGACACATAATACAAGTTTCCATCTCTGACATAAGTCAGACCCTCCTTAGATTAGTTCCCATCTTGAAAGAAAACAAATTTCACCTTTTTAGTAAGCATGCTATCTTATTCCTTGTTCCTAGGCGTAATGGAAGTTGTTGGGACCAAGGCACATTTTCCTGGAAGGAGGGAAATTCAGGCATGTGATCCCAATATGGGAAATTCAACTAGATTAAAGGAAGAAGAGGGTAGACTTAGGTGTAAGTTTAATCTTAGGAGAATTACATAACAAGGGGTAAAAAGGGTAGGTAGTTTATAATATTGTGTTTAAGTTGTTTAAGAAGCCTCTAAATGTAGGGTTAGATGGTTAGTGGGATAGTAAGTAGTTTATTTTTTTTACTAAATATTTTGTTATTTCATTTTGCATATTAGAAATAGGTTATCATTATTCTAGGGTTAGTAGGTAATTAGGTACCTTCCTGTTCCAATTATATGTTTTAATAAAAAGTTTATTAATGGGACATGTAGTGACCCTCCCCACATAATAATGAATGTATAGATATTGTTGACTTAAGAAATTTAAAATTTAGATTGGGAGCTAAGTAAATTTAATAGAATAATGTATGTTATTTAAAGGGGAGTAAATGGGAATGGATTCTTTGATCAGGAATGGTCAACATTTTAATTAAATAAATAAATAAATTATGATGGTTAGTGATGATTAAACCTTGATTTTATGCCCTTTTTTATGACATGTCATATTAATTCAAAAATTATTTAAATACCTCGATTTATTCTCCCATTTGGGGAATATTGGGACTATTGAATAACTAATAAATAAATAAAGAATTAACTGGAAATAAAATTAGATAAATAATTAATTAATCTTAGATTATAAACATATAAATAATTACAAAATACCTACATAGTAATGCATTGTATTGATCAAGGTCGAAAGAGAGGTAAGATGTAAGGAGCCCCTTTAAGGAGATTTATATGTAAATTTATATGGGCAAGAAATAAGAGTGTGTACTTATGCATGTGGTGGTCAATTCAGATTCAAACACATTTAGGACAATTATTAAACATCTCCATGTTTGCAAGCCCTACAACCATTCCAACTACATTAATACGAAAATTGAATTTCACATGCATCACAGTGTCTTAAATAAGAGTATAGAGGGTGAAGGGTTTATAATCAAAATATCATTTTACCTTAGTATTGCAACCATTTATAGAAAACTAGGTGATTCCTCATAGAAAACTTGAATCTCATTTTCAAATGGAATAATCTTCATTCTATCAACTAACTTTATCACCTTCAAACTTAGTGGGCATACGTTCGTAACAAGTATAGGTTTACACATCTTATCTTCATATTCATCTTTCAAAAAAATAAATTTGTTGTGCTTTTGTTCCATAAATTTAGGGAATGAGAAAATATTAAGAGTAATTATGAAAGGTAATGTCATCAGAATCACATTAATTTTTTTGAGAGCTAAGCACAGACTGGACATGAATTATCTTAATTGGGAGGATTTTTGGCACACTTTTTGGGTGATTGGAAGTCTTAATTACTATTGCATTCCTGAGAATAAGGGTAAGCTTTGTTTTGGTGAGTTTTATCAGCAATTTATCCTTTGATTTCAGAGTTTGTAGAAAATTTCTACTCTAAGAAACAAGATGGTCAGCGAAAGGCATCATAGAGAATTGGGGGATGAAGCGACGAAATGGAAAAGGTGGTCAAAGGTTTGGGAGAAACTGAGGGAATGTAGCATTTCCAATTTCATTGAGAAATTGCATGACTAGAACCCTAAGGTACCAAATCTTATGGTCACATTTTAGAAAGATGGAAAAGTCAAGATAGATGGGGTTGATTTTTGAGTTAATGAAGGTGTTATTGCAGAGGTCATTGGTTCCCCTGCAGAGGGAATTAATTCTTTAGGGACAAGAAAGTTTCCCTTAATGCAGTGAAAGAATTTGCTAAGATTACCAAGGAGATGAAAGAACTAGTGAAGATGGAAGCGTACTATGAACTAGATTCATTTTAATAAAATCTAGAGGTTCATCCTAAGGGTGATTATTCCTTAGATTAAGCTGGATACTAGGTATGATAGAATTTGTGCCCATCACTTTGTCATGCTTAACCACTTTAGTATGACATGAAAATCTCCATACCCTACTACCTCTTCTTCTTTTTTAATAAGAATATCATGGGTTATAAGAAGAAATCATATGCTAATCCAACTTTCCATGAGGGCCTATTGTTATTGATTTATGAGCACTTCAAGGCTCAAACCTGTGGTAGATCTATTGCTCACAAAGTGGAGTCCTCATATGATACACAAAGATCCTATCTTCCATAAGATACTAAGGATAGTGCGGGTCTCCACTCAGATGATGAAGAGGAGGTGGCCAAGATAATTAAGGATTTAGGCAAGAACAAGAAGAAAAAGACTGGGAAAGGCTTGATAGGTAAAAGTTTCAAGTCTGACGTTAATTTAGCTAAGGATTATAATAAAGAGGATGAGGGGATGGATACAAAAGGGGAGATTGATGTGAAGGAGGAGGGTACTAGAAAGGTCTAGGCTCATAGGAAGGTGAAAAGCTTGACAAAGAGGAGAAGGGGAACTAAAATTGAAGCTGATTAGGATTCTGGCAAGGGTCAAGCGACAACTCCCAATGTCCAGGAGGTAAAAAATGAGGATTATGGAAAGGAGAAAACTACCATATATCTCGGCTCTTAAGGAAAGAAAATGATCTGGAGGAAATTCGAGTCTCAGACTGCAAAAATGGGCATTGTTAAAGAGACTATCCAACCTAAGGTCTTAGAGGGAGATGATTGTAAAATCCATTTGGAGGAACTTATTGATCTGACAATGGTAGTTCTCAACAACAATGCTAAGGAGGTGGGGATGAATCTCCTCAAAAATGCCCACAACATGGTGGATAACTTCTGGCCAATCGAGTGGATTTTCCATAAAACTAAAGAGTTAAAGAACAGGTTGTAGGGGATGGAAAGGAGGGATGGAGATGATAGGTATGACAGAATAAGCATTCTAGAAATCAGGGTTACTAAGATTATAAGAGATTGGACAGGATGGAGTGTACTCTTCATAGTTCTGCTAACTAGAGCCTTAATATTATCAAAGGCTTAAATGATAATATCAAACAAATGCAAGTGATAATGGAGGTTAGTATAGACGAGAAAGTTGGCAAAGTCAATGAGGAAAAGATGGCTCCTAAAGCAGATTTTAACCCCTTGGATGAAAGCCTGAGCTTTAAAGAAAGATCAAAAAAGAGGAAGAGGGACAGGGAGGACACTCTAGATGACAATCAACTGATGACTAAAGAAGTAGAGACCATGGAAAAACTAGAGCTCAAGACAACTTACTTGGTTAAAGAAACAATGCCTTGATTTGTTCTCTTGGTTTTTTCGTTTCTTCCCCCTGTTCTTTTAGTTTGGCTGGGCTTGCCTGCTCCTTTAAAGGTTGTTTTTTCTTAGGACTGGTTAGTGGCCTTCCTTGACCTATAATTTTTTACCGTTCTTCTTTATGTTCTGGACTTTAATTCGGTATTATTTTGTTTACTATGAGGTTTTAGGCACCTATTTTACTTAATCCAAAACATTTGAATAGAAAGTCTCCAAGATAAGAATATGAATGATAATGGTACAACTACATCAATGAACATCCAATATTGATGCCAATCTGAGGGGAACCCAAATGGTAAGAAGTCACTACCTCTCAACCACATTGTCACCTAATCAGGCTCCCACTCCCATCATACAGGGGAGATAATGTATGATCCACACACAGATAATCAACCCATAATATCAACATCACAAACTCCTAGGCAAGGATCCTAAAAACTCTCTATAACAAGTGGCACTGATAATATGAAAAGACGACCTTAAAGGTAAATCAAAAAAAAAACATAAATATAAATATAAATAGGAAAGCTAAGATGCATATGGGGAAGTGTCATCACATGAGTCAACTCTAAGGTTACCTTGGTAGTCTCTTTAGACTTTGGCCCCCTAGTGATTCTATGTGGCATTAGTAATCCTTTTGTACAAATAAAGAAACTAACTATGCAAGATCAAAATCAAGCATCTTCTCCCACTCCCATCCTAGCCTGTACTAGCACTTAAGGCATGGGCAGGGAGCACTTAATCTTTTTAATTCATTAAAAAACCCCCCATTTAGTGTGTAGTGTTATCAGTTAATTAAGATACTTCCAATGAGTTACCCTGGTAGCCACTTAGGGCCCCAACCTCCATTGCAAGTCACTTGCCCCCTATACACCTAGATAACCTAACCTAATGCTCCATTCAAAATAATACCAAATAAATTCTCATAAACCAAAATCATGAAAGTTGCCAAATTAAATTAATGGATCATAGGAAATAATATCACATCCACATAAGGATTCATTGCCCATCTCAATATAACATTTCATAGAATCATCCATCCCATAATCATAGTAACAATCCATAAAGTCTCATAATCACAAGAACAATAAACTAATATCAATTACATCCATCTTCATCATAGAGTACATCACACATAAAGATAACCACTCAAATTATAAAATAAATCATAAAATAACATGCTCCACAACACAACCATCTAGAACATAGATCAACCTAATGATAACATAAGGTGATCGGGTAAATCAAACTTAAAAAAAATAACGGTTGTCACCCCCTTGGTTAAAAGACATAATGATCGGATCAAGAAGGATTACCCACACTCACATTCCAAACCATACACAAACTAATTTAGACATAAAAATGGTTATATTATTTCATATAAGAAATACAAATCCCATAGCCTTTGGTTTGCAATCCTAATTGTCAACTTAAAACCCCAAATAACCATAATAAAGAACACAACATAGCCACAAAAAAACATAACAACCTTACAAGTTTAGTTTTACAATAAAATCAATTCATGTTTTGAAGTCTAATTCGACTATAAGGATGACTATATAGACATCATGATATATAAATATTTAATTATATTTCTCACTAATTATAATGAATTAAAAAAACTAATTAAATTACATATAATCTAATTTAGAATAATTTATTATTTCAATTTAAACTAATATCATATAAATTTAATCCAACATATATATATATATATATATATATATATATATATATATATATATATATATATAATTTTAAAATAAATCCATAACTCTTTTTTTTTTGGACTAATTTAATCATTTTATAAAAGAACCAATTTAAATAAATCAAAATTTACATTAGATATTCTAATTAGTTTTTAAATTAAAATAATTAAACTATATTTTAAATAATAAATAAAAAACTTTTTAATCACCATTTAACTTTTAAATAATACAATAAATAATAAAATTGCATTCATATATAACAAGAGCTCTTTGAGAGAGCTTGGGTCCCTACTTTATGCAAGGGTTGGAAAGTGTGTGATTAATTTGTTGGTTTGATTTATTTTTGTATTTCTTTTTTACTCTTTATTATTTTAAAATTAATTAAAATATTCTTAAAATACAAGAGTTGATTGTTCATTTTATATTTGATTTGAATTATATAAGGTCAATTTACAATTGAGTTGATTTATTAATAAATGTGATGTACATAATTAAATATATATTTTTAACAATAAAAATAGTTGCTCACAATCTATTAATTTAGAAAAAAAAACTACAATCCATAAATTTTAAATAATAATAATAAGAGATTCAAAATTAAAAATTATTTGCACTGAAAGATTATTTTTTATTATTGTAAAATTTATATATACAATATTATAAGTAAATAAGAAACTATTTGTTAAATTAAACCTATGAGAACAAAAAGTAGATGAAATTGAGTAATAATGTATATATATACAACTTTCCAATCTCCAGCCATTGTGGAAATACATGTTAGAGTAAATGATAATTTTTTTTCTATTTATTAAATTACCTTCACTCCCTGCTTAAGATTTCACTTTATGCACATGCATTCCTATTTAATAATTAAATATCATTTACCTCTTAGGGTTTCCCTTTTTAAGGTTTTACAATCTTCTTCTACAAGGATTGATCCACTGTATGTGTGTGTGTGTGTGTGTATTCTTTTTGTCTAATAATATAATCTTGCATATTTTCAGAGCCAAACCCTTGCCTTCTCTTGTCTTTGCTTATCTGTGATATGTTATTGCATGCAAGTGTTCTACTAGATAGATTTGTATATGCTCAAATCCTTCATGGTATCAAAGATAGATTTGTTGCAACTTGTTCGACTTTTTTGAAGCTATTAGAAGACCAAGGGTTTGAGTGGATCAACTCTATGATTCTAAGGATTTTTATTGCAATAGGGGGATCACTGATATTGGTGCACTTTGAGCAAAAATAGACCTCACCATTGAGCTCACAACACCCAAAAACCCTTATTTTCATTTAAGGCATGTCCAATTTTGACACAGTTGGAATCTGAGGCAAAAAAATTTGCCCCCAAATTGGGCATGCTTCTTGAGGCGACAATTTATTTTTTATTACAAAAAATCACAAAAAAGCCTTTGTTGAAAAAAACTCATGAATTTTATCTTTAAAATGTATTCTTTTTTTTAATAAGTTCGTTTCAAAGTTTCAATATTAACGCATTGCAGGCTTACCACAGGTGCTGATGTCATCATTTTGGGCCAAAATTTGATGGCCATTCAACCATCATGCAATTTATTTTTTTTGTCATAAAAAATAATTAATGGTTTTTTCTCCATATCTTGAGCATACGATGTCAAAATTGGGCAAACGAGATATTGTCAGAAGGCTTGTTCCGAGCCCATTACATCCATAGAATTTATTATTTAAAAAAATTTATTTTGGGTATCTATTTACACATTTACAGACAATTTATGTTTTTTGCCCTCTAGAGGGCGTAACTTGCTCAAAATAGCTCCATTTTTTTATCTGAAAAAAGAGTTGGAAATATCTTCTAGAGATCTATCCATATTCTTTTTTATTTTCATTAGATATTTTCAAAGGTACATTTGGTCTTCATTTGAATCCTTTTTTTTGCTCTCTCATTGTAAGCAATCTTTTCTAGCTTATGGGGTTCGATTTATTGAATTGTGGGGGGTGTTTTATTTATTGTAATCTGTAATTTACTTCAATAAAATTGAAATTATAAAAAAAAAAAAAACCCTTCTAAAAAATATGGCTGAGACCTTTTCTTTTCTAGAACTTCTAACCCCTCATAACTACCACACATGGAAATCCATGATGGCAAGGCTTCTTTGGTCAAAAGGGTTGTGGTCTTGTTTACACGTAGTGCAACCAATTTTATAGAGGCCTTGAGGCAATTGGGTTTACTATTTTACAGGTATTAGATAGTCTACAATTTCATCTTGATGGGTGCAATACCCCTCTAACTATGTGGACCAAGCTTAACAACTTGTTTGGTACATTGAATGAGTTTAGGGCACTTTAGATTAAGCTAGAGCTTACCTCTCCAGTACCAAATTCTTTTCCTTCTAGGACTTCTTGATGAAGTTTAAAAAACTGAGATCTTTCATGAAGGGTTTTGGGAAGATCAAGATTGACACTAAGTGCATATACCTAATTCTTTCTAAGCTTCATGGGAACTTTCAAATTTTTTCTTTTACCTTCCATTCCACCATGGATGCTTTGGGTACTAGATTTACCATACCATCCTTTGAGGTTTTATGTAATTGTTCAAATGACACATGAGCAAACTAAGCTCTGTTAATTGGATTCTATCACAAGCTCACAGGCGCATGCATTGGTAGCACAAATATCTTCTAGAGAGAAGGAGAAAAAATAGAAGTCACATCCTATAGAGTCTTAGATTGATTCTAGCCCTCACCTCTCATCAAACCCACCTTCTCATAAGGGAGATAAATCAAAGCTAGAGATAGATCAAAGTATGCTTATTTTAATAAGCCCAATCATGATGAGTCAAATTCCTATGAGAAGAAGTTAGATGGCTACGCCAAACAAGTTTAAGATTTGACAGTTCTCCTTCAAAAGAGAAACATTGATATTCATTCTACTTCTCACAGATCTTCTTCTTCATCACCACTTCAGTCAAATGGTAAAGACATAGGAAAGGGTCATGTATTATGTCCAACTACTACTCCACATTATTTTGAATGGTTACTGGATTCATGTGCTTCACACCATATGGAATCTTCTTAAGATTTATTCTCTTCTTTTGAGGCTTCTCCTACTCCACACATTTTGATGAGGAACAACACTATTATGACTGTATGTGGGAAATGATCCATTGACGCTGATGTGGTACATTTCATGATGTACCATGTGTTCCATCCTTTTCCTCTAACCTTCTCTTTATTAATCAGATTAATCACAGTGGGACATGGATGACAATTGAGTTCACACGTGATTCAATGCACATCAGAGATAGTGAGACATGCAATATTGTTGCTAGAGGGATTGTTGATCATTCTTCCTGCTTGTACTCTTTCTCTGATTTTGGCCCACCATCGAAGAATCACTCTTTTGTTGGCAATATGGCTAAGTAGGACAAGTTGATATAGTGATGGAGTTGTCATTTACAACAACATAAATCTTATGGTAAGAAGACACATTGTATAGATAAGAATTCCATTGTTAGACATGAAAAATTGTCTAAGTGTCAGATAGTTATTCAATAGAGCAGGACCAATTTTGAAGTGTATAGAGGACAAAGTGATATTTGGTACATGCACAGTTAAGGATAGATAATACAATATGTTAGGATGACATGACTAAGTGTGCAAGTCTGTACAGACAATACGGAAGGAGTTATGCATAAACACCAGTAAAGGAGTGTATAGAGAAAAACAAAGCATATTAGTAATTGAGTAATTATGGATTAAAGAATGATTTTGTTTACAAAATAATTATTTACGTGATTAGGGATGAAATCCTAGATGTTAAAGCTAACTTAGCAAGAACTATTTGTATTATGTCAAGCATGTGAAAACTTGGAAGGTGACTGCACAAGTTTTGTAAAATGTAAAGGTATAAAGGAAAAGATTGTATTATGGGAAAAAGTGTGTAAGTTATATGCAATATGTGAGCTATATGATGTGAATTCTGATGTATGATAAGAGGTATGCAAAGTGCAATGAAGGAAAGATTAGATACTGAAGATATCAAGATTAAGAGGTTTTTGTATCTATCCCTTTTGTGTAAAGGAACTATATTGTATAATTGCATGTTTGGGCAGTGGGCTCATCTTGCATACATTCTATAATTTTATATATCAACTCCTAAAAAGGTTGAGGCTTTCATAACAAGAGAGTCCCATGAATTATATCGAGAACAAAGAAATATATGATGGTTCTCCTCCTTTTCCATCTTCATACCAAGAGATTCTATTTGATTCATCAATATATTGAATGCTTCCAAGTGATTTATAATTTACCATCCCCCATTTTCCATTCTTAAGGAGTACAATTTCTTCCTCTAAAAAATATTGTTCACTAAATATTTGGCATGACATATCTCACCAAGTTTCATTCATAACTTCTTTATAAAAGACTCTTTGTAGACATTGATTAAAGCAATATCTATCAAGCACAATCAAATTAGACCCTTATCTGTACAATCCATCACCTCATACTAATAAGCTGCATTAGGATATGTAGATTTGAAGACATTCTCATCAATACATCCAATAAATATTGATCTATTAACATATTCTTTATCTTTGACTTCCACATCACATAATTATCTCAAAAAAAAATCATTCACCTTTATTCTCTTTGAAGAACTTTCTATTAAAAATTTATATAATGTAAGATCACAAAATATCTTCTACACAATCTCTGACTAAAATCTAGATCAATTCAAAACACTTAACAAACCATAATTGAAACAAAAGGTGATCAAACTCTTATACCAATTGGAAGGAAGATAAGGTAGGGGACAATTTCCTACACTAATCTTGAGATAATGGTTATGATTTTTTTTCCATATCTATAAATTTATTACATAAATCAAATAAAATTCAAACAAATTGATATTTATACTATAACACAACTTATATGGGGAAAACCCTTTCTGGAGATTAACCACCAACTCCAAAAATTATCTAATGCATTATTCACAAATTAATTATAGATAACAACTACTTGCAAAACAAGCTTTTCACATGATTATCACCAAGTGAAGATTAAAGGCTAACTCAACAACTATAAGACTGTGTAAATAATGCTTGCTAACATGTATAGCTCCCTTTTACAACTCATTTATATGTCCATTTTTGTATCTTTTAGTTTAAGAGATTCAACTTCTAAATGTTGTAACTTTTTATCTAAGAGAATGCTTGAT